>NW_021028301.1:324600-351843 GCF_004153795.1 Camellia sinensis | reverse complement strand
GGCATGGCGATACACTTATGCAAGCATGCAAGCAAATACGAGGCAATGCTAGCCAATGAAAAGGTGGTCTAAAGCATGATTTTAGGCAGCTCCAATAAGGCCTAAAACAAGGGCCAAAGTGCTATAATGAGGGGACCAATATACATGCGCACATACACATGTTGAAAGGCCAACACTTAGGCATAATTGAACAACTCTCAAACACATTTGAAAGAGGAATCATGGACTAATTAGCATCCAACATAAGCATTGAAATCATGCTAAAACATGGTGCCAAACCAAGCAATAATCAAGCCAGCATGCAACAAATGGCCCCAATGCTCAAAGCAAACCAATAGAGTATTGAACTACACTTAGCAAGACAAACATGCTGAAACTCATTACCAAAAAATAGTGTTTTGGGACATTAATACAAGGCCTAAGGACCACTTAGATGGCATCCAAATGACTCAAAAGCAAAGGCATGCATAAACACCAAAACATGGAGCATTGCTACACATGCTTCAAGCATTAAAGAGGCATGCAGGCAATCAACAAGCATGAAAATGGGACTGAAATAGCATTGTGGGTGACCCCAAATCACCAAATCAATGCAAAGACGTCATGCTTACATTCATATGCTCAAGGCCAACAAGCCAAATACAAAGGAGCTATACAAGCATGCAAAATCAACCCAAACACTTATGACAGACCTAAAACATGTCAAGATAAGCACAAATCTTCACAAATGTAAGCCTAAAACATGCTAGAAAACAAAGGCACACAACCTAAGGCATGTTAAGGCATAACAAGGCATTACATGGCAAACTATGCTGAGCATGCATGGAGTACCAAACCAAGTAAAAACAGAGGCATACATGACATATTAAGCAAAAAAGTAGCCAAGTCATGGCCAATACACCCTCAAACATGATGCTCCCTCAAGAGGCCAAAACATGCCCTTTTCAAGGACAAACAAGGAGAGGGGGTGGCCCTCTCCTTCTTGGGACTTCAAGCATCACCTTCACCACTGAAATCCCTCAAGATTTCAGTGGTGAAGAGACCCCACACCAAAATCCCGGAGTTCACTCAAAAGGGCACAAAAATGAGGCCTTTCAAGGCCTAAGGGTATTCAAAATTACCCAAACACAACACTCTTAACAAACAACCAAGAGGGTCTAAAAACAGAACTTTTTTGTATTATACAGTAAGCTCAAAAACGAATTTAAGATAGTAGAAATACAATGCAAAAAAGGGGTAAAAAGGGGTGAGATTCTTACCCTTGAAGCCTTCTTCAACAATAATGCTCCAATGGCCCTCCTTGCTTGAAATCAACTTCAAAACCTCAATCAGTCCCTTAGAACCTCAGTTCCAAGAGGAAGGTGAAACACTAGGTGCTTGTGTGCAATAGTATGGACTAAAAACACAACACAAGAGCACAAAAGAGGGAAAAGAGAGATAGAATATGTATCTAACCCTAACCCTAGAACTCAAACCCTAACAATGGCTGTCTAAGCTCTCAAAATATCTTAAGTGTCTAACCTCTCAAGCCAAGAGACCAAGCCTTCTCTATATAGAAGCTTTTGTCTTGTAAGCTTACAAGACAAGGTTCCAAGAGAGATCTCCTCCATACACGTGTATTGAGGGGAGCAAAAGCAAGACAGCTGTCTTAAAATATCTGCAAAAGCAGATGCACAGTAGTCGGCCGGCCAAAAATGCCATCTTGGCCAAAAGAGTGCGGCCGGCACTAAAAGTGCTGACCGACAACAAATAGTGCCGGCCGGCATAAACATTACCGGTGGCAGCAAAAACCAGTCGGTGGCCTCTAGCCACTGCCGGTGTGGGTGGGATGGTCTACAAGCCCTACCTGCCTCTCAAAGGCAAAACACAAGTGGTTTGGTGTAAAACCAGACACAAAACAGTCGAGTCGAGAGATCTTGAGCAAGGCGCGTGAGCCGAGACCTCCGGGAACTCCAAACGAACACAAACATGGATAATCACCGAGTGTTCAAACGGTGACGTCCAAGTCTTGAGGACGGTCAAAAATGGGGTGTCTACACTTGCTTGGGGGTAACAATACCACGAATATTGGTTGCAGGCCCTTTCCTAGGGGTAACAATACCAAGGATATTGGATTACACAGAGATCTCTAGTGTTTGACCCTTCGTGGTCCATTGGTTTGACCCTTCGTGGTCCATTGGCTTAACCCTTCGTTGTCCATTGGTTTTGCTCCACTATGATTGGAATGTTATTGTTCATGGGTGTACCACATATTCGATATTGAATGACATCGATTATGAAATTTATTAGATATAAAGGTTTGAAACAAGAATCTTGTCGAGCATGTTATTGAACTTCCTTCACATAAACTTTTTATTATGTTTTTACTCACTGCACTCTAGATCATTATTTATTTATATATATGTAGGTGGGCAAGCTGAACATCAAAGTTAGAAAGCCTCGAGTCTACCCGGGTCAGCCCTTTTGAGGAGCTTGTAATTGAAGTGATCAGGCTCAGGAGGAGTCGTGCTAGTTGAACCGCCTTTCGTTTATTTCAACGGTTTTGTATTTGTTTATAATTGGGGTTGTATATTTGCAAAGCATGAATTTTGAACAATTGTGACAAATGTACTTTTAAATTAAAACTTTGCTTATTATAATAGTTCTCCTTGTATACTCACAGCTTAATGGATAATTTCTACGTTGTTTTAAATTTTCGCTAAGCCCCATACTTTATATTAAGAGGTTCATTTGTACAAGAGGCCGTAGGTAATCTATGATTACTGGCCGGTCATGACGCTAAACTTATAGGGGCCGGTTTGGGTCCTGACAAAAGTCTAGTGGCTGTGTTATTATGAATGTATAAAACTTTGTTTCTTTTCCTCCATGAACAAGTTTCTCTGTTTATATGTACATGAAATGACATGTAAATACTGTATCTTTGGACGTCACTCGTAAGTTTATGAAAGTTTAAGATTATCTATCCCACGTATCTTTTCACAGCTCGATGGACTATGTATATTTTATGTATTTGCTTTCGCAACCCCTAATTATATATTATTATGTTAAGAGTCCTTTGATAATCCAAGGATTACTGGCCGGTTATGACGCTAAACCCATAAGGGCGAGTTTTGGTCGTGACAAGCTTAAACCCAATTTTTTATTCAAATGGGATCTATTTAGGTTTAGTAGTGAGTGAAGTCCTCTAGTGTTGTGCAATCGTCTTCATGACTCGTGAACTTTAACACTGGTACATGACCTAGAAAGCACAACGCAGGCATTGAAAAAGACTCTAGGGATACCGAGTTTGGAGGCAAGAGGGTCGAGCTAATGTGGTGCGAAATCGTAAATTACCTGTAACAACCCCAACCCATGATTAACGTATAATCCATGATTAAGAAGGTTTAATAAGAATTAAAGTGGAAATTTGCATGAATTTCGTATGTGTTGCATTATTTGAATTCATATCTGTTCATCGTAGAAAGATCTGTTCATGTTATTGTTTTGTTCTGCAAGTTGACAGCCTTGTCAGCATCTGATCAAGAAATTGACTTGACTTACCTGTTAATTGGAATTTTTAGAAATTTATGGTATGTTGAATTGGAATTCGATTCAGAACCGAATAATTAGAATAAATTATTTCAATTAGTTATCCTGAGCTTAAATTAATTAACCTTCCTAATTGAGCCTATATAAGGCCGCTTCCAACACCTTTAATACACTTTACACCCTCAATCCCTCATCTTTGAAGACTACGTGTGAGAGAGAGAGAGAGAGAGAGAGAGAGAGAGAGAGAAAAAAAAGAGATGGAGGAAGACTTGAGTTCAACCAAAAAAGGATTTGCTAGAGAATTGAAGAGAACTAATGAGGATTAGCTTGATGACTCAAGAATTGGTCCACTTAAAGCTCAATAAAGATGTTTAGGTGAGAACCCAAGAACCCAAGCTTTTGATAAGGTAATTAAAAGTTAGCCAACTCATGAATTCAAAAGAAATCCTATAGGAAGACAAGAATTGAGCTTAGATAGTTGACTTTGGGAGTGTATCATGCATGCATGCATAATTCTCATAATTTGGTAAGTTGATTTTCAAGAATTTCCACATGCATGTCCATACTTGAGTTTTGTCCAAGGAACCCAGCATGTTTTGACCTAAACATCTCATTTGCTCATGATTTGGAAACTTGGAGCTCAAATCACTCCATGCATGTCATATTCATGTTATGTTTTCATAATTCAAGTTTGAGTTTACTCAATCGACAAGCTTATGGGCCTTGATTTCATAAAATGATCTTTAATTCTCAATGTTTTTCAAGTTTAGACATGTTTTCTTGAGTTTTTGGCCCAAAAGAACATGATTTGTGGCTTTGAATTTGAGTTTTGTAGCTTGCAGGCAAATCTGGAAATTCCAAAATTTGCACCCTTCGCTCGAGCGATAGAACCTACGCTTAAGTGACCACTCTGTGATCTTGCAGTTTCGCTCGAGCGACTAAAAGTTGGCTTGAGCATGAAATGCAAGCTCCTAGAAGTTTTATGTTTTTGCAGACCACTCGAGCAACAAGAGTTGCGCTCGAGCGAGGAACTAAGTCTCACGCTCGAGCGACTATCAAGCGGCCGTCAAGCGAAAAAATCACACAACCAGTACTTTTACAGATTTTACAGACCGCTCGAGCGACAAAAGTTGTGCTCAAGTGACCACTCACATTTTTGCATGTCCACTTGAGCGAAGAAAGTTACGCTCGAGCGGGACCCCTGTTTTCAGCAATTTTTGTTAAGTGTTTCCAAGTACATTTTAACATCTTCATTGCATCCTAGGCATTCCTAGGCCATGATTGAGACACAATAAGAGGTTAAGACCTAGAAACACATTACAATGAGACGAAAGAAGTTAAGAACCAATCGAGTGTGTGTTTCATTATGTGTTTTGGTTATGTGTGTGTGTAGGTCACACGCCATAAGTTATCTAAGTTGTCTGTTTTGCAAGTAGAGCCATCTTTGAGTAATAACTTAGTAAAGCTATGTTCAAGTTAAATTATTTTCTATATATGAAATAAGATTTGTTTTATGAAATGTTATGTATTGTACTATGAATGATTGTCCAATTTTAGATAAGTATTTGTGGCACAAGTATGTTATATGTTCCCGGTCTGGAGTTTCCTTTATGGAACTGACAAGTTATCTGCACCCGGCTGGAGGTTCTTTTATGGAACTAACAAGTTATCTGCACCCAGCTAGAGGTTCCTTTATGGAATTGACAAGTTATCCGTTTCCAGTCCGGAGGTTCCTTTATGGAATTGACAAGTTATCTGCACCCAGTTAGAGGTTCCTTTATGGAACTGACAAGTTATCTACACCCGGTTGGAGGTTCCTTTGTGAAACTGACAAGTTATCCGTTCCCAGTCCGGAGGTTCCTTTATGGAATTGACAACTTATCCATACCCGACCGGAGGTTCCTCTATGGAACTAACAAGTATGATTTTTGATACTCTATATGTGATTTGTTAGTGTTAATGGATGTATCACGAATAATTAAGCATGAACTCTAATTTATTTATATGCTGTGAACAAGAATATGAATATGAATCTGTCTTTGATACGAACTCTGGTTTCTAAATTGGTTTTGGGTCATCATTCATGTACCCATTTACCCTGTTATTATTCACTAGGCTTTCACTCACTATTTATTATTCTGTATGTAGGTGAGCAGGCGTGCGACTAGGCTTAAGCTGATGCCTGAAGAGTTTTGTCTTTGTCAACCACCCTTTTGTGCCTCATGAGGAGGTTCCAAATTAAGTCAAGTCTTGTGACCATGTTTTGTGATTGTTTAAGACTCTGTTCTTTTGGTTTATGAACAAATTTTTTGTATATTTGTACATGGGATGACATGTAACTACTGTATCTTTATGACGTCACATGTGTGCTTATAAAGTTTAAGTTTATTTGTCCCATATACGTCTTCACAGCTTGATGGACTATGTATGTTTTATGTATATCTGCTTCTGCAGCTCCTAATCATATGTTATTATGTTCAGAGGCCTTTAGTAATCCAAGGATTACTGGCCGGTTACGGCTCTAAACCTATAGGAGCAAGTTTAGGTCATGACAGAGTGGTATTAGAGCACGTGTTCTACCGCACACACGAGTCCATATGAGCTTAGGATGTCCTAGTAAAAAGTAGGGGCATTCCGTCTCCATGTGTGAGTGCGTGCTCATTAAAAGTGAAAACTGAATTTGACCATGTCCACATGACATTAAAACGAATGATTTGAATATTGTGAAAATGACTATTTGCCTATGTTTAAAGTACTATGTTTACCTATAGCAAATGGAAATTACAAGAAGTGATAGAACAGCTAAATCATCTGAGGCTTGAATGAGCCGCATGGAACAAATGCTTGCAGCTTTAATTGAGGCAATGACTCAACAATAGAGGCAACAACCTTTACCCCCTCCACCTCCGCCGATACAAGTTGAACCGGATAACAATGATATAATCAACTTAACCCAGAAGTTTATGAAGATGAAACCGCCAACTTTCTTGGATGGTATTGAACCATTAAAGGCAGAAACATGGTTGCTTGAAATAGAAAAGTTATTTGAAGTGTTTCCTTGTTCTGAGATTCAGAAAGTTCTTTTGGCCACCTACACTCTAAACGATGAAGCCCGGAGATGTGCTTGTTAATTCGAAACAATGGGAATATGACATGGGTCCAATTCAATGAAATCTTCTATGTCAAGTACTTTCCCCAATGTTTTAGAGATCGAAAAGTGTCAGAATTCCAAGAACTCAAACAAGGCAAGATGGTAGTGGCCGAATCTGAGGCCAAGTTTACTGAATTGGCTTGTTTTGCTCCACACATGGTGGACACGGATTATAAGAAAGCACGAAAGTTTAAGGGAGGACTAGATTTGGAAGTGTTTGACCGAGTAGGCATGTGGACTCGCCTTTTTCCACACCTCGCCTTTCGAAAAGGGTTTGAAAAGAAGGCCTCACAGTTTGGACCCTTACGGTTCTGAATCTAATCTCACAAAGTGCAATGTGAAACTGATAAACACCAAAGAGTCCAAATCCAGCAAACCTTTTTTGGAAAATCGATTTTAAATCAAATAATACGAAAATTGGACTGCTTTGCCAGATATAGAGTCGCCATCTAATTATTTTATTTTTGGAGAAATTTAGGAAACCCTGACTCGTGTCAAAGGCCACGTGTCCATCATCACCAAAGTTGCCTCGGTTCGAGAACTTAGGTACGAGAGGGGAAGGTCATGAATTGAGCACCCTCGCTTGCCCAATCAAATATCAGCCTCTACTAATCATGATATGTTTTTTTATAAACGTTATGTGTTCTTGTTCCGTTTATTAAACTAGATTTACTATGTGATGCGCACAAGCAAGTATAGACTAGTCGCAAGACTTGGAATAATTTAACACATGTTTGTTTGCAAAAATGGTTTGAATTTGCCACCTCAAGTGGGCTTAAAAGATGCGGATTTTCTACCAAACATAGTGGGCTTAAAAAATGATTTGCCACTCAACAAAGTGGACTTAAAACGCACATTCGTTGAATCATTCCAATTCAAACAACAATCCTTCATCCACAGACATTCATGTAGTTTAGCATTTAAGCACATAGCCTCATGGCAAACTTGCTAATCATGGCAATATGGCAATCACACTTATGCAAGTATGCTAAAGCGTAAAACTCACCGAGTACTCCAAGCCAAAACAGAAACTAGTTAGAAAGATGCATGATCCTAACTATGTTAAGATGTCTAATGCAACGCATGCAATATTGCAATTAATAGGCTCGGCTACTAATATGAAATATGGATCGATTTGAACAACATGCGATTAAACACGTATTCAACGAATTATTGAAATTATAATGCAGTTTGAATGATGCGCCGAGCCTCGGTGCATGCAATACAAATGAATGGATGCAAGCATGCGATATGCTAATTGAACATGTCCCTAATCTAACCATCAAAAGTGATTAAATAAACAAGAGAAAGACGTGGGGTTGGAAGACATACACACACGCACGCACACTTATTATAACATTATGCCGTCGCGAAGGAGGGTCCGAATGAATAAGAGCTAAACTAATCTAAGCTAAGTGTGGACACCCCATTTTTGGCCATCCTCAAGACTTGGACGTCATCGGTTGAACACTCGATGATTGTGCCTGTTTGTGTTCGTTTTGAGCACCCGAAGCCCTTGGCGGAATGCCTTGTCTTTGAGCCTCTAAACCTTTTTGTTTTGTGCTTGTTTTGGGCCAAAACCTTGTTGCCTCTTGCCTGGAAGGGGGAGGGAACTTGTCGGCCAGTCTTAGGCCTTGTCGGCCACTAGTTGGGCTTGTCGGCCACTTGTGGTGGCCGGTCAGCTACTAATGGTGGCCGACAGCCATTTGTCTCCTTTTTTAGATATTTCTTTGTCAGTTGTGCCAGTTGTTGTTCACTGAAGTGCATCTCCATACACATGTATGGTAGAATGATTTCAAGCCTAAACCTTGATTTTCTATATATCTGGTGTGCTCTCCCCCATTCAGAGGGGTTAGAAAATTTGAATCAAATTTCTCTCTCTCTCTCTAGAATTGTAACAACCCCGACCTCTGAATAATGTTAATCCGTACTTAATTATGCCTAACAGTAATTTAGGAGGGATTTAAAGTTAATTTGCATGTGCATTGCATTATTTTTGGTGTTTCTATCTGTTCGGTGTAGAAAGATATGTTTACGTTTTAGTTTCAGTTTGCGAATTAAAAGCCTTATTGGCTTCCAAATCAGAAATTGACTTGATTTATGTGCTAATTAGGATTTATAGTATTTTTTGATAAGTTTAATTAAAATCTGATTTAGAGCGATTAAATTAGATTAAATTAATGCCCACTAATTAACCCTATTAAGCATTTTGGTTTAAAGCCTTAGTGGCCTCATTACACTCCCACTCACCCCTTTCTTCCATCTACATGCATCTTTGAGTCCCCTAAGCTCCAAAAATGTGAGAGAGGGTGAGAGTAGAGGAATTAGTTCAAGATTTGGAGATTGAGCTCAAATTCAAGGAGACGCTACGAATTGTTGATAATTGAAGAAGATTTGTGGAGCCTCAACCTTAATTTTGTAGATTGAAGCCTCTAGGTAAGGGACTAGACTCTTAATTGGGTACTTAACTTAGATTCTACAAAATTATTGGTGAATTAAGTAGGATTTGCACTAGAGTTGGGGAGAAATGGACCATACCATGCATGCATGTACATTTTTTCACAAATTGAGCATGATTTCAAAGGTTTCTTCCATGCATGTGTTAACCTCACTTACATTTTGGTCATTCACCTTGTTTTCCATCAAATTACCAAGTTTGATTATGTTTTGGAGTGTTTGAATTCAAGGAAGTTCTTGCATGTTGTATTAATGACATATTCATAAAGTTTGTGTTGGAATGTTGCACAATTGGTATCCTTTTGGGCCATGATTTCTCGAAATGATGCTTTAAACATGTTGTTTTATGAGTCCCTAAGTGTTTTCCAAAGTTTTGGGCCAAGAAAATTGAGTTTGATGCATTTGAGGTCGAATTTGAGCTTGGTGATCAAATCTAGAATTTCCAGAAATTTGATCCACGCTCGAGCGTGAGAAGTTACGCTCGAGTGTGCACTCTGAGTACATGCATTCCGCTCGAGCGTCAAAGTTTACGCTCGAGCGTGAAATGCATATACCCATAAGTTCTTGTGTTTTGTAGTCCGCTCGAGCGAGGGAATCCACGCTCGAGCGATGGTCTGAGTCTCACACTCGAGCTGAGGTCGAGCGTCCGTCGAGCGTGAAAATCATGTATCAAGTACTTTTTCAGAAGTTTGCAGTCCGCTCGAGCGGGGAAAGTCACGCTCGAGCGGAGCTTCATTGTCTGCATGTCCGCTCGAGCGTGGACCTTATTTTCAACAAGTTTCATGAAATGTTTTCCAATGCATTCTTGCATCCTCATTCCATCCTAGACATTCCTAAGCCATGTTTAAGACTGCATAATGAGGATTAAGGTTAGAAACACACTAAGAGCCAAGAAGTAAGTTATGTACAATTAGAACGTGTATTTCAAGTGTGTGTCTATTATGTGTTATGTAGGTCACGTGCCGCGTACCGTTGACCAATCTGCTCCGTCTATCTGTCTCAAGGCCAACTGTGAGTAATAACATAGTAAAGCTATGTTCAACTTTACTTATTTTTGTGTGATGAATTAAGATCTGTTTTCTGAAATGATATGTTCTGTACAATGAATGATTGTCCAATTTTTGAAATGTATTCGTGACATCCTTAGCATCATGTGATATCTGTTAGCTGTTACCCGATATCGAAGGATCCATCATGGAACTTAATCTGTCTGCACTCTGTTACCCGTACCGGAGGCTCCATCATGGGGCTCAGCGTATTTATTCTCTGTTACCCGGATCCGGAGGTTCCTTTATGGAACTGGTTATTCGTAACCCTCACGTGTCTGCATCTGTTCTGTATCTGCTTTGTTAATGCTAATGGATGTATCACGTATGCTTACGCATGACTTATGATTTCTGTATATGATCTGGACAAATTATGAATTTGATATGAAACTGAATTATGATTTCGGAATCTGTACGTACTCATTCATTGAAACCCCTTTACTCTGTTATTGTTCACTGAGCTTTCGCTCACAGTTTATATTATGTATATAGGTGAGCCGGCGCGTGATCAGGGCCAGAGTTGATGACCTTCATTTCTATTTTTGTCAGCCAACCGTTGTGCCTCCCGAGGAGGTTCTGTCTGAAGTCTAGTTACATGGCTGTTTTTGTACTTATGCTAGTCTATATCTGTTTTAGAAAGTCGGGTCCTGGGAATTACACTTTTGTAAATGTTTGGTAAATATTGATGTCCTTCGACCGACATGTTTATGTATATGCAAGTTTTGAAATCTTCTGTCCCATGTATGTTACCACAGCTCATTGGACCTTGTCTATTTTGTATAATTGCTTCCGCAACCCCTTACTATGTGTTTTTCTATTAAAAGGCCTTTGGTAATCCACGGGTTACTGGCCAGTCATGATGCTAAACCTACAGGGGCAGGTATGGGTCGTGACAAGAATTCTCTCTCTCTCTCTCTCTCTCTTCTTGTTTTGTGCCTTAAAGTCTTGTTTCTCTATGCCTTTGCACATCAAGCCTTAACCAAACACTCTCACCCTTGAGCTGAGGTCCCTTTGAGCCTGGTTTGAGCTATGGAAGGAGGTTTGAGCCTGAAATTGTGGTTATTTTGTGCTTGAGCTTCAAGAGGTAGTTCACTTGCTTAGTGTACTGACTTTGACTACTTGTTTTGCCATTCTTTTGTATTGTTTTTGAGCTGGTTTTCAACTACAAAAACTCTGGTTTTTTAGGCTTAACATGATGGTTTAAGGCCATTTTGTGCTAAGGGGTGATCTACCCTTCTTGTTACTTAATTGTGTAGACTTTTGCACCATCTTCTAGCATATTCAAATAAAAAATTTGGGGCCTCTAAACCATTGAAATTCAGAGTTATTTCAGTGGCAAAAACCTTGTTTTGAAGTCCAAAATTAGAGGGGGTAGCCTTCCCTCCTTGTGTCTTGTTTACAAGCCTAGATAGCTTAACATGTGAGCATGTTTTTCTAGCATTTTGTACCATAATCTCAGCATGTTTTTGCTACTATTTTGACTGGTTTCAGCTCTGTTTTGAGCAGGTTTTGTCCTTTGAGGCTTGTATTGTGTGGTTGTAGTGTAAAAAGGCTTCACTAGCTTAATGTTTTAGTCTTTTAAACATGAATTGCATGAGTTGGTTGCATGTTTTAGTATCATTTTGCACTCCATTTCAGCATTGAAATCTCTGCAATCTCCCTCTATTCTTCACTCTTTCATTTATTTTGGAAGGTGACTTTGAACCCCTTGTTGGCATAAGTGTAAAATTGAGAAACTCGTGCTTAATGGTTTAATTCCCTCGGGAGTTCATTACCAACGACATGAGGTCTCTTTCACGCTCAAGGCACTTGTGGTTTAAGCCTACTTTCAATTAGAGGACACTCACCTTTTGGACTAATCAATTAAAGAATGGATTGGGAATCTAAAATAATTAAACAAAATGAACAAAGTAAAAGGGGGCAAGATAAAGCATCTTTTGTGTTGCATTGCATGTGTTCGAATTGGACGTTAATTCGAACACGAGGAAAACGGGACGTTTCATACTCAAAGTGATGAAACGTGTCATTTTTCTTGGTCACGATCACCCTTGATCATACATGATAGGGTTATGGCTTTGTTGTGTCTTGTTTTGCACTCATTAAGCTTGTACAAGCTTGGTTCTCTAGCCATCATGCATTGAAAATGCTTGGTTGATAGTTTGAGAGCAAGAGTTACTCTCCTTTGAGCTTGTGTGATGATAAGGAGAGCAACAGTACACACACTCCTTGAGAATACATTGTTTTGCCTCTGTTTGCTCTCTGTTGTAGCAAAAGAATAATTCCAGGGAAGAGGTGGCCAATGGCCACCAGCAATAGTCGATCAGCCACTAATGGTAGCCAACGGCCACCATTTGTAGCCGACCGGCCATAAATGAAATTTTGCACAAGAGTGCTCCTGAGTAGGAGCAGAGGCATTCTGGAAGGTGGCAGCACTGTTGGTGTTCAAAAGTGTGCAAACAGAGGCTACAATGGCAAGGCGGTGGCATTTTTTAGAGTAGAATCCAAGCATGCATGCATCCCTCGCCCCGAGGCCATCTATTCGCTTTATTCATACAAGTGTCAAGCGTTGTGATTATTCAATTAGCTTAGATAGTTAATTAGTTTAATTACTTTAATTCGCTTAGCATAGCTAGTTATTTAACTTTGGTTTGTAATAATTAGTTAACTAGAATAGTTAATTAGTTTCAGTCTGTAATAGCTTAGCTTAGCTTAATTAGCGTAGCTAGCTAGTTAGCTTTTATTCATTCGGACCATCCTTCAAGAGGGCGTAATGTTATAATAAGTGTGTGTGTGTGTGTGTGTGTATGTCTTCCAACCCCACGTCTTTCTCCCTTTTATTTACCCACTTTTGATGGTTAGGTTAGGGATCATAATTCGATTAGCATACCTTATGCTTGCATGTTTGCATCCATTCATTTGTCTCGTATGCACCGAGGCTCGGCGCATCATTCAAACTGCATCGTAATTTCAATATTTCTTTGAATACGCGTTTCAAAACATGCTATCAAAGTGTTGCAAAATACCATGATTAAGTAGCTGAGCCTATTTAAGTTGCATTATTGCATGTGTTACATTGGGCATCTTGTATAGTTAGAATCATGCATTTTTCTAACTAGTTTTTATTTTGGCTTGGAGTACTCGGTGAGTCTTTGTGCTTTAACATACTTGCATGAGTGCGATTGCCATATTTCCATGATTCGCATACTTGCCATGAGGCTATGTGCTTAAATGCTAAATTGCATGAATGCCTGTGGATGAAGGCTTGCTGTTTGAATTGGAACAATTCAACGAATGCGCGTTTTAAGCCCATTTTGTTGTGGCAAATCATATTTTAAGCCCACTTGAGGGTGGCAAATTCAACCCATTTTCAAAAACAAATATGAGTTGAATATGTTCCAATTCTTGTGACCTAGGCTATACTTGCTTGTGCGCGTCACATAGTAAAGTTAGCTAATAATCGGAATAAGAACACATAATGTTTATAAAATGGCATATCATGGTTAGTAGAGGCCGATCTTTGATCGGGCGATTAGGGGTGCTCATTTCAGGACCTTCCCTTCTCGTACTTAAGTTCCCGAGCCGAGGCAACTTTGGTGATGACAGACACGTGGCCTTCGGTACGAGTCAGGGTTTCCTATATTTCCCAAAATAAAATATTTAGGTGGCCACTCTATATCTGGCAAAACAGTCCAATTTTGGCATTATTTGATTGAAAATCGATTTTCCAAAATGATTTGTCGAATTTGGACTCTTTGGTGATTATCAGTTTCATATTGCACTTGTGAGACTAGATTCAAAACCGTGTTAGTCCAAACTATGAGGCCTTCTTTTCAGACCTTTTCCAAAAGGCGAGGGCACGAAAAAATACGAGCCCACAGTTTTTGGCAACTCTGCTGGGGATTTAGAGAACTTGACTCGAACTCATGATATGTCATTTTATGTACACTTATGTGTTTCTTTGTGTTTGTATTTGCATCGGTGCACCTAAGTCACAGTGTTTGCCATCTGCCATTCCTGAACGGTTTGCCGGAGGCTTGCTTGGAAAAGCTTGCCAAGAGGCTGACCGATTGTGAGCTCTGCCATGATAGGAACACAACCCTTGGATCTGGACTACCGATGTACCATTTGATCCTCCTTTCACTTCTCGGTGTTAGGTGTGAGAGGTATATTAGGTAGTCTTGCTAAGGTACCCTTTTTGACTAATCGACCTAATTACATATCGAAAGACTTAGAGACTGTTCCAAAATAGGACAGGTTGCTCAGCCGAATGCAGGATTGTATGAAACCGCTTGTTTGCGTAGTAAATCCCTACTTCCTGACGAAATTAGGACAGGGTAACCCTACCCCACCATAGGGGTGTTTCGGCTCTCACTTGTTTGATACGTGCTTTTAGAGTGAAACTATACAAGAATGTATGTATTAGTTACAAGTCTGGGTATCAGTTTGAGGGTATCAATTTTGAGGCAAAATTTTGGGGCAGAAATCAGTGTTTGAGTATGGTCATCTAGCTTAAGATTACAACTGTGTGTTGTTTCTGTCTCAGCCGAGGTGCTGTGCGTTTTCTGATTTTTGTTTCTTTTGCTTTATTTTCTTTTTGCAAGGTAGTGTTTCACAATTGCGTCAAACGAGGCAGTTACCTCCCAAGCCCTCTAAACTCGAGTAAGGCGACTTTACTGATCTAGGGATCTTGTAAGAGGACAACCAGTGTTTGCTTCGCTACCCCTAGTTACAAGACGGAGGAGAGTCAGGCATAACTCATCGGTTCGGCAGTTGCCTTCCTTCAACGAAGTCTAGTTTTCTGCTTCTAACTCGAAAAAAGAGTACACACCGGTTCTGATAGATCAGCACCCCTTAGACAACATGGAAGAAATGCTACACCAACTTCAACAGACTATCGGGAATATGCAGCTAGATGTTGCCCGCCAAGCGGAAGTCACCGCCCGCCAAGCAGAAATTGCAGCCCAACACGCTGAGTTAATCAATAGGCTCCAGCAGCAACAACAACCATAACAAGCAGCAGCTTCTGCTTTGTATCCACCACCAGTCAGGGTTCCAATGCTCGAGATTACAACTAATGTCCAGGAAAATGCAGACATTCCAGCAGAGCCAGTTCCACCCCAGACTTCCAAAGCACCGGTTTACCCACCAGAGGCGCCCTTTGAGTTTGAGGTTGACCCTACTACGCTGAAAGTGAGCAAGCTTGAGAAGCTTTTCAAACGAGCTTAGGGTGTCAATTCGATCCCGAATATAGAGGACGGTTATACTGATGCAACGGTGACATTGCCAAGCAGGTTTAAAATGTCGTATATAGACCGCTTTGATGGCTCAAGTGATCCCATGGTCCACTTGCAGCTATTTTTAGACATTCTGCGGCCAATAGGCCTATTTAGATTGCAGAAGTTATCCCTCTTTAGCCGGACCCTATCAAGTATTGCGGCCGTTTGGTATGCTAAACATGAAGACTCTGTAAAGAGAAGCCGGGAAGATATGGCTGAGGCCTATATTGCTCAATATTCCTATAACACATAGATCGAGGTCACAACTCGTGATCCCGAAGCAGCTCGCCAAGAACCGAAGGAGGGCTTCTCTGATTTTGTCACTCGATGGAGGGCCAACGCCTCCATGATGACCACCTGGCCAGCTGAAAAGGACCAGATAAGAATGGTCGTCCGTAATCTACAACCAAGACTGCTACAGAAAATGATAGTCATACCTCTGCCTACTTTTCCTGACCTTCATGAAATAGGCGTGCAGATAGAGGATGCAATGAAGCAACGTCAGATAGACCACGAGAAAGAGCAGCCTAGGAGGGCTTTCACACGCAGTTCCAATGCGGCTACAAGTAGTAGTGCAGCTGCAAGGCCTTCTGATGTTGGTATGGTCACCACCACACCAAAAATTGCCAATCCCCTTGCCAGTACATCCGAAACCACCTCATAAGCTGCCAAACATCAACCCCGAGGCCAAAGGGTTTTCACCCCTCTATACATGTCCTTATACGCAGCCCTGAGAGTCATAATAAAAAAAGGACACTTGAAGCCCCTAGAGCCTCGTCCTTTATCTGACCCTCTTCCCTCAAAACACAACCCGGCCATGTATTGCACCTTCCGCCAACAGCATGGTCATGACACCGACCTATGCTTCAGATTGCGTCATGAGATTCAGGATCTCATTGACAACAAATTGATAACGCCTCCTCAAAAGCCTAACGTCACTACAAACCCCCTTCCACCACATAACTAGGTCCCCTTACCTCGACAAATAAACCTCCTCCATACACTGGTCATTCCTTACGACCCCAGTATATACATCACCCCCTCCCACCTACCCATGCCGGCGCTGTTCATCCCGGAAAGCACAGATTTGTGCATGATGAGCGCGCCCATATCCCAACCCAAGCCTGTGGTGGTGACCATGGTAGATAAAGGTAGGCCAGCCTCGGTGGAGAATGAGAATACTAGTCCAGTGCCTGAGGGTCCCGTGGATTTTTTTGATGAGAAATATAACCCTTGCCGCTACATTATGCCAACCAGTCAGGCCAGACCAAGGGTATAATTGCCCACGGGAATGGAGGTTAATGTAGTCTGGGAGGACGGATCAAGCAAAGGCCTAGATGACTTAGCTGATCTCAAGGAGGACATCAGCAATCTGCAGTTCTTCGATGAACAAGATCTGGGGAGTGCACAGATTGACTGGTTTGATATGAACGGGTCAATGGATGATTCGGGGTGGCTCAGTGATCAACCGGATGTGGATGAGGGGTCTCAACCAAAGCAGGCACAGCTGGAAATAGGAACTGCTGCAATGGCCGGAACGGTTTATGACAAGGGAAAGTTGCCTAAGAGCACCGGTACTAAGAATTTTGCTCAGGAATTGAGTAGCATTAGTACAGCTGTCATGACCCGAACTCGCCCCCATGGGTTAAGGACATAACCGGCCAATAATCACGAGATTACCTACGGCCTTAAACCGAATCAAATATAATTTAACAGAGTTAAGGTGGCCAAAGGGAAGCAATTTCAAAGTTTTGTCCATAGAGTTGTGCTTACTTGGCACGTCGTAACATTTCACAAACATACATTAATAACTCACATCAAGGAAAGTTAACATATAAGCTTTACACAACAGGATCATTCAAGTCATGGTCAACCAATCAAAACTACATACAACCGTAATCCAAAGGTCTCGCCAACATGACAAAAATATAACAAAATAGCAAAAGGGCGAAAACAAGTCTCGTATGTGAGACGTATGGGCTGACTCTTCAAAACTTTGACTGTTTCGCACAAACTTCACTGAGGATGGGTTTGGACCTCCTTTGGCTCACCTAAAGACACATGAATGAGTGTGAGCGAAAGCCTAGTGAATAATATCAAATAAAGAAGATACACGAGCAGTATTTAGGACAACATACATCAAACGGCCTTGGGCCCAATTCATATTTCTATCTAATATATATATATACAAGTCAAGTGACTGCGGTTCCAAACACATCAAACGGCCTCGGGCCCAATTCATTCGTATCCGACGGCCTTTGGCCCAATCGTTCCTGTCCGACGGCCTTCGGCCTAATCATTCATGTCAAAAGGCCTTTGGCCCATTCATTCGTGTCAAACGACCTTCGACCCATTCATTCATGTCAAACGGCCGTTGGCCCAATCATTCGTGTTAAACGGCCTTCGACCTATTTATTCATTCATGTCAAACGACCTTTGGCCCAGCATTCATGCATGTTAAGCGGCCTTCGGCCCAATCAATTGTACCCAACGGCCTTTAGCCCAACCATGTGGCATAACAAACATTTGTCCGCAATTCACAAATAAAGAAGATACACGAGCAGTATTTAGGACAACATACCTTCGACCTATTTATTCATTCATGTCAAACGACCTTTGGCCCAGCATTCATGCATGTTAAGCGGCCTTCGGCCCAATCAATTGTACCCAACGGCCTTTAGCCCAACCATGTGGCATAACAAACATTTGTCCGCAATTCAAATTAACAAACTTATAAGACTTATATGGGAATAAGCAATTGGACAAATAACATACTTGAAAATATCATTACTAAGATATTACTCACAGTGTTCTACCGGCAGATTTGCTCTGGAACTCGACCCTACACATTTCATGAACACAACGTGTCACAAACAATTCAATCCATTCTTAATTCATACATCCCTCTTAGGCATCTTTCTTATCCTTTTAACTCATTTATGATGCTCAATGCATGCCTAAGAGTGCTTAGAAATGAAAGAGAACGGAAAATGAAACACAAAACACCTTTACGAATTTTCTGAAACAGGGGTCCCCGCTCGAGCGTGGGTTCCGTCGCTCGAGCAGATCCTCAAGGTCTACAAAAGTACTGGTTGCCTCATTTTTACGCTCGAACGTGAATTCGAACGCTCGAGCTGAAAGTCACACTACATGGCTCCCTGCTCGAGCGTGAATGTCCCCTCTCGAGCAGACATCAATGTCTGCAAAAATTCTGGGAGCTCGCATTTTACGCTCGAGCTGGGCTTTGCCCGCTCGAGCGGACATGCCAAATTCTAGGTTTCCCAAAACTGTTCTTGAGGCTCAAATTCAATATTTAAAGGCTTTAAAGCTCAAATTAAGGTACCAAAAATAGGGAAACACATTATATATCATGAGTATACAAGCAATATGAGGCCAATTGCTCAAAATCATGACACATTATATATCATGAGTATACAAGCAATATGAGGCCAATTGCTCAAAATCATGGTCACATTCTCAAATTATTCAACATTTCTTTTGTGTAAGCAAAACTCATGCATTCAAACCTCATATAAGCTCCATATCTTCAATAATCAAACATGCATGTCAAGTTTTGACTTCATTTCTATTTCAAATCTTACAAATGACACTTATTATTATGAAACCCATGAACATTATGCATGCATGTGAAGATTGGTGCCCAATTCTTCATATTCCACATTATTCATGCTAGCTTATGCAATTTCATGGCAATTCATGGTGATTCATAGTAATTTCATGCATGCATGTGCATTCTAACTTCATATTCAACTCAATCTTTACCATGAGCTACCATACCACTTGAATTCACAAAATTACATACTCAACTCATAAATTAAGAGTTGATTACTCACCTAGGAGCTTCAAACACTCAAGTTCTTTGAGTTTAACTTCCAATTCTTAAGCCTTGAGCCAAAATTGCATAATTCTCCCTCTTTCTCTCTCTAGAGCCGACCCTCTCCCTCTTTAGAGTGTAAAATCTGATTTTGAGCTCAAAAATTAAGAAATGTGGGTGTATAATGGCCCTTATATAGCCCCTCTTAATCAAATTCCATTAATACTAATTAATCAAGCACTATTTCATCAATTTAATCTATTTAATTTGATCCGAATCAATTTTCAATTAAATTTCACCGTAGGCTCTAAAAATTACGCTAATCACAATGGCGCAATCAATTTTGTTTTCTGTGGCAGATAAGGCCTTCAAATTTTCAGTTTATAATAGTAAGTTGAACAGATTTTCCTACGGCAAACAGATAGAAATTCGGAACCACATATATTCATATAAATGGCACTCAAAATCATATCAAACACATAATCACATGCATAATAAAGATCAATTAGCATAATACGGAACAGGGTTATCACAGTCTTCCCTCCTTTAGGAAGTTTGGTCCTCCAAACTTATTTTGCCTTTATCAAGAAACAAATGTGGATAGCGTAGTCGCATTTTATCCTCTTTTTCCCATGTGGCGTTCGTCCCATAGTCTTCTTTCCATTCCACTTTCACCATTGGGATGGACTTGCTTCTCAATTGTTTCACTTGCCGGTCAATGATTCATTCCGGCCATTCGGCGTACTCCATATTTTCATCAAGAACTATCCGGTGATAATCAATCACATGAAACAGATCTCGAAGATAACCCCTCAACATTGATACATGAAACACATTATGGATTTGCTCGAATCCCGGTGGCAAAGTGACTCGATAAGCAACTAGGCCAAGCCTTTCCAGAATTTGAAACGGCCCAACGTAACGAGGCAACAATTTACCTTTTTTACTGAATCTTACAAGGCCCTTCATCGGAGTCACACAGATAAACACATGGTCACCAACCTCATACTCAAGAGATCTTCTTCGAACATCTGCATAATTCTTTTGCTGACTCTGGGTCGTCTTGAGCCTTTGCTGAATAATTTTGATCTTTTCAGAAGTGTCATGCACAATTTCAGGCCCAAGCAAGGCCCTATCCCCAACTTCTGTCCAACAAATCGGTGATCTACACCTTCTACCATACAAAGCCTCGTATGGTGCCATACCAATGCTGGAGTGGAAGCTGTTATTATATGCAAACTCTGCTAGTGGCAAGTAATTTTCCCAACTCCCTTGGAAATCTAAAGCGCACATCCGAAGCATATCTTGTAAGGTCTGAATTGTCCGTTCTGATTACCCATCAGTCTGTGGGTGGAATGAGGTACTAAACCTCAATTCTGTTCCCATAGCTTTTTGAAAATTTTTTCACAATCTAGACACAAATTTCGGATCCCTATTCGACACAATAGATACCGAAACTCCATGTAAATGAACAATCTCATCAACATATGTAGTAACCAGCCTATAAGCATCAAATGTAGTTCTAACAGGTAAAAAATGTGCAGATTTAGTCAGTCTATCAACCACAACCCAAATAGAATCCATTCCTCGAGGAGTCCGAGGTAGACCAACAACAAAATCCATAGTCACATGCTCTCACTTCCATTCAGGAATAAGGAGAGGTTGAAGTAGACCGCCGGTTTCTGATGTTCAACTTTTACTTGCTGACACTGAAGACATTTGGACACATACTCTGCAATTTATTTCTTTATTTTAGGCCACCAATAGCTTTGTTTCAAATCCCGATAAATTTTGTTATTGCCCGGATACATAGCAAATACTGACTTGTGGGCTTTATCCAGAACTCTTTTCTTTAGCTCCGGAATATCTTGGATATACATTCGGTTTCGAAACCTCAACACTTCGCTTTCAATGCTGAATTCTACTTTCGGACTTGTCTCAAATTCATCAATTACTTTCTTGAGGAATTCATCCTCTTTTTGTTTCTGTTTAATCTCATCAATGATTGTCGGTTTGGCTAAAATGGCAGCGATTAGTCCGCCTTGTGCACACAATACCACTTCAATCTCAAACTTCTCAAAATCTTGCAAGATTTCCTTCTGTTCAATAAGTAAACAAGCCAAACTCCCTATCGATTTCCTGCTCAAGGCATCAGCAACTGTATTGGCTTTCTCAGGGTGATACTGAATCTCGAGGTCATAGTCTTTTATCAATTCAAGCCATCTTCTTTGTCACATATTCAGCTCCTTCTGTGTAAAGAAGTATCTCAGGCTCTTGTGATCAGTGTACACTTCACATTTTGCCCCATACAAATAGTGTCGCCAGATTTTCAAAGCGAAAACAACTACAGTCAATTCTAAATCATGTGTTGGGTAGTTTTTCTCATGTGGTCTCAATTGTCGAGAGGCATAGGCAATTACCCTTCCGTTTTGCATTAGTACACAACCCAAACCGTTATAAGATGCATCACTGAAAATTACAAAGTTTTCCGTACCTGTGGGCAACGTCAATACTGGTACAGTGGTCAGTCTTGTTTTTAGTTCATGAAAGGCAAATTATCTTTCGTCATTCCATTCGAACGGTTGCCCTTTTCGTGTCAATTGGGTAAGAGGCATGGCTATTTTTGAAAACTCTTTTACAAATCTTCTGTAGTACCCAACTATGCCCATGAAACTGTGGATTTCTGTTACATTTGTCGATGTAGGCCAATTCACAATCGCCTCAATTTTCTGCGGGTCCAATGATTGTAGACACCCCATTTTTGACTGCCCTTAAGACTTGGGCGTTACTGATGGTTTACTTGGTGGAGAAAGGTGTGCATGCAAAATGTTCAGTTTCTTCGGCAAGGAGAGAGGCAAATCTTTCAAGACACTTTGTTTAGGGGTTTGGAGTTGAAGAGGAGAGGAAAGGAGAGGAGAAAACTAGTTTGGGAGAAGTTCGGCATGAATCCGGGTAGAATCGAGTTGAGCAGCCCTCGCTGAATCGGGCTTATCTGTCTGTACACTTGGATTTTAGCTATGTGGCCACCACCGTCGGAAAGCTTACTTCCGGGGCTTCATTTTGCACTCAAGAATCTCTTAAAGCCAAGTTCGGGTGGGGGAGATATAAGCAGCTGAAGTTCGGCATCATCCCGGTTGGATCGAATCTGCGCGGCTTCACCAAAATGGGAATAACGTTTTCCACAGGAGGAATTTTAATGCAAGGTTTGCGCCATTGGAAAGCTAACTTCCAGGGCTTCAATTTGGACACCCACCGGCCAATTTTTGACCTTGGCAGCACCTATCGGCAATCTATTTATCCGGCCAAAAATTTATTGTGCCGACCGGCAATTTATTGTGTTGACCAGCCATTTTTGCTGGCCGACGACCTTCCGGAGTATTTTACAGATTGAGTGGATGCCAGCTGTGCCAGCTGGAGGGCACAGACTGGATCCTCCATACACGTGTATGGAGGATCTTTGCTCTTAGTTTGAAGCTTCTAAGAGAAGCTTTAGTCTCTTGGCTCTATAAAGAAAGCTCTCTTCTTCCATATACTAGGTTAGAAAAAACCAGCTGGAGCATTACATACAATCCTCCATATATCTATCTCATCCAAGCTTCAAACCTTCAAGCCCTCCACCATTTTACACTACAACCCATACCCCCACCCTTCCATCCTCCATTCCAGCAGCTAGAGGCTGTTCTCCAGAGCTTAGGAGTGTTGCAATTTGGTCCAAGAAGCTACCAAAGTTTGGTCTTCAAGGGTGAGTATCATTCCCACTCTTTTGAGCTTATTCTTGTATCATTTCTTAGCCATACATGCTTGCTGTTTTGAGCTCCGACCAAAACTGAAAGTCACATTCTTTTGAGCTCTATTTCATCTTTCATTGAGGGTCTTACCCTGTTTGGGACCCCCATTTTGCACTTGCTTCATTACCCCTTTGTGTGCCATAATCTTGCATAGCATTTTTGGCCTATGTGTAATCTGTTTCAGAGCATGATGTAAACTGTAGATAGGCTTATTTTGAGCCCTTCTTCAATATTGAAGAAGGGCTCATCACTGTTTGGGACCTCCATGTGCCACTTGTCATTATCCCCCTCTTTGATCCCCATTTTTGCATGATTTATTAGCCTATTGAGCTTCTATTTTTGGGCCTTGGTCTGAACTGAAAATGGCCCTATTTTGACCCTATCTTCATGTTTCATTAAGGGTCTATGGCTGTTTGGGACATCCTTTTTATACTTCATGTTATAGCTCTCTTGGTGCCATTATTTTGCATGGCATTTTGAGCATGCTTGTATATTGTTTTGGGGGTTTCCATAAACTGTAAGTAGTCATATTTTTGGTCCCTCTTCAGTGTTGTAGAAGAGTCTTTTTCTGGTTGGGCTTTGCATCTACCACTTGCTTCATTGCCTCCCTTGAGGAGCCATTTTTGTATGATAATTTAGTCCCACTTGTGCTTACTGTTTGGCCATGCTTTGAACTATAAAAATGCTTATCTTGGGGCTGACTTGCTTCTGTCTTTTCATTCCATGTACCAATTATGCATGCTTTGTATAGCTGTAAGCCATTTCATGTACCTAGTTTTGCATTCGGCGAGAAATTCATGCATCGGGTGTCATTTCGCCTTGTTTCGGGCTGTTTTGCCCCTCATTTTGCTACTGATCTCCATGTTTGCATATCATATTCCATGTCTTTGCCATGTCTCATTAGAGTGGCATTTTGGTGCCTGAGGGTCGGTCCTCGATTTGCGTGCACGCGTGCATGCATTTCGAGTTGCCTTGTTTTCATCTAATGGCCACTGATGTGGGTGTGGCTGAGGTCCACTCACATTGGTGTAAGTCCATCTTGCATTGTGTATGCCATGTTTCAATGCGTTGTGCATGTTATGTTGTTAGCATTGTGTGTGCCATGTAGTTGTATTGCACGTTTGTATGTTTGCTTGCATGCTTAGGTCGCATGTGCATTGTTGTGCATTGCCTTGCCTCTTGACCAACCATGATTGAGGATTGGGTCCCTTGTATGTTTTGTGTGCATTGCATTTGACATTGAAATGCATACTTGACCCTTTGGCCATCATGCATTGAAGTGCATGATTGGTGGCCCGAGAGTCGAGGGCCAGGGTCCCTTGAGTCCATTACATGATAGGGGGTGTGTCCATGCATACATTTGCCTAAAAATTCCATGCCATACACTGCTTGCCCTCTGCTGCTGCCAATTGCAGGTTCTGCAGGAAGATTTGGCCGGTCAACTAAATACAGTGCCGACCGGCAATTTACCAATGACCGATAACTTCATCTGTGGCCGGTGGTCATCCTCCAAGGCCGATGGCCACCCCTCCCAGCTGGTGGTGTTCCACAGTGTGCAAAGAACATATCCTGAGAGTTGTGTAGTTTTCAGAGGAGCTAGGCAGTGTAAACAGAGGCCGCAATGCTGGTAGACTAGTTTTCAGAGGAGCTAGGCACTTCTTTCTCCCTTTTATTTACCCGCTTATGATGGTAGACTAGGGCATATTTAAATTAGCATAACAGTATGAAAGCATGCGTGCATCCATACATTTGTCTTACATGCGCCGGGCTCGGCACATCATGCTAACTGCACTTGTATTTCAATTCCAAGTTGAGTACTTGTTAGTTGCAGCATTTCACATGCCATCTTTAGAATAGCCGAGCCTGTTTAGATTGCATCTTTGCATGTGTTGCATTAGCCATTTTTAACATGAACTAGGATCATGCATATGATTACTAACTAGTTTCTGTTTTGGCTCGGAGTACTAGGTAAGCTTTTATGCTTTAGCATATCGCATGCGTGTGAATGTTGCCATGATAGCATGATTACCGTGAGGCTAGCTGCTTATGTGATATAACTGCTTGAATGCCTGTGGATGGAGGTCAAATTACCTAAATTGGAATAATGCATTAAAACTGTGAGTTTTAAGCCCACTAGATAGTGGAAAAACCATCTTTTCTAAAGCCCACTTGAGGGTGGCAAAACCTGCATTTTAGCCTACTTGCGAGTAGCGAACCATTTTCAAAACCAACATGCTATGTTTCGTTCCAATTTAGGCGATTTGGTCTATACTTGTTTGCTGTGCGCATAACATAGTAATTCTAGGCTAATAACCGGAATAAAAACACATAACATTGTCAAAACTGGATATCATGGTTAGTAAAGGCCGATCTTCGGATCGGGCAAGAGGGGGTGCTCATAGCTGACCTTCCCCAATCGTACCCAAGTTCCCGAGCCGAGGCAACTTTGCTGATGACGAACACGTGGCCTTTGGCACCGAGTCAGGGTTTCCTAAATCCCCCCAAAATAAAATATTTAGGTGGCGACTCTGTATCTGGCAAAGCAGTCCATGTTTGGCACTTCTTTCAAAAATCTGTTTTCTCAAAACGATTTGCCAGATTTGGACTCTTTGGTTCAGATTAAGAACCGTGACACAAATTGAGTCCGAACTGTAGTGAGGCCCACGGGCGCATCTACAGTTTCTGGCAACTCCGCTGGGGATTATTTAGAGAGCTTGACTCGAACTCGTGATATCCTGTTTTTATTCCATTTATGTGTCTCTTTGCATTGCATGTGCATTGGTGTGCCTAGGAACACAGTGTTTGCCATCTGCCATTCCTGAACGGTTTGCCGGAGGCTTGTCTTGTCAAGGCATGACCATAAGGCTGATCGGTTATGGGCTCTGACAGTATAGGAACACAAGCCCCGGTTTTACCGGGGCACCCTTTTTGACCATTCGACCTAGTGTATATTCGGAAACCATAGTGACCATTCCAAGCTAGGACAAGTTGCTTACGCGATTATAGGTTGTTTGAAACTGCTGTGTGCATAGTGAAACCCTAGCTCCTGACAAAATAGGACAGGGAAACCCTACCCCTCTATAAGGGTGTTTTGGCTCTCTTTTACTTGCTATGTGCTTTTAGAGTGTATCTCTACAGGAACGCATATACCAGTTTGCAAGTTTGGGTATCAAGCCTGTGGGCATCAGCATCAGTATTTGGGGAATCAGTTTTACCCGAGGGTATCAGTTTACAGGCAGATATTTGGGAAACACTGATCAGTATTGAGTACAGTCATCCTAGTATGCTCAAATCCGTTCCAGTGAAATTGTTCTAAGATGCTGTCTGTTTTCTCTTTTGCTAGGGGTAGTCCTGGAACTATAGCTTCAGAAGGCTCCGATATCCTTGGGGTACATTGGACTAGTGTTGATAGACTTTGTTAGGTCAGAAATTCAATTCAAGGGCAACCAGTGTTCTTTCGCTGAGGCAAGGCAAAGAAAGGCCAGTCAGGGCTCACCGGTTCATCTGATTCGTCAGTCGCCAGTCACATCACCTTTGTTCAGACTCAGCAGATGATGTCCCAGGGTTCGGAAGAATTTGTGGCCGTGATAGCAGCGTTAAATCAGGGAACTGCCATGCAAGCTGAGACCAGTATTGAAATGCAGCGTCCATCCGGGGCATCTGCCTCACATCCAGCTTTAGGACCACAGCCAAACTTTGAACCTTTGTTCAGACTCAGCAGACCATGATGTCCCAGGGTTCGGAAGAATTTGTGGCCGTGATAGCAGCGTTAAATCAGGGAACTGCCATGCAAGCTGAGACCAGTATTGAAATGCAGCGTCCATCCGGGGCATCTGCCTCACATCCAGCTTTAGGACCACAGCCAAACTTTGACCCACTTCCGCTAGTTGAAGATTTGCAATGTCTGAATCCTCGAGAAAGGTTGCCTCAAGCTCAGGTGCTCCGACCCCTGGTACAGCCTAATGAGAGGCTTTATTCCCTTGATGTTAATGAGCTCAATCCGACTGCAGTGAAAATTGCAAACCTTGAAAAGCACTTCAAAAAGGCACAGGGCCTTAATTCCATTCCCGACATTGAGGATGGGCACACTGAGTCCGCCGTACGGCTCCCAGACAGATTCAAAATGCCATATATTGACCGTTTCGACGGGTCTGGAGATCCA
>NW_021028301.1:309706-323572 GCF_004153795.1 Camellia sinensis | reverse complement strand
TTTCCCAAATTGGTACATATCCGACTTTTCTTGGATGTCCTGAAGCCGATGGGTCTGACTAAGCAACAGAAACTCCTCTGTATGGAAGAACCTTGTCGGGTGTAGCAGCCACTTGTACGCAGTTGGAAGATAAAGTGAAGCAAGACTGGGAAGAATTGGCTGAGGCCTTTGTCGATTAGTATTCCTATAATACCAAGTTGAAATGACCATGCAGAGCTTGAAACAACCGCCAGAACCCAACAGAGTCTTTTGTGGAATTTGTAGCAAGGTGGAGGCAAAGGCAGCACAGATGACAGATCGCCCTTCTGAGAGGGATCAAGTGCAAATGATGGTGCGAACCTCGAGCATGATATGTTGCAAAAGTAATAGTTTCTCCACTATTCACTTTCAAAAGTTTGCATGAACTGGGGGTTCAGGTCGAGAATGCGTTCAACAGTGGGATCATTCCCAGAACAAGTGCACGACAAGGAGGGCGATTGCAGGGAGTACCAATGCTGGTAGTAGTGTCACTCCCAAACCCACTGAGATCAATGCAGTCACCACAGCCAACCTTTTTGCCAAACCAAGCCTACAAACAGCCGGCCCAGCCGAGCTCAGGGCAGAGCTTTCACTCCCTCTATATGAGCCTGACTAGCGCACTAAAAGCCTTGATGGAAAGAGGGCATCTCAAACCCTCGATCCTTAACCTCTGCCTGACCCACTTCCAGCCAGACATAATCCCTCCAAGTACTGTATGTACCATCAGCAGCGCGGTCATGGCACCGGACCGTTGCTACCGCCTTCGTCATGAGGTTTAAATCTCATCGACAACCAGACGATAGCTCCACCTTCAACCCCCGATGACCAAGTACCTCATCCACATCTTCAATCTGATCCACACACTGGCCGTCCCTTACGACCCCAGCGTATACATCACCCCGGCCATCTACTAAGCCTGAGTGAGCAATGTGCGAACACTAGTTTTTGTACTTTCTGACTTGGGTATTGGGTCAGTTTTGTTGTTTTGTATATGGTCAGTCTTTGTGTACTAAGTCGGTCAGGTCTGTCTTGTTGTATCGAGTTAGTCCTGTTTTGTTAGAGTCAGGTGATTCCGGGGGTGTTACCTCGGGCATCACTATTTTTTTTTGGGTTTATCTTTTCGCTTTCTTTTGAGTCTGTTTCTGCCATGGAGCCAGTTACACCAGCAGTTATGAATGAAACAGCAGTGGTTTTTCAAGCTTTTGTGCTTACTTCTACCTTGTGTCAGTTGTACCAGAAAGTCGAATGGAACGACAGTGCATTTCACCTGCTTTTCTGTGCTTTTAAGTCATTGCGTTGACCTAAGTTTTTCAAAGCTGTTTTTGAACATTGCGGTGAAAACGAAGAGGAAGGAATTCCTCGGGTTTTGCAAAAATTTGATCAATTGAGAGAAAGAGAGGCATGCTAAGCCCTTAATGAATGAAATCATGCTTGTTAATGTGAGTACTGTGAAGGATCCTGGCATGATCTAGATTGGTCTCACACTGTCTTTGGCGCGAGCGATTTGTCGCTTTCTTAAAAAAAAAAAAATTCAAAAAATATTTTGCGCGGTCTTGCGAAGACTTGTGTGGGATCGCTCTTGAGATTGTGCAGCTTAGGATCGCTTTCAGCCTCGAGATTCGACCCCTCACTTTCAAACCTTGAACCTGAGTTCAGAACGTTCAACGGTCAACCACAACGTGAGGCCTGTGTGGCCATTTTGAAGCAGCCCTCGAACAAGAGGCACCAAAGTCAGATCAAGAAGATCAGATCAAAGGAAGCTTGTAAAGCTAGATCAGAAGCCCCCCCTCAAACTAGGGGCAAAAATGTCAGATATGCTCGAAGAGCCGAAGATGGATCCTTCAGTAAATCAATACAACAGCCACTCTCCTGGATACGGATGGCTTCAAAACCCTAAAACCATTTGGCATGGACTTGTTACACTTTTACCCTTTGAGAGGCTCGCTGGGCCGAAAACCCGGAAGGGCGACCCAGGCAAAAGTTAGAGCAAGGAAAAAAGGAAAAGAACAAAAAAGAAGAAGAAGAAAAATGCAAAGAACAAAAAAGAAATGAAGAAAAGAAGAACAAAAAAGAAATAAAAAAGAAAGAAAAGAAAAGAAGAAAAAAAAGAAAAAGAAAAAAATGATAAATGAAAAAAATTGAAAAGAAAAGAAGAACAAAGCTCGCAAGGTCAAAAGCCCGCAACGGGCGCCTTGGCAAAAGTTAGAGCCTAAAAAGTGAAGGTTAAAATACCCGAGTGTACCTTAACCCCGAACTACGTAAGGCTTGATTCCCATCTTTGGGATACGTAGGCAACTTCATTCCGAAGTCCAGCCGTAAAACACTTCAAAATCAACTGTGTCCATGTAATGGTTTTGATCATCTTTGCCTTCTCTGTATCCGAGAGTTCGGTTGTCATCGTTACTCTGAGGACTGATTGCAATGCGCTGCGATGCTATCCAAACAAGGGGCAACTTTCCGTTGCCATACAGTGTGCCATGGTGCCATTCAGACAAGGAGCAACTTTCCGTTGCCGTGCAGCTCCTTTCAAGCAAGGGGCAATTTTCCTTCGGATCTGAAGTTGCGCATCTCAAGAGTAGGTTCCGTGCTTGTTGAGCATTGGCCATTTGCAAAAATAGTTTTTGAGAATTTTTACTGAGGTTGACTATTCTCTCGAAAATTATTCCATTTTTCCAAAAAACTGGACCATTTCTTAGACCCAAAAAGGGAAAATTTTCAGTGCTCATAACCTAACTTGCATGATTTTCAAATCAAAAATTGAACAAGTATGTTAATCTGACTCTCATATTGGTCAAAATTGTTTCAGTAGAAAGCAAAAAACAAAAAATAGTCAAAATAATGAACTAGGGGCACAGTTGAGTCAGGCTTCCTGTCTTTCTCCCGTTGTCAATGCATCTGCCAGAAAGAGCACTCTACCTGCCAGAAAAGGGCACCACTGAAGCTGACTGCAAAAGGGCAGAAGGCTCTCACATCCTCCACGCAACGAGGTATCAAGCCAAGTGTGAAGCACGAACGGGAATGGATCAAGATATTCCACTCCTTTGTTTGGACAGATCTTATCACGTCCAAACTCCCCAACAGAGCATCGTCAACTGATGTCAGCTGCAGATCTGCTACCCGTCCAGTTGTAGCACAGCCCCTCTCTGGGAGAAACTCACTGTTGTGAACAAGAAGAAGAATCTAGCGAAATGCTAGGGGCAAGAGCCCACAACTTTCTGTTTATCCATCAACCACCCAGGGAAGGGATTTAAGATGAGAGATTGAAGAATAGAGAGATGTGCGCTGAGAGAAAAAGTGAGAAAAAGGGGTTTTTCAGAAAAACGAAGCCTGAGGGCCGAGTGATGTGAGAATCACAAATGAGAAATGGTGGAAAACAATACTCGAGGAAACAGGCTCCATGTGCACATTTGAGTCTTGTGTTTTATTTTGTCTATCTCGATTCTTGTCTTGAGTCACTTCGAGTGTTACTCGATGTATTTAGGTTATTTACCTTTGTTTTGGCTGTGGCCAGTCGTCGGCTCAATACCCGGTTATGAACTCATTTCTCAATTTCCAAAAAATCATCTTGTGCTCAGAGTGCTGTGCCATTCTCCACATTTGTGCAAAATAGTATTTGTTCTTTCATAAAACTGCAGTGTCCACCCCCGATAAGTGTGAACAGCAGAACAAGGACCTATCTGAAGCTATGTAGGTTCTAGAATCCAAAACAAAAGAAAAAGGAAAATTTGGAGCATCGTAGGGTGTTCCAGCTTTGGCAAGATCCGAGACTGCATTTCGGGTGCACCTTCCCAGACCTCGCCATTTCTCTGGAGTATGAGTGTATCTGGACCCCAAGTGTAAGTCTGCTTCAAGTCAGAATGGCAATTAAAGCAGCAGCAGATGTTATCTCTTGCCAACATAAACAGGGTGTCCCCTTTTTGAGCTGCGTGTGTTATTTGAATCTTTTCTTCTTTTCTTTTTTTTTTTCATTCTTTGCATTATTATTTTTTTATTTTTTTTTGTTTTTTTGCATTCTTTTCTTTGCTCTAACTTTTGCCTGGGTCGCCTTTCTGGGTTTTCGACCCAACGAGCCTCTCAAGGGTAAAAGCGAAGCTTGGTCCATGTCAAATGGTTTTGAGATCCTTTATGATTCATGCATAGAATATGCTTGCTTTCGATTCTGCATAGAATTTGCTTTCAATATTGCATAGAATATGCTCCTGTTTCTTGCATAGAAAATGCTCGTATCTTTTGCATAGAAAATGCACTCTTCCATACTTGCATAGAAAATGCACCTCTTTTGCATAGAACATGCATTCACTCGCACTATCTTGTGCACTTGTGGTTGTATCTCACTAGCACTGTCTTGTGCATCTTGTGGTTGTATCTCACTCGCACTATTTTATGCATTGCATATCAATCGCGCTGTTTAGCGTATCACACTGTTTAGTGCATTTCAAATCACTCGCGCTGTTTAGCGTATCGCACTGTTTAGTGCATATCAATCGTGCTGTTTAGCGTATCGCACTGTTTAGTGCATTTCAAATCAATCGCGCTGTTTAGCGTATCGCACTGTCTTGTGCATTTCAAAATCAATCGCGCTATTTAGCGTATCTCACTTTCTTGTGCATTTCAAAATCACTCGCGCTGTTTAGCGTATCGCACTGTTTAGTGCACTTCAAATCACTCGCGCTATTTTGTGCAGCTACATTCGCGCTATTTTGCGCACCTCAATCGCACTGTTTTGTGCAGTTTACATTTCGTGCTATTTTACACACCTCAATCGCACTGTTTTGTACAGTTTATCATTCGTGCTATTTTGCGCATTGCACTGTTTTGTGCAGTTTACATTCGTGCTATTTTGCGCATCGCACTGTTTTGTGCAGTTTACATTTCGTGCTATTTTACGCACCTCAATCGCACTTTCTTCTGCATTTCAAATCACTCGCACTGTCTTGTGCATTTCATATCACTCGCGCTTTCTTGCGCATCGCACTATTTTGTGCAGTTTAATCACTCGTGCTGTTTAGCGTATCGCACTGTCTTGTGCATTTCAAATCACTCGCGCTTTTTTGCGCATCGCACTATTTTGTGCAGTTTATCACTCGCGCTCTCTTGCGCATCGCACTATCTTGTGCATTTCATTACATCCTCTCTCTCATCTTGCATAGAAAATGCTTGTAGCATTTGTCAGTTCATTGCGTCGCACTGTTTTGTGCACCTTACTTGCATTTTGCATGCATTCTATTGCGCTATCTTGCGCACCTCACCTGTACTTGTTAGTACATTGCATTGTTTTGAATACAAACCGGCTTTGCGTAGCGTATAACTCCAATTATCAAAGTCTTCCTGCATATCATTTGCATCCTGCCCCTGAACTACGCTGGTTTGATTCCTTGCAAAGGGATATGTAGGCAGCCTGCGGGCACAACCATTTATTTATCGGTATTTTGTTTGTTTGTCCAAGTCTTCGGCCTTGTAAAAAATGGGTCGTCCCTGGGCTTTGACATTCACTCACGTCACTTCTTGACTTCTGAGTTCTATCAAAGAGGGGCAACTGTAGACACCCCATTTTTGACCGCCCTTATGACTTGGGCGTTACTGATGGTTTACTTGGTGGAGAAAGGTGTGCAGGGAAAATGTTCAGTTTTTTCGGCAAGGAGAGAGGCAAATCCTTCAAGACACTTTGTTTAGGGGTTAGGAGTTGAAGAGGAGAGGAAAGGAGAGGAGAAAACTAGTTTGGGAGAAGTTCGGCATGAATCCGGGTAGAAGCGAGTCGAGCAGCCCTCGCTGAATCGGGCTCATCTATCTGTACACTTGGAGTTTAGCTATGGGGCCACCACCGTCGGAAAGCTTACTTCTGGGGCTTCATTTTGCACTCAATAATCTCTCAAAGCCAAGTTCGGGTGGGGGAGATATAAGCAGCTGAAGTTCGGCAGCATCCCGGTTGGATCGAATCTGCGCGGCTTCACCAAAATGGGCATAACTTTTTCCATAGGAGGAATGTTAATGCAAGGTTTGTGCCATTGGAAAGCTAACTTCCGGGGCTTCAATTTGGACACCCACCGGCTATTTTTTGACCTTGGCAGCACCTATCGACAATCTATTTATCCGGCCATAAATTTATTGTGCTGACCGGCAATTTATTGTGCTGACCGGCCATTTTTACTGGCCAACGACCTTCCGGAGTATTCTACAGATTAAGTGGATGCCAGCTGTGCCAGCTGGAGGGCACAGACTGGATCCTCCATACACGTGTATGGAGGATCTTTGCTCTTAGTTTGAAACTTCTAAGAGAAGCTTTAGTCTCTTGGCTCTATAAAGGAAGCTCTCTTCTTCCATATACTAGGTTAGAAAAAACCAGCTGGAGCATTACATACAATCCTCCATATATCTATCTCATCCAAGCTTCAAACCTTCAAGCCCTACACCATTTTACACTACAACCCATACCCCCACCCTTCCATCCTCCATTCCAGCAGCTAGAGGCTGTTCTCCAGAGCTTAGGAGTGTTGCATTTTGGTCCAAGAAGCTACCAAAGTTTGGTCTTCAAGGGTGGGTACCATTCCCACTCTTTTGAGCTTATTCTCGTATCATTTCTTAGCCATACATGCTTGCTGTTTTGAGCTCCGACCAAAACTGAAAGTCGCATTCTTTTGAGCTCTATTTCATCTTTCATTAAGGGTCTTACCCTGTTTGGGACCCCCATTTTGCACTTGCTTCATTACCCCTTTGTATGCCATAATCTTGCATAGCATTTTTGGCCTATGTGTAATCTGTTTCAGAGCATGATGTAAACTGTAGATAGGCTTATTTTGAGCCCTTCTTCAACATTGAAGAAGGGATCATCACTGTTTGGGACCTCCATGTGCCACTTGTCATTATCCCCCTCTTTGGTCCCCATTTTTGCATGATTTATTAGCCTATTGAGCTTCTATTTTTGGGCCTTGGTCTGAACTGAAAATGGCCCTATTTTGACCCTCTCTTCATGTTTCATTAAGGGTCTATGGCTGTTTGGGACATCCTTTTTATACTTCATGTTATAGCTCTCTTGGTGCCATTATTTTGCACATGGCATTTTGAGCATACTTGTATATTGTTTTGGGGGTTTCCATAAACTGTAAGTAGTCATATTTTTGGTCCCTCTTCAGTGTTGTAGAAGAGTCTTTTTCTGTTTGGGCTTTGCATCTACCACTTGCTTCATTGCCTCCCTTGCGGAGCCATTTTTGTATGTTAACTTAGTCCCACTTGTGATTACTGTTTGGCCATACTTTGAACTGTAAAAATGCTTATTTTGGGGCTTCCTTGCTTCTTTCTTTTTATTCCATGTACCAATTATGCATGCTTTGTATAGCTGTAAGCCATTTCATGTACCTAGTTTTGCATTTCGGGAGAAATTCCATGCATCGGGTGTCATTTCGCCTTGTTTCGGGGCTGTTTTGCCCCTCATTTTGCTACTGATCTTCACATGTTTGCATATCATATTCCATGTCTTTGCCATGTCTCATTAGAGTGGCATTTTGGTGCCTGAGGGTCGGTCTTCGATTTGCGTGCACGCGTGCATGCATTTCGAGTTGTCTTGTTTTCATCTAATGGCCACTGATGTGGGTGTGGCTAAGGTCCACTCACATTGGTGTAAGTCCATCTTGCATTGTGTATGCCATGTTTCAATGCGTTGTGCATGTTATGTTGTTAGCATTGTGTGTGCCATGTAGTTGTATTGCACGTTTGTATGTTTGCTTGCATGCTTAGGTCGCATGTGCATTGTTGTGCATTTCCTTGCCTCTTGACCAATCATGATTGAGGATTGGGTCCCTTGTATGTTTTGTGTGCATTGCATTTGACATTGAAATGCATACTTGACCCTTTGGCCATCATGTATTGAAGTGCGTGATTGGTGGCCTGAGGGTCGAGGGCCAGGCTCCCTTGAGTCCATTACATGATAGGGGGTGTGTCCATGCATACATTTGCCTAAAAATTCCATGCCATATACTGCTTGCCCTCTGCTGCTGCCAATTGCAGGTTCTGCAGGAAGCTTTGGCCGATCGGCTAAATACAGTGCCGACCGGCAATTTACCAATGATCGATAACTTCATCTGTGGTCTGTGGTCATCCTCCAAGGCCGATGGCCACCCCTCCCAGCCGGTGGTGTTCCACAGTGTGCAAAGAACATATCCTGAGACTTGTGCAGTTTTCAAAGGAGCTAGGCAGTGTAAACAGAGGCAGTAATGCTATGGCAGCGAGTTTCCGGGCAAGGCGGATCAAGCATGCATCACTCACGCATCCCATGGCAGGGCTGCGGCCACCTTCTTGCTGCATTTATTTTGTTAATTAATTAAGGGTCTATAATAATTAATTAGCTAGGATAGTCGAGTTATTATTCGGACTGTATTATTCTTTTGGTCCTTTCGAGCGAGGGCAAACTTGTAATAAGTGTGGGTGCGTGTGTGCATGTCTTCCAACCCCCACTTCTTTCTCCCTTTTATTTACCTGCTTATGATGGTAGACTAGGGCATATTTAAATTAGCATAACAGTATGATAGCATGCGTGCATCTATACATTTGTCTTACATGCGCCGGGCTCGGCACATCATGCTAACTGCACTTGTATTTCAATTCCAAGTTGAGTACTTGTTAGTTGCAGCATTTCACATGCCATCTTTAGAATAGCCGAGCCTGTTTAGATTGCATCTTTGCATGTGTTGCATTAGCCATTTTTAACATGAACTAGGATCATGCATATGATTACTAACTAGTTTCTGTTTTGGCTCGGAGTACTAGGTAAGCTTTTATGCTTTAGCATATCGCATGCGTGTGAATGTTGCCATGATAGCATGATTACCGTGAGGCTAGCTGCTTACGTGATATAACTGCTTAAATGCCTGTGGATGGAGGTCAAATTACCTAAATTGGAATAATGCATTAAAACTGTGAGTTTTAAGCCCACTAAATAGTTGAAAAACCATCTTTTCTAAAGCCCACTTGAGGGTGGCAAAACCTGCATTTTAGCCTACTTGCGAGTAGCAAACCATTTTCAAAACAAACATGTTACCGTGAGGCTAGCTGCTTACGTGATATAACTGCTTAAATGCCTGTGGATGGAGGTCAAATTACCTAAATTGGAATAATGCATTAAACCTGTGAGTTTTAAGCCCACTAGATAGTTGAAAAACCATCTTTTCTAAAGCCCACTTGAGGGTGGCAAAACCTGCATTTTAGCCTACTTGCGAGTAGCGAACCATTTTCAAAACAAACATGCTATGTTTGGTTCCAATTTAGGCGATTTGGTCTATACTTGTTTGCTGTACGCATAACATAGTAATTCTAGGCTAATAACCGGAATAAGAACACATAAGGTTGTCAAAACTGGATATCATGGTTAGTAGAGGCCGATCTTCGGATCGGGCGAGAGGGGGTGCTCATAGCTGACCTTCCCCAATCGTACCCAAGTTCCCGAGCCGAGGCAACTTTGGTGATGACGAACACGTGGCCTTAGGCACCGAGTCAGGGTTTCCTAAATCCCCCCAAAATAAAATATTTAGGTGGCGACTCTGTATCTGGCAAAGTAGTCCATGTTTGGCACTTCTTTCAAAAATCTGTTTTCTCAAAACGAATTGCCAGATTTGGACTCTTTGGTTCAGATTAAGAACCGTGACACAAATTGAGTCTGAACTGTAGTGAGGCCCACGGGCACATCTACACTGATATTCCCTCCTTGTTGATCACATGTCCTAAAAAGATTACTTCATCCAACCAAAATTCGCATTTCTTTAGTTTAGCAAATAACTTCTTTTCCCTAAGTATCTGTAACACAGTCCTCAGATGTTGTTCATGTTCAAGTCTATTCTTGGAGTATATCAAAATGTCATCAATAAAAACCACAACAAATTCATCAAGGTAGGTTTTAAAAATTCAGTTCATTAAGTCTATAAACGTTGCCGGAGCATTAGTTACTCGAAATGACATAATAAGAAATTCATAATGGCCATACCTTGTTCGAAACGCAAGTTTCTCAACATCTTTTGCTTTCACTTTCAACTGATGATATTCAGATCTCAAATCAATTTTGGAAAACACTTGTGATCCCTGCAACTGGTCAAATAGGTCATCAATACGAGGTAGGGGATATTTATTCTTTATTGTTACCTTGTTCAATTCTCGATAGTCGATACACAAATGCAAGGTTCCATCTTTCTTTTTCACAAACAACACTGGTGCACCCCATGGTGAAGTGCTAGGTCGGATAAACCCTTTGTCAAGCAGGTCTTGCAACTGTTCTTTCAGTTCTTTCATTTTAGCAGTAGCCATTCTGTAGGGAGTTTTAGAAATAGGCTGGGTGCCTGGCATAATTTCAATCGTAACCTCTATCTCCCTGTCTACCAATTCCCTTGGTAATTTATTTGGAAACACATCTGGAAATTCTCTAACAATAGGGATATTATTTAATTCAACATTCACAGATTGTTCAGATAGCATACAACACAAATAATCCTGGCACCCTTTCCTGATTAATTTACATGCTTTCATGGCAGATATCAAATAAGGTGGAGGCACTACCCCGTTACCCACAAACACAATTTCTTCATGTTCCGGTGGTTTAAACACAACCCATTTTGTTACACAATCAATGGTGGCACAATATTTAGTTAACCAATCCATGCCCAGAATTATATCAAAGTGCCTAAAGTTCAAGGGCAACAAATCCATATACAGAATAGCATTCCCAATTCACATGTCACAAAAATGATATACAGATTCACACAATACAGATTCCCCGGATGGAGCAGATACACATAGCAGATATGGCAATAATTCTAGAGGCAGTCTAGATGCAAATGCACAAGTTACGAAAGATTGTGTTGATCCGGAGTCAATTAACACAAAAGCATCCTAATTACATATAGAAATAGTACCTGAGACAACTGCGTTAGCATTCCGTGTATCGCTCGGAACAAGCACGAAAACTCTCCCTTGCCTCACGGTATCCCCGGTGGTAGTAGATCTCATAGTATTTCCTGGTTTTGGGATGGATGCTGTTGAGCTAACAATTAATTTTCCACTGTTCTGGTTACAATCTCTGGCCATGTGCCCTTGTTTTTCCACATTTAAAACAAGCTCCTGACACACGAAAACAAACCCCACAATGCCTTTTGCTACAAATATTGCGCATAGGAAATGTATCTGGGGAAGAATTCGAAGTACTTCAGGAGCCCGTGTTTTGCTTCTTTGAAAATTTCTTCTTCGAAAAGAAGCCCTATCTTTTGCCACCCTTCCAGTCAGTTATTGATCTGGTCTGTCTGGCTATGTTAGCTTATGATATTGTGGCCCATTCTAGCACCCCTATATAAGTTTCCAACTTCAGGACATTTACCCTTTCTAAAATATCACTTCGAAGCCCACCTTCAAAATGTCTCACTTTCTTGTAGTCAGTATCGATCACATGTGGTGCAAACCTGGCCAACTCAGTGAATTTGGCCACATACTCTGCTACTGTCATGCTGTCTTGTTTAAGTTCCATGCACTCCGATACTTTCCTGTCACAGACACATTGAGGGAAGTACTTATCATAGAAAACTTCCAAGAATTTCGCTCAGCCAATGTCTTTATGATTCTCACTGTAGACACCCCATTTTTGACCGTCCTCAAGACTTGGACGTCACCGTTTGAACACTCGGTGATTATCCATGTTTGTGTTCGTTTGGAGTTCCCGGAGGTCTCGGCTCGCGCGCCTCGCCTCAAGATCTCCGAACATGACTGTTTAGTGTCTGGTTTCACACCAAACACTTGTGTTTTGCCTTTGAGAGGCAGGGTAGGGCTTGTAGACCATCCCCACACACCACCGGCAGTGGCTAGAGGCCACCAGTTGGTTTTTGCTGCCACCGGCAATGTATATTGCCGGCCGGCACTATTTGTTGCCGGTAAGCACTTTTTAGTGCCGATCAGCACTCTTTTTGGCCAAGATGGCATTTTTTACCGGCCGACTACTGTGCATCTGCTTTTGCAGATATTTTAAGACAGCAGTCTTGCTTTTGGCTCCCCTCCATACACGTGTATGGAGGGATCTCTCTCTTGGAAGCTTGTCTTGTAAGCTTTACAAGACAAAAGCTTCTATATAGAGAGGGGCTGGTCTCTTGGCTTGAGAGGTTAGACACTTAAGACATTTTGAGAGCTTAGACAACCATTGTTAGGGTTTGAGATCTAGGGTTAGGGTTAGATACACATCCTATCTCTCTTTCCCTTTATAGTTCTAGGTGTTTTAGTCCATACTATTGCACACAAGCACCTAGTGTTTCACCTTCCTCTTGGAACTGAGGTTCTAAGGGACTGATTTTGAAGTTTTGGTGTTGGATTTAAGTCAAGGAAGGCCATTGGAGCATCATTGTTGAAGGGGTCATCAAGGGTAAGAAACTTACACCTTTATTCCCTATTTTTGCATTGATTTTCTACCAATCTTAGAGCTGTTTTTGTGCTTATTGTATAACACAAAAAAGTTCTGTTTTTAGACCCTCTTGGTTGTTTGTTAAGAGTATTTTGTGGTTTGAATAAGTTTGAACACCCTTAGGCCTTGAAAAGCCTCATTTTGTGCCCTTTTGTGTGAACTCCGGGATTTTGGTGTTGGGGTCTCTTCACCACTGAAATCTTGAGGGATTTCAGTGGTGAAGGTGATGCCTTGAAGTCCCAAGAAGGAGAGGGCCACCCCCTCTCCTTGTTGTCCTTGAAAAGGGCATGTTTTGGCCTCTTGAGGGAGCACCATGTTAGAGGATGTATTGACCATGACTTGGCTGCTTTTTATGCTTAATATGTCATGTTATGCCTCTGTTTTTACTTGATTTTGGTACTCCATGCATGCTTAGCATAGTTGCCATGTAATGCCTTGTGATTCCTTAACATGTCTTAGGTCGTGCGCCTTTGTTTCTAGCATGTTTTAGGCCTACATTTGTGAAGATTTTATGCTTATCTTGACATGTTTTAGGTCTGTCCATAAGTGTTTGGGTTGATTTTGGCATGCATCATATAGCCTCTTTGCATTTTGGCTTGTTGGCTTCAAGTATGTGCATGTATAACATGACATCTTTGCATTGATTTGGTGATTTAGGGTCACCCTACATGTTATTTCAGTCCCATTTTCATGCTTGCGTGACTGCCTTGCATGCATCTTTAATGCCTCATAAGCTTGTGTAGCAATGCTCCATGTTTTGGTGTTTATGCATGCCTTTGTTTTTGAGTCATTTGGATGCCATCTAAGTGATCCTTAGGCCTTGTATTAATGTCCTAAAACTCTGTTTTTGGTCATAAGTTCGTGCCATGTTTGGTCTTGCTAAGTGTAGTTCAATACTCCATTGGTTTGTTTTGAGCACTTAGGCCATTTGTTGCATGCTTGGCTTGATTTATTGTTTGGTTTAGCACCATGTTTTTAGCATGATTTTAGAGCTCATGTTGCATGTTAATTTTCCATGATATGCCTCTTTCAAGTGTGTTTGAGGGTTGTTCAATTTGTGCTTAAGTGTTGGCCCTCAATTATGTGCATGTGTGTATGTATTTGGTCCCCCCATATTATAGCATTTTGGCTACTGTTTAGGCCTATTTAGAGCTGCCTAATTCATGCATAAGTCCATCTTTACATCCATTTGCATGCCCCTATGTTTGCTTGTATGCTTGCATAAGTTAGTCGCCATGCCATGTTGCATCCTTAGCTTGCATGCCTAGGTTGCATTGCATTTTGCATGCATGCTTTGTTCCTTGACTTAGTGATAGGAATTGGGCCTTGTTTGTTTGATTGGTTTGCATTTCATTTGACATGAAAGTTGCATACTTAATCCCTTGGGCCATCATGCATGGAAATGCGTGATTGGTGGTCCGAGAATCGAG
>NW_021028301.1:222997-286414 GCF_004153795.1 Camellia sinensis | reverse complement strand
GGTTGTTTAGGCTATGTATTGCATGCTTCTTGTGTAGTGCTCTTTACTAGCCTTGTGCTTTACCTCAATTTTCCTCTGTTCTTTGGGCCATCATGCATGGAAATGCGTGATTGGTGGTCCGAGAATCGAGGCACATGTCCCTTTGAGTCATTACAATGATAAGAGACATGGTTGGTGCATACATGCCTTGAAATATGCTGCCATGCCTTGTTTTGCCCTTTGTTGCTGTGAGTTGCAGGTTCTGCAGGAATACTCTGCCGACCGGCAGTGTAATGTGCCGACCGGCACAATTTTCTCTGCCGACAGGCCCTATTTTGTGCCGATGGCCATACTACACTGCCGGTAGAAGTTTCATTCAGCCGGTGATGATCCCCTCTGTCCAAGGATGCAGTCCTGAGGCTTTGACAGCCTCCAGAGGAGGAAAGGAAGGAAAACAGAGGCAGCTTGCGCATGGTGGCACGCTTCCTGAGGCGTTTTTCTGCTTTAATTAATTAGTTAATTTGTTAATTAGTTAATTTGTAATATTAATTAGCTTGCGTAGTTAATTAATTTGTATTATTTATTTGGTCCCTCCGAGCGAGGGCAAATCTGTAATAAGTGTGCGTGAGTGTGTGTATGTCTTCCAACCTCACGTCTTTCTTCCCTTTTATTTACCTGCTTATGATGGTAGATTAGGGCATCTTTAAGATTAGCATACCTTATGCTATGCATGCGTGCATCCATGCATTTGTATTGCATGCATTAGGCTCGGTACATCATGCTAACTGCATCTGTACTTCAATTCACAAATTGAATATGTGGTAGTTGATCGCATTTCACATGTCATGTTTAGGGCCAGCCAAGCCTGCCTAGATTGCATTTTTGTATGTGATGCATTAGCCATTCTTTTAACATGAACTAGGACATGCATGTTTGCTAACTAGTTTACTGTTTTGGCACGGAGTACGATGTAAGTATTTATGCTTTAGAATCTCGCATGCGTGTGAATGTTGCCATGACAGTATGCTTGCCATGCGGCTAAATGCTTATGTGAGATAAACTGTTTGAATGCCTGTGGGTGGAGGTTGGATTGTTTGAGTTGGAAAAACTCATTGAAATTCGCATTTTAGCCTACTTGCGAGTAGCAAAACCAAAACATTTTCCAAAACAAACGGATATGCAATGCTTATTTCCAAATTAGGCAATCTAGTCTATACTTGTTTGTTGCGCGCATAACATAGTAATTCTAGGCTAATAACCGGAATAAGGACACGTAATGTTTTCAAAATCGGATATCATGTTTAGCAGAGGCCGGTCTTTGGACCGGGCGAAAGGGGGTGCTCATAGCTGACCTTCCCCGATCGTACTCAAGCTCCCGAGCCGAGACAACTCCAGTGATGACGGACATGTGGCCTTCGGCACCAAGTCAGGGTTTCCTAAATTTCCCCATTTTAGAAAATATTTAGGTGGCGACTCTGTATCTGGCAAAGCAGTCCATGTTTGGCACTACTTTTTCAAAAATCTGTTTCTCAAAATGATTTGCCAGATTTGGACTCTTTGGTTCAGATTAAGAACCGCGACAACAAAAATCGCGAGTCCGAACTGTAGTAGCATGAGGCCCCCCTCCGCGGGCGCGCCTACACTCACGCATTAACATCCAGCATCTTCTTGCTTTATCTTCTAGCATAAAGGTGGCTAGGTGTACTTTCTGTGTCTCTGAGCAAGGAAACACTTCAAACAGTTTCTCCATACCGAGGACCCATGCCTCAGCCTTTAACAGATCCAATCCCCCATGAAACTGTGGTGGTTTCATTTTCTTAAACTCTTTGGTGAGGGCTATTATCCGATCATCATTCTGTAAGTCTAGCACAGGGGGTGCCGGAGGCGGAGGTAGAGGATGTGGTTGTTGCCACTGTTGTTGCCTCAATGTTTCTGCCATTTCCTAGATCAATCTTTCCATTCTATCCATTCTAGCAGTAGAAGACTCCTCTATTTCATCACCTCTTGTTCTCACCATCTGATTAGACTTGCATTATTCTCTATACAAAAGTTTCACAAGTATGCATATATTAAAGAGCATATATATTCAAATAATTTGCAATGCAAGCAAATCACAAACCTATAACACATAATCGTTCACATTAAAACATTTAAGAGCATTCTAGATGCTCTCAGATTCGTACTTATCACATGAATGCATCCTAGATCTTTTCTAGACGCTTATTGCTCATTTGAACAAGTGTGTGAGTTATTAACTCGTGCTCTAATACCACTCTGTCATGACCCGAACCCGCCCCCATGGGTTAAGGACATAACCAGCCAGTAATCACGAGATTACCTATGGCCTTAAGCCGAATCAGATATAATTTAACATAGTTAAGGGGGGCAAACGGAAGCAATTTCAAACTTTTGTCTATAAAGTTATGCTTACTTGGCACGTCATAACATTTCACAAACATACATTAATAACTCACATCAAGGAAAGTTAACATATAAGCTTTACACAACAGGATCATTCAAGTCATGGTCAGGCAATCAAAACTATATACAACCGTAATCCAAAGTTCTCGCCAACATGACAAAAATATAACAAAATAGCAAAAGGGCGAAAACAAGTCTCGTGCGTGAGACGTATGGGCTGACTTTTCAAAACCTTGACTGTTTCGTACAAACTTCACGGAGGCTGGGTTTGGACCTCCCTTGGCTCACCTACAGACACATGAATAAGCGTGAGCGAAAGCCCAGTGAATAATATTAAATAAAGAAGATACACAAATGGTATTTAGAAAAACATACATCAGACGGCCTTGGACCCAATTCATATTTCTATCTAATATATATATATACAGGTCAAGTGACTGCGGTTCCAAACACATCAAACGGCCTCTAGCCCAATTCATTCATATCCGACAGCCTTTGGCCCAATCGTTCCTGTCTGACGGCCTTTGGCCCAATCATTCATGTCAAATGGCCTTTGGCCCATTCATTCGTGTCAAACGGCCTTTGGCCCATTCATTCATGTCAAACGGCCTTCGGCCCAATCATTCGTGTTAAATGGCCTTGGCCCATTTATTCATTCATGTCAAACAACCTTTGGCCCAATCTTTCATATCAAACGGCCTTCAGCCCAATCATTCATGTCAAACAGCATTTGGCCCAGCATTCATGCATGTCAAACGACCTTCGGCCCAATCAATTGTACCCAACGGCCTTTGGCCCAACCATATGGCATAACAAACATTTCTCCACAATTCAAATTAACAAACTTATAAGACTTATATGGGAATAAGGAATTGGACAAATAACATACTTCAAAATATCTTTACTAAGATATTACTCATAGTGTACCGCCGGGGGATTTGCCCTAGAACTCGACCCTACACATTTCATGAACACAATGGGTCACAAATAATTCAATATGTTCTTAATTCATACATCCCTCTTAGGCTTCTTTTTTATTCTTTTAACTCATTTATGATGCTCAATGCATGCCTAAGAGTGCTTAGAAATGAAAGAGAAAGGAAAATGAAACACAGAACACCTTTACAAATTTTCTGAAACAGGGGTCCCCACTCGAGCGTGGGTTCCGCCGCTCGAGCGGACCCTCAAGGTCTGCAAAAGTACTGGTTGCCTCATTTTTATGCTCGAGCGTGGATTCGGACGCTCAAGTTGAAAGTCACACTACATGGCTCCTCGCTCGAGCGTGAATGTCCCTGCTCGAGCGGACATCAATGTCTGCAAAAATTCTGGAAGCTCGCATTTCACGCTCAAGCTGCGCTTTCCCTGCTCGAGCGGACATGCCAAATTTTGGGTTTCCTAGAACTGTTCTTAAGGCTCAAATTCAATATTTAATGGCTTTAAAGCTCGAATTAAGGTACCAAAAATAGGGAAACACATTATATATCATGAGTATACAAGCAATATGAGGCAAATTGCTCAAAATCATGGTCACATTCTCAAATTATTCAACATTTCTTTTGTATAAGCAAAACTCATGCATTCAAACCTCATATAAGCTCCATATCTTAAATAATCAAACATGCATGTCAATTTTTGACTTCATTTCTATTTCAAATCTTACAAACGACACTTATTATTATGAAACCCATGAAAATTATGCATGCATGTGAAGATTGGTGCCCAATTCTCCATGTTCAACATTATTCATGCTAGCTTATGCAATTTCATGGCAATTCATGGTGATTCATAGTAATTTCATGCATGCATGTGCATTCTAACTTCATATTCAACTTAATCTTTACCATGAGCTACCATACCACTTGAATTCACAAAATTACATGCTCAACTCATAAATTAAGGGTTGATTACTCACCTAGGAGCTTCAAACACTCAAGTTCTTTGAGTTTAACTTCCAATTCTTAAGCCTTGAGCCAAAATTGCACAATTCTCCCTCTTTCTCTCTGTAGAGCCGACCCTCTCCCTCTCTAGAGTGTAAAATCTGATTTTGAGCTCAAACTAAAGGGATATGGGTGTATAATGGCCCTTTTATAGCCTTTCTTAATCAAATTCCATTAACACTAATTAATTGAGCACTATTTCATCAATTTAATCTATTTACTTTGATCCGAATCAATTTTCAATTAAATTTCACCATAGACTCTAAAAATCACGCTAATCACAATGGCGCAATCAATTTTGTTTTCTGTAGCCGATATGGCCTTCAATTTTTCAGTTTATAATAGTAAGTTGAACAGATTTTCCTACGACAAACAGATAGAAATTTGGAACCACATATATTCATATAAATGGCACTCAAAATCATATCAAACACATAATCACATGCATAATAAAGATCAATTAGCATAATATGGAACAGGGTTATCACAACAGCCGATACAGAGCAGGAGGTCGCACTGAAGCGATTTGAATGCAAAAATGATGAGAATGATCAGAAGTCTAGAAAAGCCAAGGCCCTATGGGGACTGACTGTGATGTAGATGTGGAAATACTTACAACAGAACCAGACAGTTGCTTTTCGGTTGCCGGGGGAATGTGGTGGGAAGAAAATGATTTGCATCTTGCCCCCACTGATGAAGATTGGGGACATAATTTGCTAGATGATACTTGGTATTTCGAGGAAGTGGATCACATGACTAGGACCAAGCGGTACTTCAAGCCCTACACCTGGACCAACCAAAAGCATCTAGAAAGGACAAAGAGGCTGAAAAACAGAGGGAGAAACTGTTAGAAGAAGAAGCAGTACTGAAGCAGCTGAAGAAGATTCAGGCGGACATATTTATCTGGGGATTGCTCATGGCTTCACGAGTGCACCGGCAAGCTGTACTGTCTACAATGGATAAGGCTAAGCTCTTTATGGAGACAACTCCTGAGCAATTAGTGGGACTTGTTTTCCCAGGAGGCGCTTCGCCAACTTTGACCTTCACGGATAAGAAATTACTGCCTGAGGGCTCTAAGCATAACAAACCACTATACATCTCAGTTGAATGCAGAGAGAAGTGGGTGCCCGTTGTATTGGTTGATACTGGGTCGGCAATTAATGTGTGTCTGTCGCGCACAGCCTATGCTATTGGCTTGAAGCTAGCAGACTTTGCACCAACGGCCTAGGTGATTCGGGCTTATGACAATACAAGTCAGGAAGTAATGGGGACAGTTCATATCAGAACGCAGGTTGGCCCGACACAACAGGATATTGAGTTTCATGTCCTGGATGTTCCGGCCACTTTCAAGTTACTCCTTGGATGGCCATGGCTACACCAAGTCAAAGCTGTCTCTTCCACTCTTCATTAGATGTTGAAGTACCCCCTTGGAAAGGGGGTAGCCATTGTTTTTGGGAATTCTTCTATACATCCTCCGCCGGAAGTCACTACACCAGTACTGGAAATTGTACACGGTGATAAGGATATCTTCTTGTCTGGGTTCACCTCGGCTGAGGCCCGGGTAGTGTAAGATATCCTAGCTATTGATGAGGGGTTGTACGTCAGTGCTTAATCAGTCTACCTCATGAATAAACTACAGCATGTACCCAGAATGGGATTGGGAAGAAGCGGCCAGAAGGCCATTGCTGCATTGGCCGAAGTGCCACATAACCCTCATATCTTTAGTCTAGGTTACACGCCTACCAAAGAGGACTGGGTAAAAAAAGAGAAGGAAATGGCAGGAAGAACCAAGACAAGGCATAATGGGAAGCACTATGTGCTTGTACATAGACCAATTCAGAGAACTCTAAATGGCCGCTTTGTCCGGGAGGGGGAAGATTTCCCATTTTGTAGCTTTCCTGAGCCATAGTTGAACTCTGAGAAGCGGTGTTTTTCCATCTTTGAGATTTTCTTCAACCTGCAGCTATAAGCAGATGAAACCACAGAAGAAGAGACTAACCTACCAGTTGAGGCTGAACGGAGTACAGAGGATGAGTCCAATTGTAGTGAACTTAAGATAGGAGCCACGTTGGCTACTGTCCTTTCGGATCCTCAAATCAAACCGGAGAGCTTGGGGGATAACTTCACCATTTCCATGATCGGAGATCAATCAAGTGTGGACCCTTCTGGTGGTATTGTGGATGCATCTATCGTACCCTCCCTCGTTTGGTAGTTAGAGGAGGGCTTTTTGTTCAGCAGTTCTGAATCAGGTAGTAAGTCGGAATCTGATTCCACAGAGTCTGTGAAGTCAGAATCAGATTGCAATTCTTCTAAGTCAGAGTCCGATATTCCTAGATTGATAACCCGGATGCCGTTGTTTTGTCTAAGTCATCTTTTTCCTTTCTTTTGAGTCAGTTGTAATCAAGGAATTGGACGAGCTGGAAGCTTTGAATGAGAATGATACCACTGCTTTTTTGAGTACTTCTCTGTGCCACTTGTGTATTGCATTGATCATGACTTTCAAAATTTTGATAAAAATGATAAGGAAGGAATTCCTCTGGTTTTGAAACATTTGATTGATCGAGTAGAGGAGAGGTTTGTAAAACCCCTTGTTGATGAAATCGTTGCAATTAATGTGGGTATTGAGAAGGATCCGCTTCTGGTCCAGATCAGGTCCACGTTGTCTTCTGAAGAACGCGAGCGCTTAGTCACTTTATTAAAAGATTTCAAAGATGTTTTTGCGTGGTCCTATGAAGACATGCTTGGAATCGATCCTGAGATTGTACAGCACCAGATCCCTCTTAACCTTGAGGCTCAACCTGTCAAGCAGAAGCTTCGTAGAATACGCCCGGATTGGGCTTTGAAAATCAAGGAAGAGGTCACCAAGCAGATAGATGTAGGGTTTTTGCTAGTATCTGAGTATCCTACTTGGTTGGCCAACATTGTTCCAGTGCCGAAGAAAGATGGCAGAATTTGGGTGTGTGGATTTCAGAGATCTGAACAAAGCCAGTCCGAATGACGACTTTCCTCTACTGCACATCGATGAATTGGTGGACTTCACCGCAGGCCATGCGTCGCTCTCTTTTATGGATGGATTTTCCGGGTATAACCAGATCTTGATGGCAACCAAGGATAGGGAGAAGACTGCTTTCACCACGCCATAGGGAAGCTACTGCAATAGGGTGATGCCATTCGGTCTAAAAAATGCTGGGGCTACTTATCAACAGGCTGCAACCACTATTCTGCATGATATGATCCACAAAGAGGTTGAGGTGTACGTGGACGACATGATTGTTAAGTCCAAAGAAAAAGAGGGCCATTACACTACCTTGAAGAAATTTTTCAAACGGATCAGAGAATATCGGTTGAAGCTTAATCTACAGAAATGCACTTTTAGTGTCACAGCAGGGAAAATATTGGGGTTCTTGATTACACAGAGGAGCATTGAGGTTGATCCTTCCAATATCAAGGCCATCTTAGAAATGCCACCACCAAGGACTGAAAATGAGGTGCAAGGTTTTAAGGGTAAAGTGCAATTCATAAGACGGTTTATTACAAAATTAACCTTGACTTGTGAACTACTATTTGGTCACCTGAAAAAAGGAAAGAAGTTCCAGTGGGATGACCGATGCCAGTTTGCTTTTGAGCAGATCAAGCAGTACCTTCAAAACCCGCCCATGTTGTCACCGCCAGAGTTAGGGAAGCCGTTGATTTTGTATTTGTCAGTAACCGATACGACTATGGGTTGCATGCTTGCGCAGGAATCTGGGATAGAGTGGAGAAAGCCATCTATTACCTGAGCAAGAAGATGCTGGAATATGAGACCCGTTACAGCCCGTTGGAGAAGGCTTGCTTAGCGTCGGTATGGGCTACCAGGAAGTTGAGGCACTACCTGTTAGCTCACTCTGTAATTCTAGTTTTGAGATTAGATCCCATCAAATATCTCTTCAAGAAACCAGTACTTACGGGTGGGCTAGCCTGTTGGTTGCTTCTTCTCTCCGAATTTGATTTGAAGTATGCCACGCGCAAGTCAATTAAGGGGAGAGCTGTAGCGGAATTTTTGGCGGATCACCCAGTGGAAGGGGACGAAGCAGTAGAATACTTATTTCCAGACGAGGCCATTCTGCAGGTCGAGAAAGAGATTTGGACTATGTACTTTGACAGAGCGTCTAACCAGTGCCGTTATGGGATAGGGGTGTTGCTGATAGCACCCAACAATTGCCACATACCCGTAGCTTTCAAACTCTGGTTTAAAATATCTAACAATGAAGCGGAATACGAGGCATGTATCGTTGGACTGGAAGCCACCCTGGAATTAGAGGCAAAATGGTTGGATGTCATTGGGGACTCGAACCTGGTTGTGTCTCAGGAAAAAGGAGACTGGAAGGTTAAGGAAGAAATGATGAAAATCTATCACCAAACCCTGGATGTTATGATTCCTAGGTTTGAGAAGCTAACTTTCACGCATCTGTTAAAAGAGAATAATAGGTTCACTGACGCTTTATCAACTCTATCTTCTATGATAGACATCCCTTTGGGAGTCCGGATGTGTCCGATCATTATTGAACAGAGATATGTGCCAGTCTACGAGTTGATCACCGCAATAGATGAAGTAAAAGATCAGAACCCCTGGTATCATGATATCTAAAACTTTTTCGAAAATGAGGCTTATCCACTAGGGGCAAATGCCAAAGATAAAAGGGCAATACGGTGAATTGCTGCTTAGTTTATCATTTGCGGGGTAAATTGTACAAACGAGGCCATCTGGGAATGCACAAGCTCTGTGTTGATACGAAAGAGTCAAAGCGCCTAATGGAGGCCATCATGGAGGAGAGTGCAGATCGCACATAAGCGAAGTAATGCTAGCCTGGAAGATTCTCAAGCAGGGTTATTATTGGTCAACCATGGAGGAGGATTGTATTGGTTTTGTTCAGCGATACCACAAGCGCCAAATTCATGCAAATCGTATGAATATCCCGCCATCGAAGCTGTACAACCTGACTTCACCATGGCTGTTTTCAGTCTGGGGAATTGATGTTATTGGGGCAGTTATGCCGAAAGGCTCAAATGGGCATGAGTATATCCTGGTGGCAATAGACCATTTTACAAAGTGGGTGGAAGCCCAATCCTATGCAGTGCTAAAAGTTTCACACATAGCCAAGTTCATCAGGAATAACATTATTTGTCGTTATGGGGTCCCAAATGAGATCATTTCAAACAATGGCTCCCATTTCAAGAAATAAGTGATCGACTTGTTGGAGAAATACAACGTGGCTTTTCACAAGTCATCTACATATTGGCCACAAACCAACGGAGCTGTTGAGGCTGCCAACAAGAACATCAAGCACATTTTGCAGAAAATGGTTGAGACTTACAGGGATTGGCCGGACAAACTGTCGTTCGCTCTCTGGGGCTATAGAACATCGATTCGGACATCTACTGGGGCAACTCCGTATTCTCTGGTTTATAGGATGGAAGTTGTTCTTCTGATTGAAGTTGAGGTTTCGTCGCTGCGGGTTATGGCTGAGTGCCAAATAGCGAAAGCAGACTGGCAACAGAAGAGGTTCGAGAAACTTATGATGTTCGACGAGAGGAGGCTGAAAGCATTGTACCATGTCTAAGGTTATGAACGCAGAATCGCTAGGCCTTTCAACAAGAAAGTTAAGTCCAGGAATCTAAAAGAAGGAGTTTTGGTGCTCAAAGACAACCGAGCTCCCATCCATGACCCTAGGGGTAAGTTCAGACCTAATTGGACTGGTCCTTACATCATCAAATCTATCTGGTTGCTTGGAGCTTTCATTCTTATGGATCTAGATGGCTTGGAATTTTCCCAACCAATCAACATGGGCAAGTTGAAGAAATACTATCCTTGAGCGGCTCGTTAGGCCGAAAACCCAGAAGGGTGACCTAGGCAAAAGTTAGAGCACAAAAAATTTGAAATAAGAAAAACTGAGCTCGCAAAGTTAAAAACCCAGAAAGGGCGGCCTTGGCAAAAGTTAGAGCGTAAAAGGAGAGTGTTAATACCCGAGTGAACCCGAACCGAACTACGTAAGGCTTGATTCCCATCTTTGGGATACGCAAGCTACTTCATTCTGAAGTCCAGCCCTAAACACTTCAAACTCAACTGTTCTGTCCATCAGATTGTTTAAGGCATCTTTGTCTTTTCGGTATCCAAGAGTTCAGTTATGATCTTCACTATAAGAGTTGATTACAATACAACGCTATTTAGACAAGGGGCAACTTTCTAGTTATTGGATTCGGGGCTGTACATCTCAAGGATAGATTCTATGTGTGTCAAGTTGTGATCCTTATCGAAAAAGGTTTTGAAAAGTTTTAATAAAAGTTCATTTTGATCAAATTAATCTTTTTACAACTTAGACCATTTTTGGACCAAAAGAAAAATTTTCAGTGCCCACAACTTCAATTTCATTGATTTCAATACGAAGTTCTCTAACTCTTGATACATATCAAAGTTGTTTTTTATTACATTTAAAGGAAAACATGAAAGTTAGATCAATGCGATAAACTTGAGGCACAGATGAGTCAGGTCTTCCTGTGTCCCCTCCCAGAGCTTGTGGAAGTTTCAAATGCTAAAATAGGCCTAGTTTGCACCTCTTCTTCAAGCCAAGCTATGCATTCGCCAAAAAGGGAGCAACTGAAATTGGAAGCGGGAGCCAGAAGTTCCTTTGTCCTCCATGCAATGGGATATTGAGCTAGTTGTGAACCTGTAGCACGCGCCCGCGAGGGGGGGCCCTCGCTACAGTTTGGACTCGATTTTGTTTCACGGTTCTTAATCTGAACCAAAGAGTCCAAATCCGGCAAATCGTTTTGAGAAACAGATTTTTTTGAAAAGAAGTGCCAAACATGGACTGCTTTGCCAGATACAGAGTCGCCACCTCAATATTTTAAAAAAGGGAGAATTTAGGAAACCCTGACTTGGTGCCAAAGGCCACGTGTCCGTCATCACCAAAGTTGCCTCGGCTCGGGAACTTGGGTACGATCGGGGAAGGTTAGCTATGAGCACCCCCTCTCGCCCGGTCCGAAGACCGGCCTCTACTAACCATGATATCCAGTTTTTAAAACGTTATGTGTTCTTATTCCAGTTATTAGTCTAGAATTACTATGTTGTGCGCACATCAAACAGGTATAGACTAGATTGCCTAATTTGGAAATAAGCATTGCATATCCGTTTGTTTTGAAAAATGTTTTGGAATTTGCTACTCGCAAGTAGGCTAAGATACGTATTTCAACGAGTTTTTCCAACTCAGACAATCCAACCTTCACCCACAGGCATTCAAGCAGTTTATCACATAAGCATCTAGCCACATGGTAAGCATGCTGTTATGATAGCATTCACACGCATGCGATATGCTAAAGCAAAAGAACTTACAGAGTACTCCAAGCCAAGACAGGAACTAGTTAGTAATCACATGTATGATCCTAGTTCATATTTGAAATGGCTAATGCAACACATGCAAAGATGCAATCCAAACAGGCTCGGCTATCCTAAACATGGTATGTGAAATGCGATCAATTGATGCACGTATTCAATTTGGAATCGAAGTCAAATGCAGTTAGCATGATGTACCGAGCTTGATGCATGCAATACAAATGCATGAATGCACGCATGCATAGCATAAGGTATGCTAATTTTAAATATGCCCTAGTCTACCACCATAAGCAGGTAAATAAAAGGGAAGAAAGACGTGGGTTTGGAATACATACACACACTCACGCACACTTATTACATCATTGCCCTCACTCGGAGGGTCCAAATAAATATTACAGCCCGAATAAAAAAACACATAAATTATTACAGAATTTCTAATTAATTAACAGAAAGAATGCAAAAAAAGAAGAAAGGTGGCCACAACCCCCGCCTCGGGATGCGCGAATGATGCATGCTTGAACCCGCCTTGCCCGGAAAGTCCGTACCATACCACTGCTGCCTCTGTTTACACTGCCCTGCTTCTCTGAAAAATGCCAAAGTTCTGGGACAGGTTCCTTGCACACTGTAGAATACCATCGGCTGGAGAAAATGCCCACCGGCCATATATAATTTCCATCGGCTGCTGTTGGAGTTATCGGCCATTCACCAATGGCTGGTCAGCATTGAATGCTGCCGATCGGCAGAAACTTCCTGCAGAAGACAGCTTTGACAGCAACAGAGGACATATGGCATGGGATTTCAGGCACATGTGAGCATGGTCATGTTCCCCATCATGTATTGAACTCAGGGGAGCATGGCCCTTGATCCTCGAGCCATCAATTGTGCATGATAGCTTAAGAGATCAAGCTTTCCATTTGATGTAAAAATGTATGCAACACACAAATGAGGACCAAGAGCCTATCATGCCAAAGTCAAGGGCCTCGGTGACCGAGGGTTGAGGTGTGTTTTGTCACTCGAAGTACAAATGCCCCTCATCCCTCACACTTGGTTTGACACCCCAAACCAAGCAATGCAATGCATGTCATGCAAACATGGCTCAAAATGCAACATGGTACTAATTATGCAAGGCATGCCAAATGCCATGCAACTATTATGGAAAATATGCAATGCTAGGCATGCAAGATGCAAATGCAATGCAAACATGGACGATTTAAGCAATAGGATCATCATGTTACAACACCTAATTAAGCAATCATGCAACAAACATGAGACAAGCATGCAATGGTGGACTTAAACCATAAAGGGGCAGACCTCAATCCGCCCCAAAACAGTGGCCAAAAGTGCCCAAATGGTGGACAAACACTCATGCCAACACGTAAGCCAATGGACCTAAGGCTAAGGCACAAAAAGGGGGCACTTTACTTCCACCAATATGACCATTCATGGCATGAATTAGACAAGCAAAAACAGAATCCTAGCATACAAAAATGGACTCCAAAACCCACTGATATGGCAACTTAAGTGGCTCCAATGAGATGCATGCACCAAAACTCATTTCTAGGCATAAAATGGCACATCCTCAAAGCATGAAAGAGGTCACATATGCAAGCATACAAACATGATTTATGGGCTGAAATACGATCCTAAATGATGCCAAATCATGAGGATGGTCTAAGCTACGCATGCTAGAGGCCAATATACTCAAGGCTTACAAGCCAAAACACAAAGAGATGACACCAAACATGGCAAGCATGACTGAAACAGATGGCCAACAGGCCTTAAACACGGTAAAGTAATGCCAATACCTTCATGAAATTAGGCTAACACATGCAAGAATCATGACCTAAACACAAGATGCAATTCTAGGCCAAATAGAGGGATGTAAAGCAAGTATGTTATGCATGCAAAAGGGCACAAATCCGACCAAAAACAGAGATAATATGTGACTTAGTGACACCCAAAAAACTCTGAAATAGGGCCAAAATCAATCAAGCATGCATGTTGCCCTTTAAGCCAAAAGGCAAGGAAATGAGGCAATGAAGGGAGAGGGGTGTCCCTCCCCTATACAAGACTTCAAACCACCTTCCTCACCACTGAAAATCCACTGGTTTTCAGTGGTGAGAAGACCAAGACACTCAAGCAAACAAAGCCTCACAAAGGAAGCACCAAAAAGGCCAAAGAAGGCCTAAGAGGGTGAGTTTGAACTCAAACCACAAAACACCCTTAACGAAAGTTCTTAAGCATGAAAATATAAGATTTTTTTATGTTATGCACAAAACCTAAATCAGCAAGTAAGATAGGTAAAAAACTAGTGCAAGTTTGGGGAAACTAAAGCAAAGTGATTACCCTTGAAGAACACCTCAAGAACAGCCAATGCAGTCCTCTTCTTTTAATCAAAATCAGTCCCAAAACTCAAGAATCAACCCTCAAAGTGACTCAATCTCGGAGCAAGGTGTAATGGTGTGTGTATTAGTGCAAAAGTAAGGTAAAAATGCACTTTTGGGCTACCAAACACACACTAAGGGAGGAGAGAGAGGGAAATATAGAGAGAGATGATATATCTATGTATAAGCTCTGATTTTTCTCTCAAACTTTCCAACCAAGAACAAGGAGGAGAGCTCTCCTCTTATAGAAGTCCCTCTTGCAAAGCTTACTAAACAAGCTTGCTTAGAGGGAAATCCCTCCATACACGTGTATGGAGGGGAACAGAGTGGGTGCCAGCTATCACAGCTGGCACAAAATATCTACAAAAAGTAAATGAACAGTAGTCGGCTGCTCAAAATTACCATTTTGACAAAATGGACTGCCGACCGGCAATATATATTGCCGATGGCAACAAAACACCAGCCGGTGGCTTCTGGCCATGGCCGGTGATGTGTGGGGATGCCTCACGAGGCATTCCCTGCCCCTCCAAGGCAAAACACAAGTGTTTGGTGTAAAACCAGACACTAAACAGTCGAGTCGAGAGATCCTGAGGCAAGGCGCGCAAGCCGAGACCTCCGGGAACTCATGACAAATACAAAAATGGATGATCACCGAGTGTTCAAACGGTGACGTCCAAGTCTTGAGGACGGTCAAAAATGGGGTGTCTACAGTTGCCCCTCTTTGACAGAACTCGAAAGTCATAACAATGACGGGAGTGAATGTCAAAGCCTAGAGACGACCCATTTTTGACAAGGCCGAAGACTCAGACAAACATGCAAGACAAACAAGATATGTGCCCGAAGGCAGGGGCAAAATGCAAGACAATGCACAGTGCCAAGCATGACTTAAGATCATGCAAAGAAAGCTGTAATGAAGCATACATGCGACAATTTTAAGCTAGCATACACCAAACTACATTAAAATGCAGAAAGGATGTAAGAGAATTATGCAATTCTCGATACGTCTCACTTGGGGGATACAATACCTGTGCGGCTCGTCTGGCTGCACCAGCCTCAAATGAACCGTACATACAATATCGTGCCTGTAAAGAAAACAAACTTAACAGGTGCAATATCGTTAGAAATATGCATAATAGTGTACTCAAAATGCGTGACAACGCAGAGCAAATGGGAAACATAACGATGCTGTGAAGGCACATACATGTAAGTCGAGCACGCGGTCTACGCAAGCAATGAAATTGATCATGAGCATGCGGTCTATGCAAGTAATGAAATTGAACATAAGAATGCGGTCTATGCAAGTAAAATATGCGGTCTACGCGAGTAAATCATGCGGTCTACGCAGAGAAAACATGCGGTCTAAGCAGAGAAAGCATTGCGGTCTACGCAAGTAATGAATTTGAACATAAGAATGCGGTCAACGCAAGCAGAAGATGCGGTCTACGCAAGTAATGGAGTTGAACAAACATGCGGTCCATGCAAAGCAAAGCATGCGGTCTACGCAAGTAATGAAATTTGAACAAACATGCGGTCTACGCAAAGCAAAACATGCCGGTCTACGAAATAATGAAATTGAACAAAAACAGTGGCGGTCTACGCAAGCAAAACATGCGGTCTACAGGAAAAAGTCGGCGGAGTCTAGCATAATGAAATTGAAAACATGCGGTGCTAGCGCAAGAAAAACATGCGGTCTACGCAGGTAAATGAAATGTTTGAACCAATTGCATGCGGATGAAGTTGGACAATCATGCGGTCTACGCAGGTAACGAAACTTAACATGCGGTCTACGCAATCAAAACATGCGGTCTACGCAGGTAATGAAATTGAACAATCATGCGGTCTACGCAAGCAAAACATGCGGTCTACGCAGGTAATGAATTTGAACAGAGTTGAATGTACACATGTAAGTAAAACATGTTATTCATGATGCTGGAATGTAAAGTGCTGTTACACAGCATAATTGAAACGATTTTGTGGAATTCACAAGATATGAAAAGGATACGGGACGGGACGTTTTCCGTATGCATCGAGCATCGCCCGCAGAAGTTGTGGCCTGAGGTCAACTTGAAGGTCCGCATTTCAAAAGTGTGCTTTCCCGCATTGTCTCGAGTGACGAAGGTGCCAAACCGTGTAGTTGACCCGAACAAAGGTGCGGAAGGCGCGTTGACCGCAAGGGGAGTTTTACTAGTATCAATTCTGACACTTTGCTACCCTGCCATTCTGTGCTTTACTTTCCTTTTTACTGGTAGTTTAAGCATCATTGCATTGCCTCGGGCAGGTTTTATTTTCTTCTCAAAATTACACATTTTGCAAAACACGTGATGGGAATGAAACAACCATTTTGTTCAAAAGATGTTGCATTTGTAAACTTTCTATGCATCGCATCGCAAGGTATCACACTACAATGTGAACGAAATTGAACCTGTTTTGAACATTGAGTACTTGCATCGTAATAATTAGGTAGTGAACCGACTTACAACTCGATAAGCAAAAGAAAGACATGATATAACCAAACAAGTGTGAGTACAACTCGATAAACAAATCAAAGACTTAAAGAGAGTGAAATACAACTCGATAAGAAAATGTACAATAACTCGATAAGCAGAAAGGTGTGACTCCGCAAGAATCGATCACCGGGGGGGGATCAGAGGTGGTGGAGTTCCCCAATCGCTAGCATAAACAGCTCAGGGAACCAGGAGGGAGCCCATCGGCCAGGGGCATAGGCTATCGGCCGCAAGGAATGGCCATCGGCCAGAAATTTGTTCGGTCAGCAAAAGATAATGGCTGGTCGGCAGAATATTTGGTCGGCCGGCTATGAATGAGGGAATCACTAGAATGTTGACACCTGTCCTCCACCCAACCTTATCTCCTACAAAAGGCCCCAACTTCGTAGTTTTTCTCAATTCCACACTGATTTGCTCTAATGGAAGAGTTTCTTGCTCAAAATCTCACAACTTGGATTGCTAGCTTGGATGGCTCGGAAAAGTTGAATTTCTGGGGTTTCGGCATAAATGCACTATTCACTCTGGGTCGTAACCCATTGCACCTCCCGTTTCTCCATGCCTCGGCAAGGTTTTGGAATCCGGTTATGCATGTCTTTAGCTTCGCTGGGCAAGAGATATGTCCTACCTTTGAAGATTTTCGAGCCTTAATGGAGTCCGAGCACGACGAGGAGCTCCTGCCTCAACTTAATTTTGGCTATGCCCAATCCTTAGGGCGAATGTGTGGACTCAGTATGCGTGACGCTCAGTCTCTGATTTGTGACGGGATGCTGGATATTCCGAGTTTGATCAATTGGTTTTCAAATGCCGGTGATCGTAACAACCATCATTGGCAAGGCTTCCAGCGACACGTCCTCTGTTTGTGCATGCTATCTCATTTTCTATTCGTCTCAGGCTCCGGAGGGTCTAGTGTCCGGCTGACCGAGGTTGCCCAAGGCTTAAAGGAGGGCAAGAGCTGTATTGCCATGACTCTGGCTGAGACGTTGATGGGCTTAGACGCCTTTTATCGTCATGAGACGACCAGATTAGCAGGGAGTCCACTATTACTACAGGTAATGTTTCCCACCCATTCTCACATTTGCATTGCTCACATCACTCGGCCCTCAAGCTCGTTTTTTTTTTTTTTCCACAAAACCCTATTCTCGCTTTTCTCTCCTGGTACATCTCTCTATTCTTTATTCTCTCATTTTTCATCCCTTCCCAGGTATGGTTCATGGACAAACTGGAGGTTGTGGACTCTTGCCCAACATATTCAGCTCGCGGCTACTTCTTTCGACACCGTCTAGTCAACGCCCTGGATGGGGGATGGTGGTTTGCCTGGATGAGCCGCTTGTCCGCAGACCGCATTGCTTAGCGTTGCCCTTGGCTGAGCCTTCCGGCAATGAGTTACAATATGCCCCGGCAGACCGGGATTCAATTGATTGGTCTTACTCACTGTGTATTCTACTTCCCATTTCGGATTCGACGCCAATTCGGCCATGATCAGACTTGCCCGCCAGAGGGGATAGAGTATGCTGCTGCATTCCCAGCCCGAGGCGTACAGCTTGCTTGGCAGGCCACCGCGTGGAGGACGAGAGAACTCCTGGCCCCCACTCCTACTTTCAGTTGCACTTTGTCTGATGAGTGCTTGGATTGGCTTAATGAGGAGGCACAGGTCGGGCCCACCTTGGCGTCAGAGGCTTCGACCAGCTCTGGGAGGGGGCGTAGGAATGCCTGATTTGACTGTGCCCCAGATTTATTGCTTTATTAGTACTTTCAAGTTTTCTTCATGAATGTAATAAAAAGCAACTTCGATTGTATGCAAGAGCAGGAGGACTTAGTTTTGAAATCAATGAAATTGAAGGTCGTAGTACTGAAAATTTTTCGCTTTGGTCCAAAAATGGTCAAAGTTGTAAAAAGATTATTTTGAGCAAAGTCAGCTTTTATTAAAACTTCTCAAAATCGTTTTCGAAGTGGATCAGAACTGGACACACCTGAGATCTGTCACTGAGATGCACAACCCCGGATCTCTGCAACTGGAAAGTTGCCCCTAGTCTGAAGAGTACTGCGGCACTGCATGGCAACGGAAAGTTGCCCCTAGTCTGAAAAGCACTGCACCGGAGATCATAGCTGAACCCTTGAATGCTGAATAGACAAAGATGGCCGAGATGATCAAATGGACAAAGTTGATCGGGGAAGTGGGTTATGGCTGAACTCCAGGATGAAGTTGCCTACGTATCCCAAAGATGGGAATCAAGCCTTAGTAGTTCAGGCTTAGGTTCACTCGTGTATTTTCACTTTCTTTTTACGCTCTAACTTTTGCTAAGGTCGCCCTTTGCGGGTTTTCAACCTTGCGAGCTCAGTTTTTATATTTTCCAATTTTCTATGCTCTAACTTTTGCCTAGGTCGCCCTTTCGGGTTTTCAGCCTATCGAGCCTCTCAAGGGTAATATTTCTTCAACTTGTCCATGTTGATCAGTTGGGAGAACTCTAGGCCATCTAGATCCATCAGAACCACAGCTCCACCTGACCAGATAGCTTTAATGATGTCAGGGGCCAGTCCCAATTTAGGTCTGAACTTGCCCCTTGGGTACTTGATGGGAGCATCGGTTGTCTTTGTGATGCACCAAATTCCTTCCTTTAGATTCCGTGGACGTTAAACCTTGTTCTTGTTATGAAAGGCCAGCGAAGCAATTCTGCCACTAAATAAGCGCGTTGAGGGAACATGGGCGTTACAGTGCTTTTAGTCTTCTTCTCCATCAAAGAGCCATGAGTTCCTTCAAAACTGGTCTCTGCTGGCCAATCTGCTTCAGCTATTTGGGACACTCAGCCAATTACTCGTAATGACGGAGAACCTCAATTGTCGATAGTGTTAGAACTGCCTCATTCCATTAAACCAATGGAATACGGAGTCCGCTCCGGGTAGAAAGTTCTAATTGATGATCCTGGTGGCCCCACAGGGCAAACGGCAGCTTATCTGGGCCAATCCCGGTAGGTTTTCCACATCTTCCGCAGCATATGGCTTGATGTTCTTATGGCGGCCTCAACTGGCTCCGTTGGGTTTGCGGCCTGGTTATCTGGATGACTTATGAAAAGCCACTTATATTTCTCCAAACAAGTCAATTATTACCTTCTAAAGTGGGAACCGTTAATCCGAAATAAATCTCGTTTGGGACCCCCGTAGCGGCAGATATGATTGTTGTCTGATAAACTTTGCAAACGTGTGCGACGCCTTCAACACGGCATATGATTTGGGGCCTCGACCCACTTTGTAAAGTTAATCTAGTCGCAATCTAGGATGAACTTTCATGCCCATTGATCCTTTCGTGTGTGACAGCCCCGTCACATCAATTCCCCCAGACTGAAAATGGCCATGGCGAAGTCATATTGTATAGCTTCGACGGCGAAATGTTCATGTGGTTTGCATGGATCTGGCATTTGTGGCATCGCCGAACAAAGCTGATGCAATCCTCCTCCATGGTGGACCAGTAGTAACCCTGTCTGAGGATCTTCCGTGCTAGCATTACTCCGTTCATGTGCGCACCGCACCAAACAAAACTGATGCAATCCTCCTCCATCAGGCACTTCGATTCTTCGGCTTCGACACACAGCTTGTGCATTCCCAGATGGCCTCTCTTATACAGCTTACCCGCACAGATGACGAACTGAACGACCATTCTTCTAATCGCCCTTTTATCCTTGGCATTTGCCCCTGGTGGATACGTCTCTTTCTCCAAGAAGTTCCAAATGTCGTAATACCAGGGGTTGTCGTCCTGAGCCTCATCTATGGCGGAAATTGACTCATATGCTGGCGCAAACTTCTGGTCAATAATGACTGGACGGATCCGGACTCGGGACGGAATGTCTATCATGGAAGATAGAGTTGCTAGTGAATCTGCGAACCTGTTGTTCTCTCTTACTAGGTGGGTGAAATTTAGCTTCTCAAACCGAGGAATTAGCAAATCCAAGGTCCAGTGGTAAATTATCATCTTCTCCTCTTTGACTTTCCAGTCTCCTTTTGCTTGAGACACAACAAGGTTCGAGTCCCCTATGACGTCCAACTGCCTTGCCCCTAGTTCTAGGGCTGCTTCTAGGCCGGCAATACATGCCTCACATTCTGCTTCATTGTTCGAGACTTTGAACCGGAGCTTGAATGCTAAAGGGATACGGGAATCATCAGGCGCTATCAACAACACTCCTATCCCATACCCGTACTGGTTTGACGCTCCGTCAAAGTACATCGTCCAAGTTTCATCTTCGACGTGCAGAATGGCTTCATCTGGGAATAGGTACTCAACCGCCTCATCTCCTTCAACCGGGTGGTCGGCAAGGAACTCCGCTACCGCTCTACCTTTTACTGACTTGCGCGTTACATACTTCAAATCAAATTCGGAGAGCAACAGCAACCAACGAGCTAGCCTACCCGTAAGTGCTGGTTTCTCGAAAAGATATTTGATGGGATCCAAACGCGAAACCAACAATACAGAGTGAGCTAACAGGTAGTGCCGCAGCTTCCTGGTAGCCCATACCAATTTTCTGTTGAAACCAACATTACAGAGTGAGCTAACAGGTAGTGCCGCAGTTTCCTGGTAGCCCATACCAAGGCCAAACAAGCCTTCTCCAGCGGAGTGTAGCGGGTCTCGTAATCTAGTATCTTCTTGCTTAGATAGTAGATGGCCCTCTCCACTTTGTTCTCTGATTCTTGAGCAAGCATGCAACCCATGGTAGTCTCAGTTACTGAAAGGTACAATATCAACGGTCTCCCCTGCTCTAGCGGCGATAACACGGGCGGGCTCTGTAAATATTCTTTGATCTATTCAAAAGCTGCTTGACATCGGCCGTCCCATTGGAACTTCTTGCCTTTCTTCAGGAGACCAAAAAGTGGTTCACAAGTCAAGGTTAGTTTTGAAATAAACCGTCTTATGAATTGCACTTTACCTAGAAAGCCTCGCACCTCCTTTTCAGTCCTTGGTGGTGGCATTTCTAAGATGGCCTTGATTTTGGAAGGGTCGACTTCGATGCCCCTTTGTGTAATCAGAAATCCCAGCATTTTTTCCGCTGTAACACCGAATGTACACTTTTGAGGATTTAGCCGTAACCGAAATTCTCTGATCCTTTGGAAGAACTTTTGCAAGGCGGCGTAGTGGCTTTCTCTTTCTTTGGACTTGACAATCATGTCATCCACGTACACCTCGACCTCTTTGTGGATCATGTCATGCAATATTGTGGTCGCAGCCCGTTGATATGTGGCTCGAGCATTCTTTAACCCAAACGGCATCACTCTGTAACAGTATGTCCCCCACGGGGTGGTGAAAGCAGTCTTCTCTCGGTCTTCGGGTGCCATCACTATCTGATTGTAACCTGAGAAGCCATCCATAAACAAGAGCAAAGCATGCCCCGCTGTAAAATCCACCAACTCATCAAGGGAAAGTCATCCTTCGGACTAGCTTTGTTCAAATCCCTGAAATCCACGCACACTCGGATCTTGCCATCCTTCTTCGGCACTGGGACAATGTTGGCCAACCAAGTCGGGTATTCGGATACTAACACGAAGCCTGCATCGATTTGCTTGGTGACCTCTTCCTTAATTTTGATGGCCCAGTCCGGACGAATCCTTCTGAGCTTCTGTTTGATCGGTCGGGCCTCGGGGTCAAGAAGGATCCGGTGCTGTACAATCTCAGGATCGATTTGCGCATCACATAGTAACCTAGGCTAATAACCGGAATAAGAATTCACAATGTTTTCAAAAATTGATATCGTGGTTAGTAGAGGCCGGTCTATGACTGGGCGAGCGGGGGTGCTCACGAAGTGACCTTCCCTAATCGTACCCAAGTTCCCGAGCCGAGGCAACTTTGGTGATGACGGACACGTGGCCTTTTGGCACCGAGTCAGGGTTTCCTAAATTTCCCAAAATAAAATATTTAGGTGGCGACTCTGTATCTGGCAAAGCAGTCCATGTTTGGCACTTCTTTCAAAAATCTGTTTTTCTCAAAACGATTTGCTGGATTTGGACTCTTCAGTTCAGACTTAGAATCGTGACAATTTGAGAGTCCTGAGCTGTAGTGACCCCAAATGAACGGAATGCGAGCTCGTCCTTCCCGGGGCGTTCGGAGACGTCTACAGCATCATTCATCTATCTTGCATGCACTGAGCTCGGCGCTTCATACTAACTGCATTGTATTTCAATTTCAAAGTTGAATACATGTTAGTTGTAGCATTTCATATGCCATGTTTAGGATAGCCGAGCCTGCTATAGTTGCATTTTTGCATGTGTTGCATTAGGTATTTTTGTATACTTAGGATCATGCATGATTTCTAATTAACTTCCTTTTTTTGGCTTGGAGTACTCGGTAAGTTTTATGCTTTAGCATCCTTGCATGCGTGTGAGTGACTGCCATGAATAGCATGCTTACCATGAGACTATTGCTTATGTGATATAACTGCCTGAGTGCCTGTGGGTGAAGGTTGTGTTATTTGAATTGGAATAATTCATCAAATGTGTGTTTTAAGCCCACTAGATAGTGGCAAAATCATGTTTTCTAAGCCCACCCGAGGGTGGCAAATCCACGTCTTAGCCTACTTGCGGGTAGCACCATCAAACCACTTTCAAATAAACAAACATGAAATGTTTTGTTGCAATTCAGGCAACTCAGTCTATACTTATATGTTGTGTGCATCACATAGTAACCTAGGCTAATAACTGGTTTAAGGACACACAAAGTTTTCAAAAATATATATCATGGTTAGTAGAGGCCGATCTTTGATCGGGCGAGCGGGGGTGCTCACGAAGTGACCTTCCCCAATCGTACCCAAGTTCCCGAGCCGAGGCAACTTTGGTGATGACGGACACGTGGCCTTTGGCACCGAGTCAGGGTTTCCTAAATTTCCCATTAAAAAACATTTAGGTGGCGACTCTGTATCTGGCAAAGCAGTCCATGTTTGGCACTTCTTTTCAAAATCTGTTTCTCAAAACGATTTGCCGGATTTGGACTCTTTGGTTCAGACTTAGGACCGTGACAAATTTGAGAGTCCTGAGCTGTAGTGACCCCTAAAATGAACAGAACGGAAGCTCGTTCCTCACGGGGCGTTCGGGGACGTCTACACCATTACTTCCCGACTCGTGTTATCATACGCCCAGATCACCTGGGCCGTTGGCACAAAATCCGCGATTTTCAAACCAATCGCGTAGGCTGTTCTTGCCGGACAGACATTGATGGCGGACCCTGTGTCGACAAGCGCCACGGGTATCCATTTATCTCTACACTCCACAGAGATGTAGAGCGGTTTGTTATGGTTCGCACCCTCAGGTGGTAGTTCTTTGTCAGAAAAGGTCAGCATTGGGGTAGCTCCTCCCGAAAAGACTAGGCCCACCAGCTGTTCGGGCGTGGTGTCTATAGAAAGCTTGGCTTTGTCCATGGCTAAAAGGACAGCCTGTCTATGTACTCGAGAAGCCATAAGCAGCCCCCGGATGGAGATGTCTGCTTGTATCTTTTTCAATTGTCTCAATACGACCTCATCCTCGAGTTGCTTTTCCTTTTGCTTTTCTGCCTCCCTATCTTTTCCAGACGCCTCTGGTTGATCTAGGTGTGGAGGCTTGAAATACCGTCCACTCCTGGTCATGTGATCGACTTCGTCGATATACCAAGTATCATCTAGTTGGTTACTCCCCCAATCTTCGTCTGTGTGGGCAAGACATAGATCATCGTCTTCCCACCACATCCCATCTGCAGCCGACAGGCACCTGTCCGGTTTTGGCATAACTGTTCTCATACTCGCAGTACCTTCTATCCCTATGCTCGCGGCATTTTCCACTTCTGTGCTTATAACAATCTCAGTCCCCACATGGGCTTTTGCCTTCCTGATTCTCTCGGAATCTTCGAATCTTTCCTGTTCTGACTGTGTCAATGCAGCCGACTGTTCAATAATCCCCGTACTCGAAATGCTCCAATCCCAAGCGAAATTCTTGACACCGGCGCTCTCCGGCGATGCTCTCTGTTCTCCAACCCTTCCAGCTGCCACTAATATTCTTGCCCCTGCCGGGCCTTGTTGTGGCTGAGACTCTTCCACCACATCTGGTTGATCGTCCAACCATCCCGTAACCTCTGTTGATCCCTCATAATCGAACCAGTTGACGGCTAAGTCCTTTGGATCTTGGTTACTGTAAAAATGGAGCTTGGCAAGGTCCTCTTCCACAGCCGTTACATCATCCGTTCCCTGTCCCAGACTGTCCCCTTGGATCACACACAGCTCCCCCTCTGTTGGTAGTTCCATATCTGGCCTGTCCTGGCCTATTGACAAAATGTAGTCACTCGGACTATAAGCATTCCCAACACCACTCGTAGATTCCGCAGACTCTGGCTCAACAACCCCCTTCTCCTTTGGAGTCTTCTCTCTCCTGTTCTCAATAGTCACCACCGTTGGCTTAGGTTGGGTTAGGGAGATGTCCATCATGCACAAATCGGTGCAATCGAGAAGGAACACTTCTGGCTTAGGCAAGTGGGAAGTGGTGATATAGATGCTAGGATCGTAAGGCACGACCCCAGCTTGGATGAAGTTGACTCTTTTGGGTGGTGGAGTTTGGTTATGTGTGGGGAGAGGGTTTGTAGTAACGTTGGGTTTCTCGGGAGGTAAAATCACCCCGTTATCGATGAGATCTTGAATCTCATGACGCAATCGGAAGCACCGGTCAGTGTCATGACCGTGCTGTTGGTGAAATGCACAATATTTGGCTGGGTTGTGGGCAACGGGGAGTCTTTCTGGTAAGGGCCGCGGCTCTAGGGGCTTTAGATGCCCCTTTCTGATTAAGACCCCCAAAGCTTTGGACAGGGGCATGTAAAGTGGAGCGAAGGTTTTGGTGTTTTTGGGTGGGTATTTGACTGTTTGTGGGTTGCTTCTGGACGCGCCGGAGAATGGTGCGGCTGCCATAGTTCTTGAGGGAGGGTTGGTGGTGACCATACTTACTTCGGAGGTCCTGATAGTTGCAGCGCCACTCGGGCCTGCATTAGTGTTACGATTGAAAGTTCTGCGGGGTTGCTCCCGGTCATTATCAATCAATCCTTGTTTTAAGGCATCCTCAATCTGCACCCCCATTTCATGTAGATCAGAAAAGGTAGGGAAGGGGAGTACAATCATCTTTTGCATTAACTTCGGCTGAAGATTGCGCACAATCATCTGAATCTGATCTTTGTCCATGGGCCTTAAGGTCATCATCGAAGCCTTAGCCCGCCATCTGGTTACGAATTCTGAGAAACTCTCTTTGGGTTCTTGCCTTGTTGTCTCGAGATCCCGGGTCGTAATCTCAATTTGTATATTGTATGAGTACTGCAAGATGAAGGCCTCAACCATCTCGTTCCAACTTCTCTTGACGTCATCCTCCAATTTGGCATATCATATGGCCGCTACACCCGACAGGGTCCGGCCAAATAGAGACAGCTTCTGCAGTCTAGTGAGGCCCATTGGCCTTAGGATGTTTGAAAACAATCTTAGGTGCACCATGGGGTCTCCAGACCCATCAAATTGATCAATGTGCGACATCTTGAATCTGTCAGGTAGCGTCACGGCTGCGCCGGTATACCCATCTTCGATGTCAGCGATGGTCTTGACTCCCTGGGATCTTTTGAACAGCTTTTCGAGCTTGCTCAGCTTTAATGCTATGGGATCTGTCTCGAACTCGAAAGGAGAGTCCAGTGGGTTGGTGGGTGTTTTGGATAACTGAGGTTGGATTTGGGGTAGGATCGGGGGTGGAGGTGGTCCGATAGGAATGTCCGTGTCATTCTGAACATTAGCTGTCTCCCCGAGGGTAGGAATTCCTGGCGAGGGAGGGACTTGTTGCGAAGCAGATGCTCCGTTTTGCTGTTGTAACCTCATGATTAACTCTGCTTGTTCATTCATAACTGTGGCCTGCTGTTTGGCAAACTCTGCCTGCCGGACAACATCCTGCTGCATTATTTTCATGCTCTCTTGGAGTTGGCGCACCATCTCCTCTAAGCTAGCCATACTATTCTGCTCTGGTTGAATTACCGGTATATGTTCCCTCTCTGTAGGTGAAACAGGACCCTGATCTCTACTGAAGTCAGGTGGGTAGATAAGGCCCTCTGAACTGACTGCTGTGCTGATGCCTTCTGCCTAGCTGTCCTCCGTCTAGTAACCGGGGGTAGAGAGTGGTACACTGGTTGTCCGTCTACCAGATCCTCAGATCGATGGAGCCGACGACCTCTAATCCAGAGTGCTTGGGGAATATCTACCGGGTTGGAAGCAATGGTGCTAAGCTACCTAGTAAAAAGATAAATAAAGCAGTAAATAAACAAACAATCGGACAGCATAACGGCATAAAATAAACACATACGACGCGCAGTTGGGTATTCATAATACACATTTGGTAAGCCGAACACACTGTTCCTCGATACTGATCACTGTTCCCCAGAATCACTGTTCCCAAAACTGAACCTGATACCTGTAGATAACCGATTCTCATAAACTGATACTGATGCCCTCGGGCCCGATACTCAAACTTGCAAACTGGTATGTACGTTCCTGTAGAGATACACTCTAAAAGCACGTAGCAAGTAAAGAGAGCCAAAACACCCCTATGTTGGGGTAGGGTTTCCCTGTCCTATTTTGTCAGGAGCTAGGGTTCCACTATGCACGTAGCAGTTTTCAAACAACCAAACATCGGGTAAGCAACCTGTCCTATCTTGGAATGGTCACTATGGATTTCGATATGCACTAGGTCGAATGGTCGAAAAAGGTGCCCCGGTAAAAATCGGGGTTTGTGTTCCCATACTGTCAGAGCCCATAACCGGTCAGCCTTATGGTCATGCCTTGACAAGACAAGCCTCCGGCAAACCGTTCAGGAATGGCAGATGGCAAACACGGTGTCCTAGGCGCACCAATGCACATGCAATGCAAAGAGACACATAAATGAAATCAAAACAGGATATCATGAGTTCGAGTCCAAGCTCTCTAAATCCCCCACAGAGTTGCCAGAAACTGTAGCACGCCCCGCAGGGGGGCCACCTGCTAAGTTTCGGACTCGGATTTGATGTTTCACGGTTCTTAGATCTGAACCAAGAGTCCAAATCGGCAAATCGTTTGAGAAACAGATTTTTTGAAAAAGCGTGCCAAAACAGTGATGCTTTGGCCAGATACAGAGTCGCTCACCTAAATATTTTTAAAAATGGAGATTTAGAAAACCCTGACTCCGGTGCAAAGCCACGTTGTCCGCTCATTCACCAGAAATCTGCGTCGTCGAAATGGGTACCGATCGGGGGCAAGTCGGCTATGAGCACCCCTCTCGTCCGATCCGAAGAACCAGCCTCTACTAACCTGATATCCATTTTGAAAACGTTATGTGTTCTATCCCATTCGATAGTCCTAGATTACTACGTTGTGCGCACCATCAAACAAGTATAGACTAGATGCCTAATTTGGAAATTAAGCCATTGCATATTCCGTTTGTTTTGAAAAATTTTGGAATTTGCTACTCGAAGTAGGCAAGATAACGGATTTAACCGAGTTTTTCCAACTCAGCAATCCACCTTCACCTACAGGCATTCAGGCAGTTATATCATATAAGCAGCTAGCCTCATGGTAATCATGCTATTATGGCAACACTCACACGCATGCAAGGATGCTAAAGCAAAAGAACTTACAGAGTACTCCAAGCCAAGACAGGAACTAGTTAGTAATCACATGTATGATCCTAGTTCATATTTGAAATGGCTAATGCAACACATGCAAAGATGCAATCCAAACAGGCTCGGCTATCCTAAACATGGTATGTGAAATGCGATCAATTGATGCACGTATTCAATTTGGAATCGAAGTACAAATGCAGTTAGCATGATGTACTGAGCCTGATGCATGCAATACAAATGCATGAATGCACGCATGCATAGCATAAGGTATGCTAATTTTAAATATGCCCTAGTCTACCACCATAAGCAGGTAAATAAAAGGGCAGAAAGACGTGGTGTTGGAATACATACACACACTCACGCACACTTATTAGATCATTGCCCTCACTCGGAGGGTCCAAATAAATATTACAGCCCAAATAAAAAAACACATAAATTATTACAGAATTTCTAATTAATTAACAGAAAGAATGCAAAAAAAGAAGAAAGGTGGCCACAGCCCCCGCCTCGGGATGAGTGAATGATGCATGCTCGAACCCGCCTTGCCCGAAAAGTCCGTACCATACCACTGCTGCCTCTGTTTACACTGCCTTGCTTCTCTGAAAAATGCCAAAGTTCTGGGACAGGTTCCTTGCACACTGTAGAATACCATCGGCTGGAGGAAATGCCCACCGACCATATATAATTTCCATCGGCTGCTGTTGGAGTTATCGGCCATTCACCAATGGCTGGTCGGCATTGAATGCTGTCGGTCGGCAGAAACTTCCTGCAGAAGACAGCTTTGACAGTAACAGAGGAGAGACAGTATATGGCATGGGATTTCAGGCACATGTGAGCATGGTCATGTTCCCCATCATGTATTGAACTCAGGGGAGCATGGCCCTTGACCCTCGAGCCATCAATTGTGCATGATAGCTTAAGAGATCAAGCTTGCCATTTGATATAAAAATGTATGCAACACACAAATGAGGACCAAGAGCCTATCATGCCAAAGTCAAGGGCCTCGGTGACCGAGGGTTGAGGTGTGTTTTGTCACTCGAAGTACAAACGCCCCTCATCCCTCACACTTGGTTTGACACCCCAAACCAAGCAATGCAATGCATGTCATGCAAACATGGCTCAAAATGCAACATGATACTAATTATGCAAGGCATGCCAAATGCCATGCAACTATTATGGCAAATATGCAAAGCTAGGCATGCAAGATGCAAATACAATGCAAACATGGACGATTTAAGCAATAGGATCATCATGTTACAACACCTAATTAAGCAATCATGCAACAAACATGAGACAAGCATGCAATGGTGGACTTAAACCATAAAGGGGCAAACCTCAATCCATCCCAAAACAATGGCCAAAAGTGCCCAAAATGGTGGACAAACACTCATGCCAACACGCAAGCCAATGGACCTAAGGCTAAGGCACAAAAAGGGGGCACTTTACTTCCACCAATATGACCATTCGTGGCATGAATTAGACAAGTAAAAACAGAAACCTAGCATGCAAAAATGGACTCCAAAACCCACTGATATGGCAACTTAAGTGGCTCCAATGAGATGCATGCACCAAAACTCATTTCTAGGCATAAAATGGCACATCCTCAAAGCATGAAATAGGTCACATATGCAAGCATACAAACATGATTTATGGGCTGAAATACGATCCTAAATGATGCCAAATCATGAGGATGGTCTAAGCTACGCATGCTAGAGGCCAATATACTCAAGGCTTACCAGCCAAAACACAAAGAGATGACACCAAACATTGCAAGCATGACTGAAACAGATGGCCAACAGGCCTTAAACATGGTAAAGTAATGCCAATACCTTCATGAAATTAGGCTAACACATGCAAGAATCATGACCTAAACACAAGATGCATTTCTAGGCCAAATAGAGGGATGTAAAGCAAGTATGTTAAGCATGCAAAAGGGCACAAATCCAACCAAAAATAGAGATAATATGTGACTTAGAGACACCCAAAAAACTCTGAAATAGGGCCAAAATCAATCAAGCATGCATGTTGCCCTTTAAGCCAAAAGGCAAGGAAATGAGGCAATGAAGGGAGAGGGGTGTCCCTCCCCTATACAAGACTTCAAACCACCTTCCTCACCACTGAAAATACACTGGTTTTCAGTGGTGAGAAGACCAAGACACTCAAGCAAACAAAGCCTCACAAAGGAAGCACCAAAAAGGCCAAATAAGGCCTAAGAGGGTGAGTTTGAACTCAAACCAAAAAACACCCTTAACAAAAGTTCTTAAGCATGAAAATATAAGCTTTTTTTATGTTATGCACAAAACCTAAATCAGCAAGTAAGATAGGTAAAAAAACTTGTGCAAGTTTGGGTAAGCTAAAGCAAAGTGATTACCTTTGAAGAACACCTCAAGAACAGCCAATGCAGTCCTCTTTTTTTGATCAAAATCAGTCCCAAAACTCAAGAATCAACCCTCAAAGTGACTCAATCTCGGAGCAAGGTGTAATGGTGTGTGTATTAGTGCAAAAGTAAGGTAAAAATGCACTTTTGGGCTACCAAACACACACTAAGGGAGGAGAGAGAGGGAAATATAGAGAGAGATGATATATCTATGTACAAGCTCTGGTTTTTCTCTCAAACTTGCCAACCAAGAACAAGGAGGAGAGCTCTCCTCTTATAGAAGTCCCTCTTGCAAAGCTTACTAAACAAGCTTGCTTAGAGGGAAATCCCTCCATACACGTGTATGGAGGGGAACAGAGTGGGTGCCAGCTATCACAGCTGGCACAAAATATCTATAAAAAGTAGATGAACAGTAGTCGGCTGCTCAAAATTGCCATTTTGACAAAATGGACTGCCGACCGGCAACAAAGAATGCCGACCGGCAATATACATTGCCGATGGCAACAAAACACCAGCCGGTGGCTTCTGGCCATCGCCGGTGATGTGTGGGGATGCCTCACGAGGCATTCTCGGCCCCTCCAAGGCAAAACACAAGTGTTGGGTGCAAAACCAGACACTAAACAGTCGAGTCGAGAGATCCTGAGGCAAGCCGAGACCTCCGGGAACTCAAGACGAACACAAACATGGATGATCACCGAGTGTTCAAACGGTGACGTCCAAGTCTTGAGGACGGTCAAAAATGGGGTGTCTACAGAACCTCGAATTAAAAAGAAGCTGGGTACTCTACCCCTTCTTCTGGGCACAATGAGTCAGCCCAATCAACTGAATGCCAATTTGTCGGGACATGCTGTAGCTTATCTCGGGCAGATCAAACCATGGGCAATGTCAGCAGCAGACCTGTTGCACATCCAATGGCACCACCATCCCTCGTTCGAAAAATCAACTAGCCGTTGGCAAAAGAAATAGCCTCGTGCTGAGTATGCAGGGAAAAAGTCCACTACCTTCAACTTGTCCATGAGCCATATCTGGGGAAGGATAAAAAATAAGAGAGATTTAAGAATAGAGAAATGTGCATTGAGAGTGGAAAATTGAGAAATAGTTTTGAAATAAAAACAGAGCATGAGTGCTGAGTGATGAGAGAAACACATGTAAGATAGGGTGGAAAACATTACTTGTAAGAGTAGTGGACTCCCTGCCAATTTGGTTGTCTCCCATCGATGGAAGGCGTCCAAGCCCTTCAAAGTTTCAGCCAATGTCAAGCCAATGCAGCTCTTGCCCTCTTTCAAACCTTGCGCACTTCGATCAAACGAATGCTAGACCCCCCGAAACCGGGGCCAAGCAAAAAATATGCCAACATACACAAGCAAAGGGTATCCTGCCGAAAACTCTGCCAAAGATGGTCGCCACGGTTGTCGGTATCAGAAAACCGATGAATCAAACTGGGAATGTCTAGCTCTCCGTTGTGAACTAAAGACCGGGCATCGTGTAGAGTGAGTCCACACATCCTTCCTAAGGCCTAGACGTGACCAAAATGGGACTGGGGCAAGATTTCCTTGTCATGCCGGGATTCCATCAAAACTTAGAATTCTTCAATTATAGGGCATATCTCTTGCCCCCCGAAGCTAAACACATGTGTAATCGGGTTCCAACATCTAGTCACGGTGTGAAGGAACGGAAAACACAGTGGGGTACGACTTAGCAAGAATAGTGCATTTATCCCGAAACCCTGAAAATTCATTTTTTCCGAGCCATCTAAAGTTGCAATCCAAGTTAAGAGTTTTTCGGCAAAGAGTGGCTCTATTTGGGGCAAAAACAGAGCTGGAATGAAGAAACTACAAAGTCCCAAACTTTTGTAGAAGATAAGGCACTGAGTGGAAGACAGGTGGCAGTAATTTGGAGGCCCCCTGCATTAATGGCCGACTGGCCAGTTCTGGTGGCCGGCCGGCCACCTTTTGTAGCCGACCGGCCACCTTTTGTAGCCAACTGGCCATTATTGGTGGCCCACAGCTACCACTATTGGCCGACAGCCCCTGTTTGTGGCTAGTAGAATTCCTTTGGTCTTCTTGTGTGTTAAGGTGCTGAGAACTTGTGTTTTGTTCTGCTCTTGATATATTCTACTGTTCTGTTTTAGTAGTTTTGTTGATTTGCTTGTAAATTGCTTCAATTTGTTTATCAAGTTGTCTCACTTTGCTTATCGAGTTGTAGTATTGCTTATTGAATTGTATTTGTTTTGTTTAGTGAGTTGTTGCGTTGTTCATTGGGTTGTTTTACTTGGTTTGTTATGTGTTGGTCAGTTCATTACCTGATTAAGTATATGCTATTACAATGTACAGTGTTCAATGTCCCTCAATCTTGTTTTTTATGCTATGCGATGCAATGTTGTGCTCAGAATGTGAAATACAACACCTTTTCATCAAAAAGCTAGTTTTCATTCCGATCGTGGTTTCTTTTTACAAAAGAGTACAAGTTTTTAAATAATAATAAAACTGTTTAAGCTGTACAATGTGTTACACTACTAGCTAAAAGAAACTAAGCAAAATACAAAAAATCAGCGCCAGCTATCTCAAGCTCTAGAGGTCCTCTTCGTCCTCTTCCTTGGTGGAGTGAACTCCACAGAGCTGTCTCCATCCGCACCACTATCTGAACCTGATGTTGAATTAGAACCAAAACCGGAGTCGCCGTCACCCTCTACATCAGAACCTCACTCAACCTCATCTCCACTAGCAAAATCTGAGCCAGCATCATCATCTCCACTCTCAGATGACTCGGCATGCTGGTCTACAACCTCCTTGGTCTCGCTGGTCTCATCGTCATCGCGCATGGTAGGCACACGGCGTCCCCCTCAGCCGAGTACCGGAGCTTGTCTCTCTCTCCGTGCTACTGGAAAGGGTGCTGATGGCCCTGCTGTTGCTGCTGCCGGTGCTATTGGTAAAGGTGGGACCTGAAAAGGTAGTTTGAATATGTCAGCCATAGTATGTGTATCAGATGCAAGTATGGTATGCAGGATGAGTTCATGCAAAAGTCAGATATGGTGTGTGAATGCAATGTATCAGATGTGATCTATCAGTGTAGTGTGGGGAAATGTTCAGTTGAAGTGTCAGTTTCAGTATGTCCGCAGAAATGTGGTGACCGAAATGCAAGAAAACTGAAAAATTACATGTATACCGTGGAAGCCAAGCAGTGCCTTCCTCCTCAAGATCATGCCCACGAATAAGGCCAACATCTCGAGCAATCCCTTGACGTCCCCTGCGGGGGCCTGCAAATGCAATTTGGAATGAACAGTGTCCGGAAGGAATAAATGTCTAAGTATTTGAGCAAGAATAGAGAAAATGAAAACTGTCATACATACTGGAGGTGAATCAAGTGTCCTGACGTATCTGCGACCAGGCAACAGAGGCTTAATCGGAATCTAATAAGCCCCTCCGGAGTACCGCCAACCTGCCAACTTAGTTAGAAGCTCTGGCCAACCGAAGCTCTGCCTAGCAGGGGGTATCGCTCTAGCCCTGTCCCTCGGTGCTCGGGCCCTGCTCATCGACGGGGCATCAGCTGCTCTCCCTGTATGAGCACGAACACCCGTCAAGAGAGGCATAAGGTGCATCTGAATGTATGTCGTGTAATCCCCCTCTCTAAGAAAATAGTCTGCCTCCACGCCTCGTGTAAACTCAATGATCTCCTGAGAAGAGGGACTCTCTGTGGCCCGCATGGATGGCGGAGGTGGCATGGGAACCGTCTATAGTGGCAAACCCGATGTCTGGCACAAGAAGCGCTCGCCCAGGAACTAGGCTCAGCCTATCGGTCCCTCAAGCACGAGCCGATAATGAGAAGCACCCCAAGTTCGACGAACTCATATCTGACACCTTCTGGCGTCATCGCCCAGGGTTGCCATGAGATCTGTAGACATCAAATACACAGATTGTTAGTTACATTTAGATATGTAATATGAATCGGAGCTGAAGATAGAAAGAATTGTAGGTTTTGAATTACCTCTGTTGCCCTCACTATATCGAAATATCAGCAGAAAAATGAAAGAGTCTCTCAGGCCCTTCGCTGACATCTCCCGTCATACCGGTGAGAGTATGGCATGCCAAGAGGCATCTCGACCTCCAGCTCTGGGGCAAGTGTCGAAAAATAGGCATACACCCATAGCTACGGAAGCAAAAGGGCGATAGTGAGCATACAACCGATAAACACAGGTAATGTGGAAAGCAGAATATGTGTGCAATGTCCAGAAAAGGAAGAACGCAAAGAATATAGAATACCGAGAAAATGTAGAAAGCAGGATGTGTAGTACAGCGTACAGAAAGTGCAAATGCAAAGCAGAGATCAGACTATGTGTGTGCAGTGTACAGAAAGTGCAAAGTAGAAAGCACGGCCGGAAATGTAAAGCAGGAAAGTAAAGCATACCTTCTAGGCTCTCCAATAGCCACTGACTCTGTTCCCGCTCTTGCGGGATGTCAAGCTCATGTAGCAGTACAAAGTAGCAAGGCCAGCGCCGCCCCAATCGTAATGCTGGACCTGAGACAAGTCCACCAAACCACTCAAAAGATATAGCCCGACTGTGTTTGCCTTATCGGCGAATAAGGTAGTGCTAAAGAGGAATATCAGAAAGCCTCGGGCATACTGCTCAATCTCCTCTACAGTCTCCGGAGCTATCCCTCTGAACTGGTCTACAAACTAGTTGTACCGAACTATCCCCGATCGAAAAAGAGGTGGGCCTGCCCCCAACAAATAGATCCAGGCGGCCTCCCACACACCCATGTCAGTATCTGTGGACGCGCCCTCGTGGGCTTTATGCTACCACAGTTCGGACTCGATGTCACGGTTCTTTAATCTGATCGCGCAATATGCAATGCAAGACTGATAAATCACTAAAGAGTCCAAATCCGGCAAATCGTTTTTGAAAAACAGATTTTTAAGAAAGAAGTGCCAAACATGGACTACTTTGCTAAATACAGAGTTGCCACCTAAATATTTTATTTTGGAGGAATTTAGGAAACCCTGACTCGTTGCCTAAGGCCACGTGTCGGTCATCACCAAAGTTGCCTCGGCTCGGGAACTTGGGTACGATTGGGGAAGGTCATCTATGAGCACCCCCGCTCGCCCGATCCGAAGATTGGTCTGTACTAAGCATGATATTTTGTTTTGAAAACAAATGTGTTCTTATTCCGATTAATTAGCTAGAATTTACTATGTGATGCGCACAACACACAAGTATAGACTAGATCGCCTAATTTGGAACGAAACATCGCATATTCGTTGTTTGAAAAGCGGTTTGAAGTTTGCTACTCGTAAGTAGGCTAAATCACGAATTTCGATGAATTATCCCAATTCAAGCAATCCAACCTTCACCCACAGGCATTCAGGCAGTTATATCACATAAGCAATTAGCCTCATGGTAAGCATGTTGTCATCTTAACATTTACATACATGCAAGATGCTAAAGCATAAACACTCACAGTGTACTCCGAGCCGAAACAATGAACATGTTAGTAATCAAATGTATGATCCAAGTCCATGTTAAGAGTGGCTAATGCATTGTAGGCAAAATGCAACTAGAATAGGCTCGGCTAAACTAAAGTGGCATATGAGATGAGACAATTCGATACACGTATTCAAGTTGGAATTGAAATACTATACAGTTAGTATGATGCGCCGAGCTCGATGCATGCAATACAGATGAATGATGCAAACATGCATAGCATAAGAATGCTAATTGAAACGTGCCCTAGTACTAACCATCGTAAGCGGTTAAGTAAAAAGGAGAAAGATGTGGGGTTAGAAGACATTCACACACGCACGCACGCACACTTATTACATAATTGCGCCCTCTCGAGGGAGGAACTGAAAGAATAATACAAATTAATTAACTAACAAGCTAATTAAATATTACACAACATTTAACTAATTTAACAGATTAATTAAACTATTGAAAGCAGTAAAGCAGCCTCGGGAAGAATGATGAATGCATGCATGATCGGCTTCGCTCGGAAATCCATTGCCATGTCATGTTGCCTCTGTTTACACTACCCTACACCTCTGAAGACTACGCAAGTCTCAAAGCTACTTCTGAACTACTCCCTGAGGGTTGTAGGATGTCACCGACCAAGACGTGAGGCCACCGGCCATGGGGAACTGGTCATCGACCATTTGTGGTAATATCGGCTAGCAATTAATGGCCGGCTGGCATTGAAGATGGTCGACTGACCATCTCTTCCTGCAGAATCCTGTTTTGCTGCAGCAGAGGACAGACAAAACATGGCGATGCATTTTCAAAGCAATGTTTGCACCACCACCCTCCTTACCATATTTGAGACTCAAAGGAGTATGGTTCTCGACCCTCGGACCATCAATCACGCATTTCAATGCATGATGGCCCAAGGTGCCAAGTGTGCATTTTAATGTCAAATGAAATGCACACAAAACAAATAAGGGACTCATGACCTCTATCATGGTTTATCAAGGGGCAAGGAATGCATGCTTAATGCTATGCAACCTAGACATGCAAGCAAGCTAATGCAACATGAATATGCAAACAAACAATGTTGCACAAGGCAATTAGCATATAACAATATGCAAAGGAAGCATGCAAACAAGCATGTGACTTCATTCAATCATGTAACAACATGTGAGGCAAACATGTAACAGCATGTTAAGCAACGTCAAACCAAAAGAATGCATGCCAAATGCATTATCGCTTAAGCATGCAACAACATATCAATAGGCCAAATATGCAACAACATATCAATAGGCCAAGTATGCAACAACATGCGGGAATGGTCTTACACCAAGATGGATAGCTCACTAATAGGTCCAAAACAGTGGCCAAAATACAAAGGGATAAGGGACAAAACCACATACAAACATGCATGCAAATGGCCCATCACTTTAAGCACAAAAGGGCAACCTTTAAGCACGCTTAAAAGGAATGAAAAGTATGCAAATGTGACAACATTACATGCTCTGAAATGAAGCTAGGAGTGATGCCAAATCACATAAACAAGTCAAGCATGGCATGCTCAAGACTGAAGCCTAAGACTAGTCGAAGGACTTGAACCAAAACTATACAAAGCAGAGAGCATATGGCAAGTATGACCTGAAACAGTCCTAAATCATGCTAAAGCGAGCCTAAAACATGCAATGACCAAAGCCAAAACAAGCTAAAACGAAGGGGCAAAATTATGAGGCATACCAGGCCATCAAAGAGGTGTTACACTACACCTAATACAACCAAACATGGCACGATTTAAGCAACCCAAAACAGAGTTAGGACATGTCAAAATGAGCCCAAAAGCCCACTTAGATGGCATCCCAATGACCTAAGCATGATGGCATACACAATGACACTTTCATGAGGCATAAAACACAAACTCTTTAAGACATTAAAGGAGTGATAAGTGTAAGTTTATAAGCATGAAATATGGACTGAAATAACATTCTAAGTGATGCCAAACCACTGAAATGATCCACATAGAGCATGCTAGCAACTTGGACACTCAAAGCTAACAAGCTAGATTGCATGGTGGCTATACAAAATAATGCAAGCATGACCAAAACAATGAAAAACAGAGCTTAAGCATGCTACAACAATGCTAAAAGCTTCATGGAATTGAGCCAAAATCATGCTAAAAACACAAGTTACAACATGATGCATTTTAAGGCCAAATAATGGGATTACAAGACAAGTGTATGAAGCATACATGGCATGCCTAAACCAACTCAAAACAGAGGTGTATCATGGCAAAAAAAAAAACCTAATACATGCTGAAATGAAGCTAAAACAAACTAAACACACATGCTACCACATAAGCCATTTATGCAAGCATTAAAGACAACAAGGAGAGGGGATGACCCTCTCCTTTTTAGGACCACAAAACCACCTCTTCACCACTGAAAATCCTTTGGATTTCAGTGGTAGAGAGGTCATGCAAAGATCGAAACGATGGCCAAAAGGTATGGCCTAAAACAAGGCCTAACAAGGACTTGGAGGGGGAAAACAACCCCAAACCTCAAAGTGATCTTAAACAAAGTTCTAAAACACACAAAATTAGAACTTTTATCAGTTATAGTCGAAGCTTAAAACAATAAGCAAGATAGGATAAAAGCTTGTGCAAAAATGGGAAATAAAGAAGGTAGGTTCTCACCTTTGAAGAACCTCTTCAAGAACACCACTCCAGCACCTTTCTTTGGTCAAAACCAGTCCAAGAACCCTAACAACAATCTTTTAAGGCCTCAACAACCCAAGGATGGTGTAATGCTAGGTGTTCTAGTGCAAAAGTAAGACAAAAACTCACTTTTAGGCACAAAATAGGATCAAACAAGGGAGTATAGATACAAAAACTATATCTCACTCTCTAACCCTAATTTTCTGAACCTCTGATGAGGAAGGAGGAGCTCCCTCTTTATAGAGGCTCAAATTCTAAAGCTTCTAAGAGAAACTAAATGTAGACGTCCCCGAAAGCCCCGGGAGGAACGAGCTCCCGTTCCGTTCATTTTGGGGTCACTACAGCTCAGGACTCTCAAATTGTCACGATTCTAAATCTGAACCAAAGAGTCCAAATCCGGCAAATCGTTTTTAGAAAACAGATTTTGAAAGAAGTGCCAAACATGGACTGCTTTGCCAGATACAGAGTCGCCACCTAAATATTTTATTAAGGGGGAATTTAGGAAACCCTGACTCGGTGCCAAAAGGCCACGTGTCCGTCATCACCAAAGTTGCCTCGGCTCAGGAAACTTGGGTACGATTGGGGAAGGGTCACTTCGTTGAGCACCCCGCTCGCCCGCAGAGACCAGCCTCTACTAACCATGATAAATCTATTTTGAAAACATTGTTGTTCTTATTCCGGTTATTAGCCTAGTGTAACTATTGTGATGACTGTCACAACATTAACAATATATGACTAAGTCTGGCCTGTAATTGGAACAAAACATTTCATGTTTGTTTGTTTATGAAAATGGTTTGATGGGTCTGCTACCCGCAGGTAGGCTAAGACGTGGATTTGCCACCCTCGCGTAGTCGGCTTAGAAAACATGATTTGCCACTATCTAGTGGGCTTACAAACACAATTTGATGATATTATTCCTTTCAAATAACCCAACCTTCACCCACAGGCACTCAGGCAGTTATATCACATAAGCAATAGCCTCATGTAAGCATGCTATTCATGGCAGTCACTCACACGCATGCAGGAGCTAAAGCTCATAGAACTTACCGAGTACTCCAAAGCCAAAATAGAAAACTACATTAGAAATCATCATGATTCCTAAGTATACAAAAATGCCTATGAATGCAACACATGCAAAAATGCAAACCTATAGCAGGCTACGGCTATTCTAAACTGGCATATGGAATGCTACAGGCATAACATGTATTCAACTTGGAATTGAAATACAAATTGCCAGATTAGTAATGATGCGCCGAGCCCGGTTGCATTGCTCAACAGACAATATGAATGAATGCAAACATGCTATCATACCTGTATGCTAATTGAAATATGCCCTACATCTAACCATCATAGCACGGTAAATAAAAGGGAGAAAGACGTGGGTTGGGAAGGCATACAGCACACACACGCCACTTATACAGTTGTTGCCTCCGCGCCAGAGGTGTCCGAATAATATAACTCCGTCAATAAAGAATATTACAGTCCAATATATATACAACAATTCCTACATTAATTAAGTCAAATTAAACTAAGAAGCTTGAAAAATACTGGCGTGCAAGCAGGGACTGCTTGCTTCTGCATGAATGCTGTATTGTTGGAGCTACCTTGCGCGGAAATCCACTGGGATGCCCTAATTTGCCTCTGTTTAGCAGTTATTCTGGAAAGCGTGCCAGACTCCGAAAAGTTACTGATTCTTCATTTTTGCCTATGAAGGCTTGACTTTGGTTGGCCTCTTGCCTGAGTTGCGCCCTCCAGGCCTTGGAGAACACCTTCAAAACTTCTGGAATAGGCATGGAAGGGTGGGGCTCTGGTGGTGTAGGACTTAGAGGTTTTTCAAGGAAATATGAGATTGTATGGAGGGAGATTTTGTGTGTGCAGGCTTTAAAACCAATTTTTCTAACCCAAAAACAACAATGTTGGCAGCTGGTCTATAAGACCAAGGAGAGGGGAAGCATGGGGGAACAAGGGGACCAAAGGAACCAAAGCTTTTCAAAAGGTGTCCCCCGGATTTAGAATATTTCTGGGGGACAACAGCTTATACAGCTGTAAAGTGTGTATTGCAAGGAACATGGCCAGCCACCTTTCAAAGCCTGCAGGTGGCCGGCCGGCCACCTCCCCTAGCCGGCCGGCTAGGGGTCAAAAAGGTCAAGTTCATTTAGTGGCCGGCCACCACATAAAGATGTCCTTCCAGGTTCCCTCATCACAACCCTGTGGTTCGAATTTGGGAATTGTAGAACAGGAGAGAGAATAGGCCATTTTTAGGAGGGGTTCAAAAGGGTCAGGTGGAATTACTGGCCGGCCACCAACTTTTAGTGTCCTCCCATGTATGTACAACACAGATATGTGGTTAAAAGTTCAAGAAAATGGCCCAAGGTTGTTCAACATTAGCTCGGAAGTGAGAAAAACGGGCGTCGGAGGGCGCCAGAGGAATCAAAACTGGTTGTTGAAACAATTGCTGGCCTCCCACCCTTCAGTGACCTTCCCTGTGATAAAACAGAGGTACCTGCCAAAAATGAACGAAAACCGTTGCAAAACGAATATCCTGGGGCCAAAACACACAGTTCGGGGTCCCGAAAATGGGCTGTTAAGCACCGAAAGTGGCATTCGGCCACGAAGTGGGTTTCTCAGACCCCAGTGTCCCTTGAAAGGGAGTAAATAAGATGCATGCCAAAAATTGGAGTGATAGGAGATGGTTAAGCGGTCCCGAACCGAGGCACACGGCCTGACAGCTCCGAAAACCAGGAACCGGGCTCCGAAATGGGAAAAATGGCCTATAGCCACAAAATGTAGCCCACGGCCACTGAGAGATGATCTACGGGACCTCTCCCTCCCGTCAGGAAAAGAAACAGAGAAAATCGAGCCTGGTTCACAAACCGAGGCAAGGCACAGAAGAGGGTTCGGAAGTCCGGAGGCAGGGTTCACAGCCAAGACTCTGAGACTTCTGAACGAGCACATTATGCAACATCACCAAGCGCTCAATTGGTGACGTCTGAGTCTTAAGGTCGGTCAAAAATGGGGTGTCTACAGTTGTCCCTCTTTGACAGAACTCGGAAGTCAAAAGTGACGGGAGTGAATGTCAAAGCCCAGAGACGACCCATTTTTGACAAGGCCGACGACTTAGACAAACATACAAAATAGCGAAGAAATGTGCCCGCAGGCATGCCCGCAGGCAGGGGCAAAATGCAAATGATAATGCAAGAAGCCGAACATAACTTATGATCATGCAAATGCAGCAAGCTGTAATGAAGCAAGTATTCGCAAGTAGATGCAACAATTTTAAGCAAGAATGCAAAGCAACAACTACAATTTATGCAGTTAAGAATGCAGAGAATCATTCAATCCTCGTCGCGTCTTACACGGAGAAGATACGATACCTGCGCGATTCGCCTAGTCGCACCTGCCTCAAATGAACCGTACATACAATATCGTGCCTGATGGTGCTGGGGATCTCTCACTTCTTCTTGGTTGAACCACAGGTACTACTTTTATCCCTGACTACGATCGCAGCTTTCCCTATTCTTCAACAGGGTGACAGACTAGGTTGGATCAGTATCCAGAATTGAGGTGCATACAAATGCTATCTCAATCTATGGGGCTGCCATACAGATTTCAAGCCGAGGATACACCCCTGGGTATTTAAACCAGACTTTAGTCTCGAAAATCCCGAACCTTTGCGTTCTAGGCATAAGCCATTCGAACTCTAGTTTCCACCGTCTCAGTTGGTCTCCTAGGAACTCACTGCAAACACAGGCAGGTGGCTATACCAGACCACCAGAAGTCGTTCGGGCACGACAAACACCAAAGGAATTGACCCTTTAGAGGATTTAAGGTCTCCTAGACCGGGAGCGCATAAGATAGTGCGATGAAATGCAAGTGCGATGCGCGAAAAGGCGCGAATGATGATGCTGGATTTAAGGTCTCCTTAGACCGGAGGATTTAAGGTTTCCTAGACGAGGTGAGTACACAGGACAGTGCGATTGAGGTGCACGAAATAGCGCGAAGAGATGCATGCACAATGCAAGGCTTAGCACATAGCTTACGACATAGAATTCCATTCAATTGGCACACAGCTCACAACACAACACTTTGTTCGTTTGGCACGCGGCTTGAAACATAATACTCTGTTTAATCTAGCACACAGCTCTTTCGAGCACACAGCTCATTTCGGGAACGCAACTTATTTTGGGCACACAGCTCGTTTTCGGGCACACAGCTCAACTCCGACCACACAGCTCATTTCGGTTTGCATTTTTTTTGAACACACAGCACAAGCACTTGAATTTCTGAACACATAGCTCACACTGATCGAGAGTTGAACACGCAGCTCGAATTGAAGGTGAACACGCAGCCCACTCTGATTGAAAGTTGAACACGCAGCCCAAACTTTTGATTTTTCGAACACGCAGCTCGAATTGATGGTGAACACGCAGCCCACTCTGATTGAAAGTTGAACACGCAGCCCAAACTTTTGATTTTCCGAACACGCAGCTCGAATTGAAGGTGAACACGCAGCCCAAACTTTTGATTTTCCAAACACGCAGTTCGAATTGATGGTGAACACGCAGCCCACACTGATTGAAAGTTGAACACGCAGCCCAAACTTTTGATTTTCCGAACACGCAGCTCGAATTGATGGCGAACACGCAGCCCACTCTGATTGAAAGTTGCATACGCAGCCCAAACTTTTGATTTTTCGAACACGCAGCTCGAATTGATGGTGAACACGCAACCCACTCTGATTGAAAGTTGAACACGCAGCCCAAACTTTTGATTTTCCGAACACGCAGCTCGAATTGAAGGTGAACACGCAGCCCACTTTGATTGAAAGTTGAACACGCAGCCCAAACTTTGATTTTCTGAACACGCAGCTGGAATTGAAGGTGAACACGCAGCCCACTCTGATTGAAAGTTGAACACGCAGCCCAAACTTTTGATTTTTCTGAACACGCAGGCCAGATTGAAGGTGAACACGCAGCCCACTCTGATTGAAAGTTGAACACGCAGCCCAAACTTTTGATTTTTCTGAACACGCAACCCAGATTGATGGTGAACACGCAGCCCACTCTGATTGAAAGTTGAACACGCAGTCCAAACTTTTGATTTTTCTGAACACGCAGCCCAGATTGATGGTGAACACGCAGCCCACATGATTGAAAGTGGAACACGCAGTCTAAACTTTTGATTTTTCGGAACACGCAGCCCAGATTGATGGTGAACACGCAGCCCACATGATTGAAAGTTGAACACGCAGCCCACTCTGATTGAAAGTTAAACACGCAGCCCAAACTTTTGATTTTCCGAACACGCAGCTCGAATTGAAGGTGAACACACAGCCCACTCTGATTGAAAGTTGAACACGCAGCCCAAACTTTGGACTTTTCTGAACACGCTGCCCGAATTGATGGTGAACACGCAGCCCACTCTGATTGAAAGTTGAACACGCAGCCCAAACTTTTGATTTTTCTGAACACGCAGGTCAGATTGAAGGTGAACACGCAGCCCACTCTGATTGAAAGTTGAACACGCAGCCCAAACTTTTGATTTTTCTGAACACGCAACCCAGATTGCTGGTGAACACGCAGCCCACTCTGATTGAAAGTTGAACACGCAGTCCAAACTTTTGATTTTTCTGAACACGCAGCCCAGATTGATGGTGAACACGCAGCCCACATGATTGAAAGTGGAACACGCAGTCTAAACTTTTGATTTTTCGGAACACGCAGCCCAGATTGATGGTGAACACGCAGCCCACATGATTGAAAGTTGAACACGCAGCCCAAACTTTTGATTTTCCGAACACGCAGCTCGAATTGAAGGTGAACACACAGCCCACTCTGATTGAAAGTTGAACACGCAGCCCAAACTTTTGACTTTTCTGAACACGCTGCCCGAATTGATGGTGAACACGCAGCCCACTCTGATTGAAAGTCGAACACGCAGCCCACTCTGATTGAAAGTTGAACACGCAGCCCAAACTTTTGATTTTCCGAACATGCAGCTCGAACTGATGGTGAACACGCAGCCCGCTCTGATTGAATGTGGAACACGCAGCCCAAACTTTTGATTTTCCGAACACGCAGCTCGAATTGAAGGTGAACACGCAGCCCACTCTGATTGAAAGTTGAACACGCAGCCAAACTTTTGATTTTCCGAACACGCAGCTCAAATTGAAGGTGAACACGTAGCCCACTCTGATTGAAAGTTGAACACGCAGCCCAAACTTTTGATTTTCCGAACACGCAGCTCGAATTGAAGGTGAACACGCAGCCCACTCTGATTGAAAGTTGAACACGCAGCCCAAACTTTTGATTTTCCGAACACGCAGCTCAAATTGAAGGTGAACACGCAGCCCACTCTGATTGAAAGTTGAACACGCAGCCCAAAATATATCACCGAGCGCTCAACTGGTGACGTCTAAGTCTTAAGGTCGGTCAAAAATGGGGTGTCTACAGTTGCCCCTCTTCGCAGCCCAAACTTTAATTTCCTGAACACGCAGCCCAGATTGATAGGTGAACACGCAGCCCAGATTGATAGGTGAACACGCAGCCCACAGTTTGATAGTTGAAAGTTGAACACGCAGCTCAAACTCTGATTTTCTGAACACGCAGCCCAGATTGATAGGTGAACACGCAGCCCACAGTTTGATAGTTGAAAGTTGAACACGCAGCTCAAACTCTGATTTTCTGAACACGCAGCCCAGATTGATAGGTGAACACGCAGCCCACAGTTTGATAGTTGAAAGTTGAACACGCAGCTCAAACTCTGATTTTCTGAACACGCAGCCCAGATTGATAGGTGAACACGCAGCCCACAGTTTGATAGTTGAAAGTTGAACACGCAGCTCAAACTCTGATTTTCTGAACACGCAGCCCAGATTGATAGGTGAACACGCAGCCCACAGTTTGATAGTTGAAAGTTGAACACGCAGCTCAAACTCTGATTTTCTGAACACGCAGCCCAGATTGATAGGTGAACACGCAGCCCACAGTTTGATAGTTGAAAGTTGAACACGCAGCTCAAACTCTGATTTTCTGAACACGCAGCCCAGATTGATAGGTGAACACGCAGCCCACAGTTTGATAGTTGAAAGTTGAACACGCAGCTCAAACTCTGATTTTCTGAACACGCAGCCCAGATTGATAGGTGAACACGCAGCCCACAGTTTGATAGTTGAAAGTTGAACACGCAGCTCAAACTCTGATTTTCTGAACACGCAGCCCAGATTGATAGGTGAACACGCAGCCCACAGTTTGATAGTTGAAAGTTGAACACGCAGCTCAAACTCTGATTTTCTGAACACGCAGCCCAGATTGATAGGTGAACACGCAGCCCACAGTTTGATAGTTGAAAGTTGAACACGCAGCTCAAACTCTGATTTTCTGAACACGCAGCCCAGATTGATAGGTGAACACGCAGCCCACAGTTCAGTTTTTGAAAGTTGAACACGCAGCCCAAACTCTTGTCGTGAACACCCACAGTTTGATAGTTGAAAGTTGAACACGCAGCCCAAACTTAAATTTCCTGAACACGCAGCCCAGATTGATAGGTGAACACGCAGCCCACAGTTTGATGATTGGAAGGTGAACACGCAGCCCAAACTTTTGATTTTTCGAACACGCAGCCCACTCTAATTGAAAGTTGAACACGCATCCCAAACTTTTAATTTTCCGAACACGCAGCTCGAATTGAAGGTGAACACGCAGCCCACTCTGATTGAAAGTTGAACACGCAGCCCAAACTTTTGATTTTCCGAACACGCAGCTCGAATTGAAGGTGAACACGCAGCCCACTCTGATTGAAAGTTGAACACGCAGCCCAAACTTTTGATTTTCCGAACACGCAGCTCGAAGCAGCCCAGATTGATGGTGAACACGCAACCCACTCTGATTGAAAGTTGAACACGCTGCCCAAACTTTTGATTTTTCTGAACACGCATCCCAGATTGATGATGAACACGCAGCCCACTCTGATTGAAAGTTGAACACGCAGTCCAAACTTTTGATTTTTCTGAACACGCAGCTGAGATTGATGGTGAACACGCAGCCCACATGATTGAAAGTTGAACACACTGTCCAAACTTTTGATTTTTCTAAACACGCAGCCCAGATTGATGGTGAACACGCAGCCCACATGATTTGAGAGTTGAACACGCAGCCCAAAATATAATTCCCTGAACACGCAGCCCAGATTGATAGGTGAACACGCAGCCCACACTGATTGAAAGTTGAACACGCAGCACAAACTGTATCACCGTGAAGCATGCAAGAATATTGACATACAAAGAGATATTGAAACAAGTGTATACTGTATGCTAATTTAAATATGCCCTAATCTAACCATCATAAGCAGGTAAATAAAAGGGAGAAAGACGTGGGGTTGGAAGGCATACAACACACACACGCACACTTTTTACAGTTGTGCCCTCGCGCAGAGGGTCCGAATAAATAATACAGTCCCGAATAAAAGAATATTACAGTCCAAATAATACAGTCCAAATAATATACAAATTCCTAATTAATTAATCAAATTAACTAAGAAAGCTGTAAAACTGGCGTGCAAGCCAGGGACTGCCTTGCTTCTGATGAATGCTGTATGTTTGGGCTACCTTGCGCGGAAATCCACTGGGATGCCCTAATTTGCCTCTGTTTAGCAGTTATTCTTGGAAAGCGTGCCAGACTCCGAAAAGTTACTGATTCTTCATTTTGCCTTGAAGGCTTGACTTTGGTTGCCTCTTGCCTTGAGTTTGCGGCTCCTCAGGCCTTGGAGAACACCTTCAAACTTCTGGAATGGAGGATGGAAGGGTGGGGCTTGGTGGTGTAGGACTTAGAGGTTTTTTCAAGGAAATAAGAGAGATGGAGGGAGATTTGTGTATCAAGGCTTAAAACCAATTTTTCTAACCCCTAAAACAAATGTTGGCAGCTGGTTATAAGGACCAAGGAGAGGGGGAACATGGAGGGAAAGGGTGGGGGAAAAGGACCAAAGCTTTTCCCCATAAGGTGTCCCCCGGATTTAGATATTTCTGGGGGACAACAGCTATACAGCTGTAAAGTGTGTATTGCAAGGAACATGGCCAGCCACCTTTCAAAGCTGCAGGTGGCCGGCTGGCCACCTCCCCTAGCCGACCGGCTAGGGGTCAAAAAGGTCAAGTTCATTTAGTGGCCGGCCACCACATAAAGATGTCCTTCCAGGTTCCCTCATCACAACCCTGTGGTTCGAATTTGGAAATTGTAAAACAGGAGAGAGAATAGGCCATTTTTAGGAGGGGGTCAAAAGGGTCAGGTGGAATTACTGGCCGGCCACAAACTTTTAGGGTCCTCCCATGTGTGTACAACACAAATATGTGGTTTGGGGTTGAAGAAAGTGGCCCCAAGGTGTTCAACATTGGCTCGGAAGTAAGGAAAATGGGTGCCGGAAGGCGAAAATGGAATATAATTGGTTGCCAAGATAATTGCTGGCCTCCCACCCTCCAGTGACCTTCCTGATGATAAAACAGAGGTACCTGCCAAAAATGAACGAAAACCGATGCAAAACGAATGCTCGGGGGCTAAAACACACAGTTCGGGGTCCCGAAAATGGGCTGCTAAGCACCGAAAGTGGCGTTCGGCCACAAAGTGGGTTTCTCAGACCCTAGTGTCCCTTGAAAGGGAGTAAATAAGATCCATGCCAAAAATTGGAGCGATAGGAGATGGTTAAGCGGTCCCGAACCGAGGCACACGGCCTGACAGCTCCGAAAACCGGGAACCGGGCTCCGAAATGGGAAAAATGGCCTACAGCCACAAAATGTAGCCCACGGCCACTGAGAGATGATCTATGGGACCTCTTCCTCCCCTCAGGAAAAGAAACAGAGAAAATCGAGTCTGGTTCACAAACCGAGGCAAGGCACAGAAGAGGGTTCGGAAGTCCGGAGGCAGGGCTCACGGCCGCGACTCTGAGACTTCTGAACGAGCACATTATGCAACATCACCAAGCGCTCAATTGGTGACGTCTGAGTCTTAAGGTCGGTCAAAAATGGGGTGTCTACACTAAACAACAGGCAAATACCTCCATACACGTGTATGGAGAGGGGGGAATGTGGATGCCAACTGTCACAGCTGGCATAAAATATCTGCCAAAAGCAAATGGAAAGGGGTCGGCGGGAAAATATGGCCGATTGACCAAAAACAATGGCCGGCCGACCAAAAACATTGCCGACCGACCAAAAAATTGGCCGGTAGCAAGAATACAAGGCCGGTGGCCTCAAGCCATGGCCGGTGAGGTGTGGGGATGGCCAATAAGCCATTCCCTGCCCTTAAAAGTAAAAACACTAGTGTTTGGTGCACAGCCAAGCACAAAATAAACAAGTCGAGAGGTCTTGAGGCAAGGCACGCGACCGAAACCTCCGAGAACTCAAGACGAACACGAACATGGATGATCACCGAGTGTTCAAACAATGACGTCCAAGTCTTGAGGACAGTCAAAAATGGGGTGTCTGCAGTTGCCCCTCTTTGACAGAACTCGAAAGTCATAACAATGACAGGAGTGAGTGTCAAAGCCCAGAGACGACCCATTTTTGACAAGGCCAAAGACTTAGACAAAGCATACAAGCTAGCAATATATGTGCCCGTAGGCAGGGGCAAGATGCAAAGAACATGCATGATGCCGAACATAACTTATGACTATGCAAAGAGAGCTGTAACGAAGCAAATACATACAATAAATGCAACAGTTTAGGCAGACGGATGCAAATCTAACTACATTGCATGCAGAAAGGATGTAAGAGAATTATTCAATTCTCGCTACGTCTCACGCGGAGAGTACAATACCTGTCTAGTTCGTCTAGTCGTGCCAGCTTCAAATGAACCGTACATACAATATCGTGCTTGAAAAAGAAAGAAAACTTAACAGGCACAATATTGTTAGAAACATGCATAGCAATGCAAGTGAGAAGTGCGTGACAAAGCAAGTGAAAGGGTGCATGACAATGCAACCTAAGTGTGCACATAACAATGTGCAAAGGGGCGCAAGACAATGCAACCTAAGGGTGCGAGACAACGCGGGTGGAAGGGTGCAAGACAATGCAACCTAAGGGTGACTCATAACAATGCGGTGAAAACAAGCATAACAATGCAAGTGGAGTATACACAACAATGCAATGCACTAACAAGTGCAGGTAAGGTGCGCAAAACAGCGCGAGCAATGCACTAACAGATGCAGGTGAGACGCGCAAAATAGCGCGAATGAAATGCAATGCAACGCACCAACAGGTGCATATGATGTGAGCAAAATAGCGCGATGCGCAAAATAGTGCGAATGAAATGCAATGCACTAACAGGTGCATGATGATGTGCGTAAAATAGCGCGATGTGCAAAATAGTGCGAATGATGCAAAATGCAATGCAACGCACTAACAGGTGCATATGATGTGCGCAAAATGGTGTGAATGCAATGCAAAATGCAATGCACTGACAGGTGCATATGATGTGCGCAAAATAGCGCGATGCGCAAAATAGCACGAATGCAATGCAATACAACGCACTAACAGGTGCATATGATGTGCGCAAATAGCGCAGTGCGCAAAATAGTGCGAATGCAATGCAAAATGCAATGCACTGACAGGTGCATATGATGTGCGCAAAATAAGGCGATGAAATGCAATGCAATGCACTAACAGGTGCATATGATGTGCGCAAAATAGTGCTATGCGCAAAATAGTGCGAACGAAATGCAATACACTAACAGGTGCATGATGATGTTCGTAAAATAGCGCGATGCGCAAAATAGTGCGAATGATGTAAAATGCAATGCAATGCACTAATAGGTGCATATGAAGTGCGTAAAATAGCGGGATACGTAAAATAGCGCGAATGCAATGAAAAATGCAATGCACAAACAGGTGCATATGATGTGCGCAAAATAGCGCGAATGCAATGCAATGCAAGGTGCATAAAATAGTGCGATGAAGTGATAGTATTGTGGATACAAAAAAAAAAAAAAAAAAGGGGGAGGACATAGTCCAACCATGCTGGAATCATGAGAGGAGGAAAAACAAACAATCAGGCGCGTATACAACGCAATTGGAGTCAAATTCGAAACACGCTGAAATCGCGTAAGGAAAAGGGACACTCAAACCACGCTGAAATCGTCAGAGGAGGTCCAAAACAAACTGCCTAGGTGTGTTCAAAACACAACCTAAGATAAAACCCGCCCAAGGCCACGCTTCACTGCCTGATATAAATTCCAAACACGCTGAAATCGCGTAAGGAAATGGGACACTCAAACCACGCTGAAATCGTGAGAGGAGGTCCAAAACAAGCCGCCCGGGCATGTATACAACGCAACCTGAGATAAAACCCATCCAGGGCCATGCTTCACGCGTCCTGAGATAAATTTCAAACACGCTAAAATCGCGTAAGGAAAAGGGACACTCAAACCATGCTGAAATCGTGAGAGGAGGTCCAAAAACAACCCGCCCAGGCGCGTATACAACGCAACCTCAGATAAATTCCGCCCAGGGCCACGCTTCATGCGTCCTGAGATAAATTCCAAACACGTTGAAATCGCGTAAGGAAAATGGACACTCAAACCACGCTGAAATCGTGAAAGGAGGTCCAAAAATAACCCGCCCAGGCGCGTATACAACGCAACCTGAGATAAATTCCGCCCAGGGCCACGCTTCATGCGTCCTGAGATAAATTCCAAACATGCTGAAATCGTGTAAGGAATGGGGACAGGGAGAAACATAGGGACACATCCCCATGTTTTGGAATGGTATGGGCATTGGAATGTATTCCAAATGCTGTAAACCAGAAAAGGAGAAACATAGGGAGACATCCCCGTGTTTCGAAAAGAACGAGAAACATAGGGACATATCCCCGTGTTTCGGAAAGAAGGAAAACCTCTCAACGTATCTCACACAAGAGAGGAAAGAGAAAACCTCTCAACGTATCACACGCAAGAGGAAAGGACTGTGCAAGAAAGTGTAGTCATCCAAACGCGTGTCAAACGCGAAAGGAGAAAGATAGGTCTAAACGCATGCCAAATGCGGGAGGAGAAAGGTATCAATTAAATTGAACCGGAACGTCCCTGGATGAACAGCACATACAATACTGTGCAAGAACGGGAAAGAAACTAGATAGGTAAAAAAAATGCAACACAATGCATGATGTTTAAGGAATGCAATAAACAAACAAAGCGGCGTTTCGGCAAGCACCTCACGGGGTGAGTGGCGATAAACCGCTCTACTCTGATGGGGATCCCCCATCGTGTTCCTCGAACACTTACCGTCAACTCACAGTACAAAGGCGCTGAAATACTGACAAGGAGCGACGTCTGCTGGGGAAACCACGGATGCCGCTTTTCTTCCTGATCACATTCACAACTTTCTCTATTCTTCAACGGGGTGACAGACTAGGTTGGTTCAGTATCCGAAACTGAGGTGCATATCCGCTACCTCAACCTATCGGGCTTCCATACAGATTTCAAGCCGGGGATACACCCTTGGGTATCTAAACCAGACTTTAGTCTCAGAAATTCCAAACCTTTGTGTTCTAGGCAATAACCATTCGAACTCTAGTTTGCACCATTGCAATTGATCTCCTAGGAACTCATTGCGAACACAACTAAGATGCCTCTGGCAGGGATTGGTACTCCGGGAGAGAACTTCTGATTGCCATTCTGGCTTTGAAACAGTCAACACAGTATTTGGTTCACTTTGAACACACAGCTCGTACAACAAACTGCTCATCTGAACACACAGCCCATAACACAGTACTCTGTTTCTTTGAACACATAACCCATTCTGAACACTGCTTATTCTGAGCACACAGCCCATAACGCAGTACTCTCTTTCTCTGAACACACAGCCCATTCTGAACACTGCTCATTCTGAACACACAGCTCATAACACAGCACTCGGTTCGTTTTGCACACGGCTCATGCTGAACAAACAGTTCAATCTGAACGTACGAGATGCAATAACGGAGCGTGCAAAAGTTGAAGCAGACTCAGGTGCTCCAAATTTTCCCTCTTTTCTTTTGCTTCACAACCTGGAACCTATAGCTTTAGATAGGTCCTGATTCCACTATTCTGACATGACCACCTGGGTTGAACCATGCGGTTTTATGAAAGAACGAATTCTGTTTTGCACAAATAGAGAGAATGGCACAGCACTCTGAGCACAAAACGATTCATTTTTGAAATTGTAAGAAATGAGTTCTTAACCGAGTATTGAGCCTACAGCTGACCACAGTCAAAATGACTTAACAAAGATAAACAACCTAAACACATCGAGTAACACTCGAAATGACTCAAAACAAGAATCGAGATAAACAAAACAACAAACACGACACTCAGACGTATTACAAAGGCAAGAGACCTCTCAGTTCGCAAGGAGCCAGTTTCTTCGGGTATTGGTTCCCACCTTTTCTCATTTGTGATTCTCACATCACTGGGCCCTCAGGCTCTATTTTTTTGAAAAAGCCATTTTCCTCACTTTTTCTCTCAACGCACATCTCTGTATTCTTCAATCTCTCATTTTTAATCCCTCCCCTAGGTGGTTAATGGATAAAGAAGATATTGCGGGCTCCTGCCCCTAACGTTCTTCTAGATTCTCATTCTTCTGAGCACAGCACTGAACTTCCCACAGAGGGGTTGCGCTACAACTGGGTGTGTAGCAAATCTGCAGCTGACATCGGTTGACGATGCTCCGCTAGGGAGTTTTGGCGTGATCAGGTTTGTCCAGATAGGGGAGTGGAATATCTTGATCCATTCTATTTCGTGCTTCGCACTTGGCTTGATACCTCGCTGCTTGGAGGATGAGAGAGCTTTTAGCCCTTTACTGATAGCTTCAACAATGTCCTTTCTGGCAGGTAGAGTGCCCTTCTTGGCATGTTGACAATGGAGGAAGACAGGACACCTGACTTCACTGTGCCCCTAGTTCATCATTTTGACCATTTTTGTTTTGGCTTTCTACTGAAACAATTTTGACTAACATGAGAGTTAGATTAACATACTTGTTCAATTTTCTGATTTGAAATCATGCAAGTCAGGCTATAAGCACTGAAAATTTTCACTTTTTGGGGCCAAGAAATGGTCCAGTTTTGGAAAAAATGGAATAATTTTCGAGAAAATTAGTCAACCTCAGTAAAAATTCTCAAAAACTGTTTTTGCAAACGTCCACTGCTCAACGAGCACGAAACATACTCTTGAGATGCACAACCTCGGATTCATAACAATGGAAAACTGCCCCTTATCTAAAGGACACTGCATGGCAACGAAAAGTTGCCCTTTGTCTGAATGGCACCGCATCGCATTGTAATCAGTCTTTAAAGTGATGATCACAACCGAACTCTCGGCTACAGAGAAGGCAAAGATAATCAAAACCATTATATTGACACGGTCGATTTGGAAGTGTTTGTGGCTGTACTTCAAAATGAAGTTGCCTACGTATCTCAAACATGGGAACCAAGCCTTACGTAGTTCAGGTTAAGATACCCTCGGGTATTAACCTCTCCTTTTATGCTCTAACTTTTGCCAAGGCCGCTCTTTCTGGGTTTTCAACCTTGTGAGCTATGTTTTTCTTTTCTTTTCATTTCTTCTATTTTTTCATTTCTTTTTCTTCATTTTTTTGCATTTTTCTTTTCTTTTCTTTTCTTTTCTTTTCATTTGCTCTAACTTTTTCCTGGGTCGCCCTTCTGGGTTTACGACCCAGCGAGCCTCTTAAGGGGAGAACTGTAGCTTTGTCCATGTCAAATGGTTTTGAGATCTTGACGTCATTTGAATCCAGGAGAATGGTTGCTGTTCGCTGATAATGTAGGAGTCCATCCAATGGGGGCTGAATTTGCCCCTAGTGTTGTGGATAGGAACTTAGTTGTCCTTCAGCAATACTTTCTTCTTTCCTCCCTTCTGGGATTTGGCATTCTTGCTGATCTTCGTTGATTTGCGGAATGATCCATCTTTGGCTCTTCGAGCACATCTGACATTTTTCTGGCCCCTAGTTCAAGGCGGTACTTCTGACTTAGCTTCACAAGCTTCTGTCGACGACGTCTGACCTTCTTGATCTGACTTTCTTGCCTCTTGTTCAAGGGTTGCTTCAAATCTGGCCATACAGGCCTCAAATTGTGGTTGACCGTTGAACATTCTAAATCCAAGTTCAAGGTTTGAAAGCAAAGGGGGGTCGAGTCTTAAGGCTGAGAGCGATCCTAGGCTGCACAATCTCAAGAGCGATTCCACACAAGTCTTTGCAGGATCGCGCAAAACATTTTTTGAAATCTTTTAAGAAAGCGTCTAGTCGCTCGGGCTGAAGACAATGTAGAACCAATCTGGGTCAAGCCAGGATCCTTCTCAGTACTCATATTAACAAACATGATCTCATTCCTTAAAAGCTTAGCATGCCTCTCTTTCTCTCAAATTGATCAAATTTTTTCAAATCCCGAGGAATTCCTCCCTCTTTGTTTTCACCACAGTGTTTGAAAAGTTTTGAAAAACTTAGGTCAATACAATGACTTCAAGGCATGCAAGAGCGGGTGAAATGCACTGTCGTTTTATTCAGAACTTCTGGCACAACTAGCACAAGGCAGAAGCAAACACAAGAGTGTGGAAATCACTGCTGTTTCATTCAAATCTGTCAGCACAATTGGCTCCAAGATAGAAACAGACTCAAAAGAAAGCAAAAAGACTAACACAAAACAAAATAGTGATATCCGAGGCAACACCTCCAGAATCACCCGACTCCTGTGCAACAAGACTAACCCGATACAACAAGACAGACCTGATTGACACAATATAAAAAGACTGACTATATACAAGACAACAAAACTGACTGAATACCCAAGTCAGAAAATACAAAAATTAGCATTCGCAAATGCTCAAAATAGTGCATGCCATACGCCATATCTGAAGTAACCTGGACGCCACCCGCAGGTGGACCTACCCCTGATCACATACTTGTATTATCCTCGAAATCCACCAATCCAGTGCTGACAAACTTTACTGAGCTCGGCGAGAGGATGACTTCGTTGTCAATCAAATCTTGCACTTCGTGGCGAAGGCGGAAGCAATTGTCGGTGCTGTGACCAGTTTGTTGATAGTACGCACAATACCGGATAGTATCATGGCCGGGTGGAAGGCGAGCAGGGAGAGGCCGAGGCTCGAGGGGTTTAAGATGCCCCTTTTTCAGCAAGGATTTGAAGAGCCTTGGACAAAGGCATATAGAGGGCATGGAAGACCCTGCGACCTCAGGGTTGATACTTCGAGGTTTGTGGATTTTTGCTGGCTGCACTAGCAAAGGGATCGGTAGGTATAGGCTTGGCTTGTTGATTTTTCCTGGGTGCAGAATTAGGGTTGGAGGGAACGGTTCTGGTATGATGACCCTTCTCTCGATTTTCCACTTGGCTTGAACTGCCCTCGGTCTGAGTAGGGAAGGTGCCATCCACAGTTTTTGCAGCAACTGCGCGTACCTGTGGCTTATCCAGTCCTCAACTTTTAGAGCCTCAACAGCCTACTGGAGTTGTTCATAAGGATCAATGTCCATCTTCACCTTGTTCTTTCCACTAGCCTCAGCTTGGTGGACGATCTGGTTTGCTACTTCAGTGCGAAGCCCTGTTGTCATCGACATGTCATTGTCGGAGCTTGAGACAGCTTCAAGTTGGCTGAGCTCAATTACAATTCGCCCCAGAAGCGGGGGCTTCTGCAGCATGAAATTCCCAGCATACGATGCGGTTGGAGGTGGGGCCGACATTCCGTAGGCTAGATCAGCCACAAATCTTTGAAGGTCGCCAATCATTCACATCAGCTCAAAGGTGGTGGGCTCATGGGTTTGAAATAACTGAGGGTCCCCGATCGGATGTGCGGCAGGCGACCTGGGCGGGTGTGGTACCTCAACATCGGTCTCATCCTGCAAGATGATTCCTTGGTTTAGTGCGGATGCCATAACCATAATTTCCTCTGAATTCTGGGTCGTCATAAGTCCACTGAACTGGACAAAGGTGGTGTAACTGGTGACTGACGGATCTGATGAATCGGTGAGTCTTTTCCTGCTTTGCCTCAGCAGAGGAGAACACTGGTTGCTCTGAACTGAGTCTCTGAACTGAAAGAGAAAACAGGCAACATCTCAGCCCAATCAATACAGATATGGACATAGCTGAAGAACTGCATTCGACCACTGATCACTATTCCCCAAATTACTGCCCCAAAACTGAATCTGATACCCGCAAATATAACTGATTCTCAAATACCGATGCCCGCAGGCCTGATGCCCAAACTTGCAAAGTGATACATGCATTCCTGTAGAGACACACTCTAAGAGCACATAGCAAACTAGTGAGAGCCAAAACACTCCAATGGAGGGGTAGGGTTTCCCTGTCCTATTTTGTCAGGAGTTAGGGTTTCACTACGCACGTAGCGGTTTCAAACAACCTACAATCGGGTAAGAAACCTGTCCTAGTTTGGAATGGTCACTATCGATTCCGATATGCACTAGGTCAAATGGTCAAAAAGGGTGCCCCGGTAAAAACTGGGGTTTGTGTTCCATCGTGGCAAAGCTCGTAACCGGTCAGCCTTATGGACCGCTTCTCAAAGCGAGCCTCCGACAAACCGTTCAGGAATAGCAGATGGCAAACGCGATGTCCTAGGCGCACCAATGTACATGCAAAGCAAAGAAACACATGAGCGTAGTCAAAACAAGATATCATGAGTTCGAGTCAAGTTCTCTAACTCCCCAGCAGAGTCGCCAGAAACTGTGGACGCGCCCTCATGGGCTTTATGCTACCACAGTTCGGACTCGATGTCACAGTTCTTTAATCTGATCTTGCAATATGAAATGCAAGACTGATAAATCACCAAAGAGTCCAAATTCGGCAAATCGTTTTTGGAAAACAGATTTAAGAAAGAAGTGCCAAACATGGACTACTTTGCCAGATACAGAGTCACCAAAGTTGCCTAAGGCCACGTGTCCGTAATCACCAAAGTTGCCTCGACTAAGGAACTTGGATACGGTTGGGGAAGGTCATCTATGAGCACCCCCGCTCGCCCGATTTGAAGACCGGCCTGTACTAAGCATGATATTTTGTGTTAAAAGCAAATGTGTTCTTATTTCGGTCAATTAGCTAGAATTTACTATGTGATGCGCACAACACACAAGTATAGACTAGATCGCCTAATTTGGAACGAAACATCGCATATTCGTTGTTTGAAAAGCGGTTTGAAGTTTGCTACTCGTAAGTAGGCTAAATCACGGATTTCGATGAATTATCCCAATTCAAGCAACCCAACCTTCACCCACAGGCATTCAGGCAGTTATATCACATAAGCAATTAGCCTCACGGTAAACATGTTGTCATGTTAACATTTACATACATGCAAGATGCTAAAGCATAAACACTCACAGTGTACTCCGACCCGAAACAATGAACATGTTAGTAATCAAATGTATGATCCAAGTCCATGTTAAGAGTGGCTAATGCATCGCAGGCAAAATACAACTAAAATAGGCTCGGCTAATCTAAAGTGGCATATGAGATGCGACAATTCGATACACGTATTCAAGTTGCAATTGAAATACTATGCAGTTAGTATGCTGCGCCGAGCCCAGTGCACGCAATACAGATGAATGATGCAAACATGCATAGCATAAGAATGCTAATTGAAACGTGCCCTAGTACTAATCATCGTAAGCGGTTAAGTAAAAGGGAGAAAGATGTGGGATTGGAAGACATTCACACACGCACGCACGCACACTTATTACACAATTGTGCCCTCTCGAGCGAGGGACCGAAAGAATAATATAAATTAATTAACAAACAAGCTAATTAAATATTACACAGCATTTAACTAATTTAAAAAATTAATTAAACTATTGAAAGCAGTAAAGTAGCCTCGGGAAGAAGGACGAATGCTTACATGCTCGGCTTCGCTCAGAAATCCATCGCCATGTCATGTTGCCTCTGTTTACACTGCCCTGCACCTTTGAAGACTACGCAAGTCTCAAAGCTACTTCTGAACTACTCCCTAAGGGTTGTGGGATGTCACCGACCAAGAGGTGAGGCCACCGGCCATGGGGAACTGGTCATCGACCATTTGTGGTAATATCGGCTAGCAATTAATGGCCAGCTGGCATTGAAGATGGTCGACGGACCATCTCTTCCTACAGAATCCTGTTTTGCTGCAGCAGAGGACAGACAAAACATGGTGATGCATTTTAAAAGCAATGTTTACACCACCACCCTCCTTATCATATTTGAGACTCAAAGGAGTATGGTTCTCGACCCTCGGGCCATCAATCACGCATTTCAATGCATGATGGCCCAAGGTGCCAAGTGTGCATTTTAATGTCAAATGAAATGCACACAAAACAAATGAGGGACCCTTGACCTCTATCATGGTTTATCAAGGGGCAAGGAATGCATGCTTAATGCTATGCAACCTAGACATGCAAGCAAGCTAATGCAACAGGAATATCCAAACAAACAATGTTGCACAAGGCAATTAGCATATATGCAAAGACGAGAATGCAAATAAGCATGTGACTTCATTCAATCATGTAACAACATGTGAGGCAAACATGTAACAGCATGTTAAGCAACGAAAAACCAGAAGAATGCATGCCAAATGCATTATCGCTTAAGCATGCAACCACATATCAATAGGTCAAGTATGCAACAACATGCGGGAATGGTCTTACACCAAGATGGACAACTCACTAATAGGTCCAAAACAGTGACCAAAATACTAAGGGATGAGGGACAAAACCACATACAAACATGCATGCAAATGGCCCATCACTTTAAGCACAAAAGGGCAACCTTTAAGCACGCTTAAAAGGAATGAAAAGTATGCAAATGTTACAATATTACATGCTCTGCAATGAAGCTAGGTGTGATGCCAAATCACATAAACAAGTCAAGCATGGCATGCTCAAGACTGAAGCCTAAGACTAGTCGAGGGACTTGAACCAAAACTACACAAAGCAAAGAGCATATGGCAAGTACGACCTGAAACAGTCCTAAATCATGCTAAAGCGAGCCTAAAACATGCAATGACCAAAGCCAAAGTAAGCTAAAACGAATGGGCAAAATCATGAGGCATGCCAGACCATCAAAGAGGTGTTACACTACACCTAATACAACCAAACATGGCACAATTTAAGCAACCAAAACCAAAGTTAGGACATGTCAAAATGAGCCCAAAAACCCACTTAGATGGCATCCCAATGACCTAAGCATGATGGCATACACAATGACACTTTCATGAGGCATAAAACATAAACTCTTTAAGACATTAAAGAAGTGATAAGTGTAAGTTTATAAGAATGAATTATGGACTGAAATAACATTCTAGGTGATGCCAAACCACTGAAATGATCCGCAGAGAGCATGCTAGTAACTTGGGCACTCAAAGCTGACAAGCTAGATTGCATGGTGGCTATACAAAATAATGCAAGCATGGCCAAAACAATGAAAAACAGAGCTTAAGCATGCTATAACAAGGCTAAAAGCTTCATGGAATTGAGCCAAAATCATGCTAAAAACACATGTTACAACATGATGCATGTTAAGGCCAAATCATGGGATTGCAAAACAAGTGTATGAAGCATACATGGCATGTCTAAACCAACTCAAAATAGAGGCGTATCATGGCAAAACAAAGCCTAATACATGCTGAAATGAAGCTAAAACAAACTAAACACACATGCTACCACATAAGCCATTTATGCAAGCATTAAAGACAACAAGAAGAGGGGATGACCCTCTCCTTTTTAGGACCTCAAAACCACCTCCCCACCACTGAAAATCCTCTGAATTTCAATGGTAGAGAGGTCATGTAAAGACCGAAACAATGGCCAAAAGGTATGGCCTAAAACAAGGCCTAACAAGGCCTTGGAGAGGGAAACAACCCCAAACCTCAAAGTGACATTAAACAAAGTTCTAAAACACACAAAATCAAAACTTTTAACAGTTATAGTCGAAGCTTAAAACAATAAGCAAGATAGGCTAAAAGCTTGTGCAAAAATGGGGAATAAAGGAGGTAAGTTCTCACCTTTGAAAAACCTCTTCAGGAACACCACTCCAGCACCTTTCTTTGGTCAAAACCAGTCCAAGAACCCTAACAACAATCTTCTAAGGCCTCAATAACCCAAGGATGGTGTAATGCTAGGTGTTCTAGTGCAAAAGTAAGACAAAAACTCATTTTTAGGCACAAAATAGGATCAAACAAGGGAGTATAGATACAAAAACTATATCTCACTCTCTAACCCTAATTTTTTGAACCTCTGAGGAGGGAGGGGGAGCTCCCTCTTTATAAAGGCTCAAATTCTAAAGCTTCTAAGAGAAGCTAAACAAGAGGCAAATCCCTCCATACACGTGCATAGAGAGGGGGGAATGTGGATGCCAGCTGTGTCACAGCTGGCATAAAATATCTGCCAAAAGCAGATAGAAAGGGGTCGGCTGGAAAATATGGCCGATTGACCAAAAACAATGGCCGGCCGACCAAAAACATTGCCGACCAACCAAAAAATTGGCCGGTAGCAAGAATACAGGGCCGGTGGCCTCAAGCCAAGGCCGGTGAGGTGTAGGGACGGCCAACAAGCCATTCTCTGCCCTTAAAAGCAAAAACACAAGTGTTTAGTGCACAACCAAGCACAAAACAAACAAGTTAAGAGGTCTTGAGGCAAGGCGCACGACCGAAACCTCCGAGAACTCAAGACGAACACGAAATGGATGATCACCGAGTGTTCAAATGGTGACATCCAAATCTTGAGGACGGTCAAAAATGGGGTGTCTACAGTATCGTATGGGATTGGGCGGCCTCCTACCTCGATGCCCGTGAGCAGAGCAAAATCGTACGGGGTCATCGTCATGTCTCCAGCGGTAGAGAAATGGAAAGAGTTTGTGGTGTCCCACCATCTCTCTACCAGTGCGCCAAGTAGGGACCTGCTCGCCATGAGGCACGACAGTCCCATACAGAATAAGCCAAACCCGACCTCGTCGATGATCTAGCAGACACCAGCGGGGAGGTCCATGTACCACTCTCTCGCAGACGTAGTCCCATATCCTCGGGTAAAGCGAGAGTCCACCTATGTTCAGAATAAGCAGATGAAAGGCAGTGTAAGAAATACAGTGCATGAATGTGTTTAGAATGAGTAGATGAAAGGCAGTGTAAGAAATACAGTAAATGAATATGTTTGGGATGAACAAATGAAATAAAGTGCAAAAGCGTAAGCTATGCAGAAAACGCAAAGTACATTGCAGAAAATATAAGAAAATAGTGCGTACCTCAGAGGCGTCATAGGATGAGTGAGACTCCGGCTCTCGCAGCAGGAGATCCTCTGGCGCGCCTCGTGCAAATCCGCTGAAATGACGAACTGTATCGGGCGGTAGTACATGCACCTCTGGGTGATATGTCGCTAGGTCGAAGGGTCGAACCCGAGGTGGCAATGGGATGTGCTTGGGATCTCCCTCCATCCCTGGAGAACCTCTGTCATGAGGAACGTCGTCTGCCATCTGGAAAAAAGGTGAAAAAGTGTGCGGAAATGAGCAAAATGAGTAGAGAATGCCAAAAGTCAACTCTTGAAGAGAGAAAATGGGAGAAAAAGTCAAAGCCCGGGAAAAGGCACCAAACCCAGAGAAACTCGAGGGAAATAAACCTCAAGTGGTGAAAATGGAGGTAAAAGCACTGAAAATAAATTCCAATCGGTTCAAAACGGAGGAAATCAGGAGGTTTTAGTGAATCAACTTTGTGTGGGGCGTTGAAAAATGCGTATAAAGCACGGATCTAGGAAGGAAAAGTGTCTACAGAGGAAGATGAAGCAATTTCGGCAATGGAGGTGTGAGGAAATGAGGCTTGGAGATGTGCACTTAAAGATCTATATGCAAAAAGACCAAAATGGCCTTAGATTGCCACAGGTGGCCGACCGGCCGCTATTGGTGGCCGACGGCCACCATTTGTGGCCAACAACATTCATAAGTGGTCTACAGGTGGCCGACACCCCTCCAGGGTGGCCGACATCCTTCCAGTGTTCTCCCTGTGTGTTTTGTTGTTGTTTTGTGCCCTTGGTTCTCAAGAAAGTGAAGGAATGTTCACTTTTTAGCTCAAAGTGTCTCTGCGGAAGTTTCGAACCATGTCTTCGGTGCGTGACTCATCACTAGTCAACATGAACGAGGTGTATCCTTTTGAAATATATTGTGACTCCTTCGAGAGGTAAATCGGAGGTTGCGATTGAGTTGGTGTTATTGCTAGAACGTGTAATTCTTTATTTGGTGTTTTGTGTCAAGTATGGTGTTAATCTCACATTGAACATGCATTTTCTACAATTGGCCATTGCATGCATCCTATCCTATTGCGTAGGATATGCATTTCTCTGTCTCTTGCATAGAACATGCCTTTGTCATCACTGCATAGAACATGCTTTGCTAACCTTGCGTAGAACATGCACTCTTATTGTCTTATGCTTGTTAAGTTTCTTTCTTATGCAAGCACGATATTTGTAGACGTCCCCGAACGCCCCGGGAGGAACGAGTCCCCCGTTCCGTTCGATATTGGGCTCACTACAGTTCAGGACTCTAAAATTGTCACGGTTCTAAGTCTGAACCAAAGAGTCCAAATCCAGCAAATCGTTTTGAGAAAACAGATTTTTGAAAGAAGTGCCAAACATGGACTGCTTTGCCAGATACAGAGTCGCCACCTAAATATTTTATTTTGG
>NW_021028301.1:137779-201572 GCF_004153795.1 Camellia sinensis | reverse complement strand
TCCCTCAGCTTTTCTTTGTTTTTGGCAAAGTAGTGATTGAAGGAGAGGGTACTAGCAAACAAACTAATAAATAACTGTAAGTAAAGATTAAAACAAACCCTTAAGTTACACGTCTAGAATTTAAACTAAAAAAAATTGTAAAAAATTAATTACATAATAAACATGTAATTAACTATAAAAGTTACAGACCTAAATTAAATATAATTAAACCATATTTTAAATTGGTAAAGGTTACATATGAACTTATGGTACACTAAACATGTAATTAATTGAGGCAAGTTACAAACATTTTATAACTCCTAAATACTTAAATCACATTACTAGGCAAGAATTGCAAATGACATAATTAATATGCAAATAATTCTAGAGAAATTAACATGAATTTAAATATAGGCAAGTTATAAACTTTACAACTCCACACCTAAATTAAAGATTAATAGGTACAAGTTACATGAGAATTTACTACCTAATAAACATGCTAGAAATGTAAATTACACTAAAAATTAAACCCGAATGAACATGTAATTTATATTGTAAACTAGAAGCATGTGAACTAGAAGCATGTAAATCTAGAAATACAAGACATGAACCAGTACACCATAAATTAATTAGAAAATACAGTGAATTAACGTTGCACCAATGAAATTCTTCTTCCCTATTGATAACAGTGGCCTATTCCATGCCATGGGAAGACCAAACAGTAGCATACACAAAATGGCAAAATCAAAAGCTTAACCCTGTGTACATGCATCTAATAAACCAGCTAACTCGCTAGTACTACCAGTGGCCAATTACATGCAAAATTATTACACACACCTATGAATCTATTAATCTAATTCTATGATAAACGTCGAATCTATTTTAAGCTTGTTGCGAAAAACTACTCACATTACATAATTTCACATTGCGTATAGCAAAATTATGAGATGAACAAAACAAACCTTCAATCCCAGGAAAATAACATGCTGAATAAAATACAGATAAAATATAAAATGGTTAAAGGAAGCAAACCGAAACCTGTGTGATACCACAGTCTCCTTAAAATAGATTCGCCGCCTCACCGTTGGGTGCTGAAGGTACACCGGCGTCTACTTCCCAAGATATGACGGTTTTTACCAGAGTGTATGGATGTCAAGGAAAAATTCTATATATCTTTTTGTAGAAAATTTAATGTATAAAGAGAAATAGAGAATTGTATTATTGATTGATTGATAATTGATTAATTATGTAGATGTATTATTGATTGATATCTGATTGATTACAATTCCTATACAATCTATATATAGAAGAAAATGTTGTAGTAGGTGTAGTGGAGGTGATAGTGGGTTAGGTGAAGTGGAGTGTGTGGTGAAGTGGAGGTAGGTGAAGTGGAGTGTGTAGTGGAGTAGGTGAAGGTAAAGATGGGAAATTCTAACACTTTTCAAGGAATAGGGCGTCCTTTTATACACCATGGGGGAGAGGGGAGGAGCCTCTAACCATCAAGGCTGGTAACTAATGCTAGCAAAACTGCCCAATCAATTTTGTAAAACTGATGAGCCTTAAATGTGTAAGTTATATACACATTTATGAGGCAATTTCTTATTCAACCATTTTTCTCCAACAATTCTTAAGATTTATGTACGATGCTTTACTTGGTCATCCATATAAGAACACTAAAAGTGATATTTTAAGCTTAAAATAATGTGAGAATTTTAAAATACTAGAATATTGAGACATAATTTTATAATTGAAAATGCATTAGGACATAGATAAGGATTTAAGAAGGAGAAGAACTTCTCTCCAGTCTACTGTTATGGATTGGACCGTCATATGACATCGTGAACTTATTATGAGTCATACTTTAATAATTTGAACTATTCATTTTATAAATTTCTTTTATTATAAATCATGCATAGAAAATTATATTGGTCCGATAATTGTAATCACTTTATTTACCACGTTTGTATGCAGAAAAATAAATGAAAATAAACTACCAGTTTTTCGTAGATAAATGTGATAAATCATGCAATTACAATTATCAAATTAATATATGATAAGGTTGAAATTTATTAATATTATTATTATTATACGAGAAGAAACATAGCATTAATAGAAAATTGATGAAGGAGTATCAAGTCTAACACTTTGTTTGGATCGGAGGATGAGAAAAGTAAAGGGAAAAAATAATTGTAATCTATCATTTAAGTGAGAAGAGAAAAAGAAATTGTTTTTTTTTTCTTCTCATTATTATGTTTGGATGAAGAAAAATAAAGAATGTGATATAAAGATACGAGTGAAATTTATTTTTCTTCATTTGTATTTTAATTAGTAATCTTGGTAATCATGAAAAATGCACAACTAATCAGTTTTTTTTTTTTTTTATCAAATCTCACCCCTTTTGATAAGAAATGAAACCAATAAGAAAATTATATTTCTCACTATTTTTCACCTAATATATTAATTAAACATAATAAAAGAGTTATCTTCCTCACTAATTGTAATAACAAATTAGTAATGTATGAGTACGAAATAATATTTATCATATAATCTTGTTGATGAAGCTTGCACTCCTTCAAACGTCGTCGTTTAATAACTTGAAAATATGAATGTGAGCTAGTCGACGGGTGTGTACTGGAAACCCCTCTGATGCCTAAGTCAGCAAGTTGACAAAAGACAAAAAGCTCTGTGAATTCGAGGGTAAGAATTGCAATACCTGGAACAGGTTTTGTCATGAACTATTATACATTCTGCATGGCACAATCCTAATAGGATCTTATTTCTCCCTAGCAGAGTCCTCATAAGAGTCACATTCCTAAAGGATAATGCTTATTCTCAGAACACCCTTCCTCACTGCCAACCAAGTGAGATGGCAACACTCTACTCGGCTATCGATAACTAACCGAGCTACCTTTACTTCGTTCTACCTTTGGCCGAACTGTGAAAACCTTGTCTGTCCAATGGTGCACCGCCGAGCTACAACTAGCTCAGCCTTCTTTCCTTAGATAGTCAATCTAGTACCTCGATCTGTCTATGGATCGTACGTGGATAGCTAGTTCCAAGCCTTAACAGTCCCTCACTAACTAGCCTATTATAGGTTCAACCCAAGACCATGCTATCTAAGCTATTTATCTCGGATCATTGTTGTCACGACCCAAACCCGCCCCTATGGGTTTAACACTATAACCGGCCAGTAATCTGAGATTACCGAAGGCCTGCTTAACAGTAAGACAGTAATACAGAGTACAGGGGCTGGCGGAAGCCAAAACAGTAATTAAGAGATGTCCAATGAGCTGTGACAGTCTGTATGCAAAAAGAGTTTTCATACATATACACATAAACAGTACATATACATTCATATACAATCATTCAGGTTAGGAACCAAATCCCTACCATGACAGTACAGTAACAGTTTATACAGTCGGTACAAAACAGAGATAGAAAAAGGGAGAATCTAAAACACCCCGAAGCAGCCTTAGCTTGGCAGCACTTGGAACCTCAAGTTGACGCACGATGGTTGGCTTGACAAAACAAGAGCTAATCCGACGCTCCTAACTCCGGTCCGGTGCCTGAACACCTACATATATATATAAACAGTAAGCTAAAGCCCAGTGAATAACATATGCGTAAAGAGATTAAGAATGAATGTCATTTCAGTATTGAAAACAGTCATTTATCAGTATATCAGTCATTCAATTTGTGGCTCATAATTCATGCCATAACAGTCATTCAGAAACTATAATAGTCATATGTGGTACATCCAATAGCAAAACAGTACAGTAGGTCTTAACAGACCGAGCAGTCAATGATGGCCATCATATTAGTAAACAGTAGTGGTTCCAAACGTGGAAATCGACAGAGATCTCTGTAACAGTAGCAGTAACAGTTCAGTATAGTGGTTCCAAACATGGGAACCAACAGAGATCTCTGTAACAGTAGCAGTAGCAGTTCAGTAACAGTATATTACTATGGATGCCACAGATATAGTTCACAAATAGGACAAACATTCATTCAGTAAACAGTGTCATTTCATAAAGCAGTACAGTCATTTGTTCAGAAAATAATCTCAATTGAACATATCTTTACAATATTGTTACTCACAGAGCACTGGGCTATAAGCAGCTAGAGTGTCCTCGGATGCCTACCCTACAGTTACAGAATGAACACACACTAAGCTACACAGTTGGGAAATAATAACTTGATCCCTAATTTGCCTCGGTGTGGTTTTACATCAATACCCTCATTAAGATGCCTTCAACTAGGCCTAAGAATGCCTAAGATGGAATGAGGATGCAAAGATGCACTTTTAAACACTTTTCAAAATTTTCAGAAAACAGGGGTCTCGCTCGAGCGTGGCTTTCTACGCTCGAGCGGACATGCAGACAAATGAGCTCCGCTTGAGCGTGACTTCCGTCGCTCGAGCGGACTGTAAGCTACAGTAAAAGTACTGGATGCACAAAAATCACGCTCCACGGGCGCTCGATCTACGCTCGAGCGTGAGACACAAGTCCTCGCTCGAGCGTGAACTCTCTCGCTCGAACGGACTATAAACACATGCAAAGTACTGGATACACGCATTTCACGCTTGAGCGCCACTTTCTTCGCTCGGGCGGACTGCATGAACACAAGGCGTACGCTCGAGCGTGGAGTTCCTCGCTCGAGCGTGAGTCCAAAATCTGGAAGTTCCAGATTTGAACCTCAAGCTTAAAATTCAACTTAAAAGCATCAAAACTTAACCTCTTGGGCCCATTTTCTAGAAAAACACTTTAAACCCATAATATAACATGTTTTGAAGATCAATTTGTAAAATCAAAGCCCAAGGGTGAGTCAATTAAACACATTTTCCAAATAAACTTCAAGAACATGATCAAACATAACATGCATGTGTTCTAATGAGTTCAAAGCTCCTAATACATGTTTCAATGAGCCAATTCCCTCAAAAACAAGATGATTTCATGATTTAAAATCAAGACATGGACATGCATGTAACAAATTCCATAAAAACAACTTCAAAACCTTAATATAAGAGCATGCATGCATGATCTAGCTCTCAATTCAACATTGTAAACCAATTCTAGACTCAGCTCACTAAACTTCCAAGAATCATGCAAGATATAACTTCAATTCACAAATGAGAGGATGAGATTTCTATCTTATGTCTTGAATTCAAGGTACACAAGCTCAAATATACAATTCTCTTCCAAATTCTTCAAGTCTCCAAGCTAAATTTGTTGAAATCAAGTTTTTTTTTTTTCTCTCTCTCTCTCTCTCTATAGTCGGTTATGGTTCAAGGAATGGGCTGATGGAATGATATAATGCTAGCATATAGAAATCAAATAAACAGACTCAGTTTAGCAGAAATCAATAAACAGTGGTGAGGGTTGTCACAATTGTGTGGCCCAATCTCCAAAGAGGATCTCACTTAGCTCGGCCTAATTTATCTACACAAATTACCCTCTCAAGTAAAGTAGGAAATTACTATTAAAAATAACAAGTTTTATTTTTATTTTTTTTCCCATAAACTTGTGCGCATTAAAGTATTGGGTTTTATGGTGAATTTTGTGTTATATACTATTTTATTTATTTTTTCTTTTTTGGTAATTACACAATGTTTTAAAATAAATATATACAATGTCTAAATGCGTTGTTACTATCACCAACCCAAGAATAAATTCTTCCTCCAGAACATTCCTTCTCCAACCCCATATCTTCTACATTATATTATTATTATTATTCTATGCTTAGTCAACCATGTGCTATATAATATGAGTTATATGTATTTAAGAATGTGACGAGGACAAATGTCCAATGGAAAATAGCACAAGCCGACCAAACATAACATATACCAATCAATCATAGACACACGACTATAACACGGAGGATAAAGGATTGGGACTAAAATGTTCAATTTTGAAATTTTTGAAACAATAGTTTAATTTTATTTTTTTTAATTGTAAGGACAAAAATAAATAAATAAAAATTAAAAGATCATTACCCTTACTTTTTAGGTGAATTTTTGGACGAATTTTTTTAGTAATCAGCGGTGATGATGAGAATAGAAAGAGAAATTACAAATAAATAAAAAAAGTGTAAGGGTAAAACTAATTTGGCATCTCGCCATTGTAATGCCATGGTTGATAACTTGATTTTTTTTATAAGGTCTCGTTCCACATGTAATATTTTTAATTTAAAAATTAAAAAGTTATTAAAAAAATTAAAAAATTTACACTATAAAAAATTAGAGTTTTAGAAATTAAAATTTAGGGATAAAATTATTTTTTAGTGAACAAATATTTTTGTTACAAAAAATATTGTTATTAATATTTTGCAACGAAAATTGGACATTAGTGATGAATTATTATCCTTTTGGGACCAAATTTTTTGTCTCAAAAAATAAATCATTTTGAGACCAAATTATTTTGTCCCTAAAATTTTATTTACTAGTGACATTTTCAAAATTTTCTTGTTAAAAGCCTTATTTATAACTTTTCGGGATGATTTTTTAGTATCCTTATAGTGACAGAAATTGGTCCCTAAATGTTTTTGTAATAAAATTTTTGATTTTACAGACCAAAACATTTGATCTTTAAAACTTTTATATGTTGTAGTGTTATAACATATACTAAAAAGTCAAAAATTCTATTTCTTCTTTATTTTTTGTACATCTTTTCGTAAAAAATTTAAAAATATTCCAAACATATTAAAAAATTTTACCTCATATTTTAGAAAAAAAAAAACTAAAAAATTATTAAAATAATTTGTTCCTAAACGAGGAATAAAATAATTAAAAAGTCAATTAAAAAAAATCCAAACTCAAAAAGCCACTAAAAATTTTTAAAAGTCAAAAAGCCAAAAAAATGAAGGTCATAAAAAATAGACAGAATGAATAAAAAAAAAAGTAGATTATTATTATTATTATTATTATTATCTGGGATTAGAAAGGCACAAGATTTATACATTTCACATCCAACAATAAGTCATTTAAAAAAATAGTACTAGCTGGATCTCAAAAAAATAAAAATATCCTCCATGTAAAGAGAATAATCTTTTTTTGGGTGAATAAAAAAAAAAGAAAGAATAATCTTAATAAGTGTATTTTTTAATATGATTTAAATAAATATATTTTTTTTATTTTTTATTTTTTATAGAAAAATGTATAGAAAAATAAAAATGTGATATGACGCAAATAAACACATTTTTGTAAATAAGTACGTTTATTTAAGAGATACCAAATAAGTTCATAGTCTCCCTGCACAAAGAAAAATAAACTATCATGAAAAAATGAAAAAAGCATCCATAAATGAAAAAAAAAAAAAAAAACTCTATGGAGGGAGACACAAAGGCATGAGTTCCAAGAAAAAACAATTAAAAAAAAAAAGAAAAAAAATAGAGATTCTTAAATTATGAAACTTTTTAAAAATAATACTAATTGAGAGAGAAGGAACGTTAGGGCATTCAAGAAATTGTGGATTGAACATTGGGATAAAAAGTTATTTTTGTTTCAATTCCATGAAAATCTCATATGCCCTTGTTGTATCCTAACTGGATAAAGGACTCCCAAGATTTTCTCAACTAACTTTATTTTCAACTAAAATATTTTAGTTGGAATATTGTTAAGTGGGCCAACTTGATGCCACATAATGTCCTTTATAGTTGAAATAAATCTCACATTGAAAAAATGTGAAATGCTATAATGGGATTATTTAGTTTAATTTATGGAGCTGTTTATAATTTATTTATTTAAAAAAAAATTAACAGAGTTTTTGGTGTAACTTCTATTTATATAATTTATGAGACAAAAATAACTTAAATAAAAAAATTGATTATTGAAAAGCAAATAGAGAGATACCTTAAGCTTCTACCTCTAATTGTTAGCTTTCAATTTGTAAAAAGTTATACCAAACAATTTACTTTTTTTAATTAAAAAAATATTATAGATAAATGAATTTTTTTATCTAATTTTCTTATCACTAGACAATAGATACAAGATATGAGTTCTATGTGTATTTATTAATGTGAATTTTATAACTTGTATCTAGTGATAAAAAAGTTAGTAAAAAAATTGTTTATATATAGCATTACTCTTTTTTATAAACCGATACATACTAATATGTCATTTACTATTTTTAGTTTAAGTGATTGAGTTGATTAAAATATCCTCATTCTCATTACATAAAATATTTTTTATCCATATGGTGGAGCTATCATGAGGAGAATACATACCAAAATGTTGAAAGAAAGTTGCATGTAAAGGTGGCCAAATTGTAGTTTGGCAACCCAAAAAACAAAAAAAAAAAGAAAAAAAAGAAAGGGCAAAATCATAATACCAATATCCTAAACTTCACCATCAAGTTTGGCATATGCTTAAATTGTAGCCAGGGGATTTAGGAAAATAATTCCGATTTAGAGTACTAAATCAGTATCTTTAAAAGCATTATTAATGAGTTGGCAAGTGTAGGAAAAAAAAAAAAAAAAAAAAAAACAACAACACAGAGGCCAAACTATCACATCAATAGTGAGATCCATATGATGATGTCATGTCATTAGTGGTGTTAAATTAGTAGTATGAAACATTTTTCTTAGGAAAAAATTTAAGAGTTGGTTTGCGATGTGGATTGATTTATTTTTTTTTGATTATTTTAATTTGTGGTTAAAAAGTCCTGCTTATGATAGACTTTTTGGCTTTTGTGAGAAAAAAAATAAAATAATTATAAGTTAAATGTAAGATTTTGTCTTATTTAACTAAAATAATTAATTTTGTCCTATATAACTATTTTAATCCAAATATGTATCCCAAACGGAGCCTATAAAGAATATTAAAAAAAATGTAAAAAAAAAATAAAATATAAATATATTTTATTCGCATTTTATTTTTTTTCTTCTCTTTTAAAATTTTTTTTCAAATTCCCTCACTAATCACAGTTTTAATTAATTTCCAATTCCGGACCCCAGCCAAGACCATTACGTGGACACGTGGATCGTTAAGAAGCCTCACCTGAAAGCAACAGAAGATAATAACCGTATAATTTTGTTCTCTTTCGGCTCGTTGATTGTGTAAAGACAAAGTCTACCCCTTTTTTTTTGGGGCGGTGCTTCGTGCCCTCAGTGACCCTCAGTGACGTGGTGCGTTTGATTGGCGGAAATTTAAAAAGAAAAAAATAAAAAATAATTTTTTTTACCCAATAAGAGCCGAAAACTTTTTTTTGTCCAATAAAAACCGTGGGGTCTTAAGTCATTTTTGGTTTTTTTTTCGGATAATGCTAGGGACACCAAATTTTCTACCAAACAAATGACCAAATGTCTCACATGGGTGTGGGGTCCGCAATTTTGTGGGCCCCACACCCATGTGAGACATTTGATCATTTATTTGGTAAAAAATTTGGATTATGATAGACTTTTTGGCTTTTGTGAGAAAAAAAATAAAATAATTATAAGTTAAATGTGATATTTTATTTTATTTAATTAAAATAACTAATTTTGTCCTAGATAACTATTTTAATCCAAATATGTATCCCAAACGGAACCTATAAAGAATATTAAAAAAAATATAAAAAAAAATAAAATACAAATATATTTTATTCACATTTTATTTTTTTTCTTCTCTTTCAAAATTTCTTTCAAATTCCCTTACTAATCACAGTTTTAATTAATTTCCAATTCCGGACCCCACCCAAGACCATTACGTGGACACGTGGATCGTTAAGAAGCCTCACCTGAAAGCAACAGAAGATAATAACCGTATAATTTTGTTCTCTTTCGGCTCGTTGATTGTGTAAAGACAAAGTCTACCCCCTTTTTTTTTTCACCAACTGGTGTAGAAGTCAGCTGGGCGTACCAAGATCCCCGACTGCATGTGCGCCACGTAGATAAACATAACTGAAAGTGTGAGTCCCTATTGATGAGGACACGTGGCATGATGTGATGTTTTGTTGTTTTGTTGGGACAAGTGGAAATGTGAGAGTGGAGAGGAGGAGAGAAGTCAGAGATGTAAAAAGGTGCATGACGATTGACGTGGGTCCGATCCACTTTAGCTTCTTGCCTTGATGGATAGCATTAGCATGACGGGTTAATCACTTGGAATTATTAGGTACAATTTATTTAAATTATTTATAGTTTTGTTTTCTTATTTATTATTTTGAGAGTTTGTTCAAATTATTTACTGCAGTTTTTAATTACAAATTATTTAAAAAAAATAAACGTAAATAGCTTGAAAAGAATTGATTTTCTGGAGAAAAAAAGTACATGTTCATTGTGAAGATTCATTCCCAGACCCCTTTTTTTTCTCAATTCTCTTCTTTTCTTTCCGCTTTTCTTCTCTCTCTCTCTCTCTCTCCACTCCTTGAGTTTGTTCATCTATCGCCCCATGGCATCAGAGGCACACACTTTATCTTGCGATGATGATCTTTCTATTCGATTCAAGACTTTTGTTCTCATTGATGAAACAGATGAAGTTGTCCCGAGTCCAACTGATATTCGATCCAGTGTGGCTGAGTGTGCTTAGTCTCTGATTGGGAAGGTTATCACTACCAAACCCATTAATCTCTATGGCCTTAAGAACACCATGTCCCTCATTTGGGGGAACCCTAAGGGTGTGTTTGTTTGGACGGATTGGATAAGGGGGATTGTAATCTATCGGACTGTTAGTCCCGGAATACATTGTCCCAGGACTATTTGGTTGGATTGGATTTGTGTCCTATGTTTGTTTAGTTATGGGATTAGACGTCTGGATTTGACTATTTTTGGTAAATCCAATGTTTGGTTAGACGGACTGGATAAGGATAAATGTTCAAAAGACTATTTTACCCTTTTCTAATTGTTCACTAAATAATAGCATGGAGGGTAAAATAGACATTTTATAAAATAATCTCATGGGTGGGATACCAATCCCATAGTTTCTATCCCACACCCCCATGAGATAGAATAGTCCCATATTTATGAGACTAATAGTCCGAAACAAAATTTTTCAAACAAATAATGGACTATTAGTCCCACCCTTATCGCTCAAAACAAATATGCTCGAAAGGGTTTAAGATTCTGGAGATTGGGGATAATCTTTTTCAGTTCATTTTTACAGAGGAGCGTGATTTACTTCGTGTTCTTAATGGAAAGCCCTGGTTTTTCAATAATAGTTTTCTGGTTCTCCGTCGGTGGAAGGCCGGTCTTCAACCACATCTGTTATCATTCCATCGTTCCCCTGTCTGGGTTCAGATTTGGGGTTTTCCTCTTGACTGTTTTAGAGAGGCCGTTGGCACCAAACTTTGCCAACCGATTGGTGAGGTTTTGGATGTAATTATCCCCACTTCTGGCAGTCGTGAAGGCAGGTTTATACGAGTTTTAGTAGTTATTGACATTCTCTCCCCGCTCAAGCGAGGGGCCAAGATTCGGCATGATTCTACGCATTGGGTTGAATTTCGCTATGAAAAATTGCCCACCTTTTGTAGTTATTGTGGTGTTATTGGTCATGATAAGTGGTCTTGCATGAAGAAGATTGAAGATCATGAAAAGGTTGCAGTTGGTCCAAATCAATATGGGTTGTGGTTACGGGCATCACTGGTCAAGTCAGCTGGAGGTCGCCAGCATTTACCTGGTTCAGATGGCCTCTCTTTCGGCATCGGCAGTGTCCGCCCATCGGGATAAGAAGATAGCCATTGATGGAGAGAAGTTTATTTCAAATTCTTGTAATGGTCGCGATGAGGTTACTCTTGATCCCACTAAATCCAGAGAGGCAGATTTGCTGGGGCGTATTGAGATGATCACGGAAATTGCCTCTCAGAGCTCCCTACCCACCACTAGTGGACCCTCTAGGGCCCTATTTTTGGATCGAACTAGGCCCAACATCAACACTTTGGGCTTAATGGATACCCCCACAATCTCCCAAACTTTACCCCTCTCGCAAAACTTACGAAACAAGGCCTTTCAGCCATGCTCTCACCCCAGCCCAAGACCTTCACCCATCCCACTCCTGCTGAGGTAGGTCAAGCCTTATTAAATATATTCCATTCTACTTCCAATAACACACTTAGGCCTCGTTTGGCAAGAGGCTATTTTAGCCATTTAGCCAAAAAATTACTAAATTAGCCAAAAAGCTAACAACCCATACAAAAAAGTCAAAGATTCTCTTTTCTCTCTACTTTTTGCACATCTTTTCGTAATTAGCCAAAAAGTCATCCCAAACATACAAGTTTTTTTTACCTACCTTTTTAGCCAAATAGCCAAAAAGTTACTAAATTAGCCTGTTCCCAAACGAGGCCTTGCTGTCCCCACCCCTTCTGATATTTCTCTGCCTCCTCTACCTAGTTTATTACCTCTTTCTCCTCTCCATCCCCAACTCCCAAACCCACCTGTTATTCCTCTTTCGCCTTGCCCAGCCCTGCCTTCTACTACCACCTTACCTTCTCTCTTACCCTCTTCGGGTAAAGCCAGTCCTCAGGGGTATAAAAAGCGAGCACGCAGGCCGAATGGTAACTTGGCACTAATTCCACCAAGCTCCTCTGTGGGTAAGAGAAAGTCCTCTCTCCTTTCTATTTCTGATTCTGATGTTGACGTTGCCCCTGGTAATAAATTGAAGAATGGTTCTAGTGGTTCTGTATCTACGGTGGAGGTGGCCAGCCAAGAGTGGCCCCCAGTGGCCAGATGAGAGCTTTGGCATGGAATTGTCAGGGTGTGGGGAGCCCTCTGATAATTCATCAACTGAAGGAGCTTTCTAAGCTCTACTCCCCGGGGTTTTTTTTCCTAAGTGAGACAAAAAACTCCGAGAAGAAGTTACGAAATATCCAACAAAATTTACATATGGATCAGTCTTGTATTGTGGACCCTATGGGCACTGCGGGTGGCTTGGCCTTGTTTTGGCAGAATGAAATTCAGTTGAGTGTCATTTATACAACGAATTTTTTCATTGAAGCTCAAGTGGTTTATGTACTCTCAAAACATTCTTGGCGATTAATTTGCATGTATTTTAGCTCAGTTGATTCAGTGTGGGTTTCTCAGATGCATTATATACAGGAACGTAGTGCTAGCTTCGGTCAGCATTGGGTAATCTGGGGAGATTTTAATGACATTTTGCATGCTACAAAAAAGCGAGGTGGTCATGCTCGTCCTCATTGGTCTCTAATTCCTTTTCGTTCTTTTATTGATAGTAGTGGACTGTTAGACTTGGGCTATAGTGGTTTCCCGTTTACTTGGCGTAATAACAGAAATGCTGGGAGTTATATTATAGAACGATTGGACAGAGTCTTGGCTAGTGTAGATTGGCAACTTTCTTTTGATCGAGCGATTGTCACGCACTGTGAGTGTGTTGGGTCAGATCATAACAGCTTACTTTTGGATCTTTACCCACATTTAGTGCGCCCTCGTAGTCGGTTCAAATTTGATTCTCGGTGGATTGGGGAAAGGGACTGCAAATTTACTATCTAACGTAGCTGGGTGGCTGTCCCAGGGTCTCGCACATTCAAGGTGGTCCACAAGTTGAGCCAGTGTCGTGCAAATTTACGAATTTGGAGTACGACTCGCAATTTTAATTCTGCTCGTGAAATTCGTCACCTCAAAGACCAGCTTGTGCTTAAAAGGCAGAGTCTAAGACCTAATCAAGCCCATATCCATTCTTTGGAACACAATCTTCAGACAGCTTGGGGTAAAGAGGAAGCATTTTGGCGTCAGAAATCGCGAATTGACTGGCTTCGCCTTAGTGATAAGAATTCCAAGTTTTTCCATGTGTGCACTATGCAACGGAGGTCCCGGAATCGTATCTCTGGCGTGGAATCTGTTTCAGGGGATTGGATTAGTGATATGGATCGTGTTGCCTTCGAATTTAATTCTTTCTTTCAGCAACTTTACTCTCCAGATAGTTCGTTTTCTCCAAAACCTACTCTTGGTTTGTTTCCATGTATAGTGAATGCATCTATGAATTCTCAGCTCACAGGGTCAGTTTCGAATGCTGAAATTCGAGCTACCTTATTTGATATGAGCCCGTCCAAAGCTCCAGGCATTGATGGTTTAACTGCTGGCTTTTATCAAGCTTACTGGGATGTGGTTGGTTCTGATGTTGTCAGGACCCAAACTCGCCCCTATAGGTTTAGTATCATAACCGGCTAGTAATCCTTGGACTACCGAAGGCCTCTGAATAGATTAACAAGATTAAGGGGCTAGCGGAAGAAAATACATAAATATAGTTGTCCAATGAGCTGTGCTGACTTATATGAACAGAATAGTTAAAACTTTATATAAGTATGCAATAGTCATTCGTACATTATAGCCACACACATTAAACTATCTTAAGTACAGCCAACAAAACTACCAAGTCTTATATGTACAGAAACAACGGAACTTAAACATAAGACTCTTTGGGAACCTCCAGGTGAGGCACAATGGTTGGCTGACAATAGAACACAGATCCGAACAAAAGCCTTCAGGCTCGAACTCCAGAATGCCCACCTACATATATATATATATACACAGTGAGTTAAAGCCCAGTGAATAACAGTAAGGTAAAGGGGTTAGTGAACGAAATCCGAACATGTCATAGGCGGAAAACAGATCATAACATACTCATTCTCATATCATAACATAATAATGGTACATCCCATAGAATACATCACAGAACGTCTTCCGACTAGAGTAATCGGTTCCAGATACCGATTAAACACATATCACCACAATGAAGTGGCTAACGAGATCTCGTATCACATATATGTCATGTACCCGCATTTTCACGCCGTCCCCCATGACTTGGGACTATCTATGGATGCCATAATAGATTTCAAACATGAAATATTTGTTCACGAAAACAGATATCATTTCAGAAATCAGAACTTATCATATTTCATTTGGAACGTAATTCATATGAACGTATCTTTACAATAACGTTACTCACAGTGGTTTCCTGCAATGGTCAATCAATCCTCGAGTCTTGACCTACAATCACAAAATACATAACACAAGCATTTCTTATCATTACACATTCATGTGGCCATCACGGCTTAGCTTACTTTACATAGGTTTCTTGCTTAACACATTGCTCAAAACACACTCTTGAATCTCATAACTTAGTACATTCTTCACTTAGTGTGTTTCTAATCCATAACCTCATTATCAAAGCTTAATTAGGTCTTAGGAATGCCTAAGATGCAATGAGGATGCCAAAACATGAGTTGGAACACTTAGGAAAATTTTTTGAAAATAAGGTCCCCGCTCGAGCGTAGACTTCCTCGCTCGAGCAAGCACAGCAATGCAGCCAACTCAACCTTCAAAACACATCTCTTGGGCCCCAAAACTTGAGATAACATAGTAAACTTGTAAAACATGAAGAATTTCGCATTATTTCATAAAATCATGGCCCAAGAGTTCGTTAAAAACTCACAATTTCAACTTAAAACATGATGAATGTTCATGAACACAACATGCATGGGTTTTCTTGGTCTTGAGCTTCCCAAAACATGATCAAACACCACAAAACAACTTGAAACTTGATGATTTCCCCAAATGAAGATGAATTTCAAACATACAAGAGAGGATTCATGGAAATCATGTTCAATTTGTAAGAAAATGTACATGCATGCATGAATTGCCACTCAAATCTTCCTTCTAAGCTCAATATACACCCTTAAACACATAATCTTCATGTTGATAACTTAGATTCATAATTTAGGGGTTGATTTCATACCTATAGTCTTGAATTAATCTAGCTCTAGCTTAGTTTTGATGAATCTAAGCCAAGGTCTTCAATTCTCCTTCAATTCCTTCATCTCTCTCTCTAGAATTGCACACACTCTCTCTCTAAAAGAAAACCTCAGATTTTTGCACTAAGAGGAGAAAAGAATTGAGCTCAAAAATGAGTTAAGGCTCATATATAAATTTATGGTGCTAAAACACATTAATTAGAATATTAGGCTAACCAAACATGACTTAATTAACCGTTCCGAATCAATTTTTAATAAAACTTGCCATATGGTTCTAAAAATTTCAAATAACATATCGGTGTAGTCAATTTCGGTTTCGGATGCCGATAAGGCTTTCAATTTACATATTAAAGTAGAATTTCAAACAGATATTCTATAAGTAACAGATAGAAGGCCAAATATCATGCAATTTACATATTAATCCCATAATTCATTTGATCCACTCAATTAGCATCTTTAATCACTAATTAGTAACTAATTACGGGTCGGGGTTATTACAGTCTCCCCACCTTAAAAAGTTTGGTCCTCCAAACTTGAATTAACGTATGTCAACAGAAATGATGCCCATCATAAATGTAACTTTAACTCTTTACAAAACAGAAGCATAACCATAATCATAAACATGCTCACGTTCAGGGTTCATATCAAAACAGAGTTTTATACGCATTCAGACTTTAGTCCAGAACAGATTCAGATACATGTTCATGTTCATGTTCATATTCTTGTCCAGATCATATGCAGATGTCACAATTCTTACTTAAGCATACGTGGTGCATTCATTAGCACTAACAGAGCAAATACAGAACAGATGCAGACATAGCAGATACACAACAGATGCAGACACGTGATGGTTATGAATAACCAGTTCCGTAAAGGAACCTCCGAATTCGGGAACAGAGAACAGATAAGCTGAGCCCCCATGACGGGGCCTCCGGTACGGGTAACAGAGTGCAGACAGATATAAGTTCCATGAAGGAACCTCCGATACTGGGTAACAACCAACAGTTATCACATAATACCAAAAGTCACACAAATACATATCAGAGATTGGACAATTATTCATTGCACAACACATAATATTTCAGAAAGCAGATCCCCTTTAGACACACAGAAAACAAATACAGTCGAACACAACTTTACTACGTTATTATTCACATTACTTATATCAAGTACTTATCGGGGTCATAGATTCACACTATTTCCATTTTCATAAGTAATTTCCCCCGTTAAGTTACAGAGATTTGATTTATTCATTTCCGAGTCATTCATCCAGTCTTTGTTCAACTTGGTTTTTAATTCGGTAATCCATTACAGTTAGTCCAGGTCATCCAAAGTATAGCAGAAATATCAGGCAATTTCGTACATTAACCCCATAGCAGTAAACGAAATTCCGAATTAATCATTCATATACTATTCATCAGCCTCAGTTTTCACAGATTCAATCGTACTATGTGTCAATACAGAAGCAGTCATACTGATTGCGTATCCTCCCAGGTAGTCAGAGTTTATAATCGAACTAGTCTGCTGTCAATAAATTCCATCAGTTTTGAAGTACAGTAACACAAAAGTAATCATTCTCTTAGTCAAACAAGTTCATGGTAGTAACGGTAATACCGGAGTAATTAACCACGTGTCATGTATACGGTATTCCCATATTTTCCAAGCACAAGTTACCAAATTTCATAATCTCATTCACGTGTTTTCCTAATCGGTTACAGGCATATGGTAAGAAGCTATTCGTAATCACATAGTCTGTTGTTGACGGTTCACATTCTTCCTAAGGGTTCAAGATTGATTCTAGTTCACATTCGGTTAGTTCCCTTAGCAACACGGCCCTGTTATTCAATCATAAGTAATTCACACTCCCCCATAATGTAATCAATCAGATAATAGCTCTCAATAAGGGTCTCCTCAGTTCAAATCAATGAAAGTTAAACCAGGTCATATCAACTGAAAGTTCTACCTAGTCATTTTAAATAGAAGTTCAAAGCGTGAGTCATCAAACAGAAGTTCCATCAGTTAAGCAAGGGTCTCATCAAACCACGGTTCTATCAGGTTAGATCAGGTAAAAGTTCTATCCTTATCATCTCTAATCGAGGTACCTTAGTTCTAAGTTCATCAATTCTCAAAGTCACATTAGAGTCATGTATCATAGTAGTTCATGTCAAAGTGTTTCAGGTCATATACAATGTGTTTCCTCCCAATAATTTTACAGGTAAATGCACATGCATGTAGTTATTCACATTGAGAGGTAAGCATTACTGTTAATATAGCATTTCCCAAATGAGTTTTTCATGTAAGCATAAGGTACACAATAGCAAATTGTTATACAGAAGTTTCAAATTGGTCATACAGTCATTAAAGCATGGGCTCACTGGTCCAGTCAAACAGTCTTGTCAATGTTCAACAATCATAGTCCACAGTTTAGAGGTTATCACATGGGGTCTTTACTTAGTCATACAATCCCAGAATCGTAATCCCAATGGTCAAATTATCAAAACAAATAACATATCAATCATTCCGGGCAAAGGTACAGTCATATATGTGTATGCCCAAAGTCTAATAACATCCACAAGCATAGGTATGCATATACATAAGTCCAAACATTCTCCATAGCATAGGTAGTTGTTAAACAAAAGGGTCTAAAGTGTCACACATAGTTCATATCAGGCAGTAGGTCACAAAGTGTACAAGCAAGGACATATGTATACGGACACGAGTCTAGAATCAATTATCGTTTAGGCATTTATTCGCAAATTCATAAGCAAAGGTTCATTCTTCCAACCTGACATAAGTTCTCAATTTCAGAAATTCCACACACGACGGTTCACGTATATATTCAAGTTCATGGGTCTAATCATTCAATGATGTCAGTCAATATATAACGATTCGGTTCAAGTCACAGTCATACAGATTTTCTCAAATTATAGTCAATCATAATGTATTCCCATGTTCGATAGTTCTAGTATAGTTCAAAAGGTCGTACCTAACAGTTCACATTGAATTGTTGCACTACAGTACAAAGATCTAACCCAGCAAATTCTCGTTGTTCACAAGTCCCAACAATTCTCATAGCACAGGTGATTCGTTAAGTTCATAAGGTTCTGAGCATCTCACATAAAATTTACATTAAATAGTGAGTCTTCAAGATAGTCAATAACTAGGGTTCATAATTTTAATAATTCAATTGGTTCAATCAACACGCCCACAATCTATATCAGGTTAAGGAATGTACACTTTCCACACAAATTCCTATATAAACAATTGCACATAATTAAGGTAATACCTACATCAGTCATTTCAGTACTCCGAGCATTTTCTGGAACTAGGGTATAGGAATAGAATCTGTCACACTAGCATCAGGCCTATTGTTGTCCGGATGAGTTTGTGGGCAAGATTTAGCCAAGTGTCCTCTCTATCCACATCTGAAACAAGCTCCTGACAGGCGGCGACAAATACCCCAATGTTGTTTCCCACATTCTCTACAAATAGGTATACCATTGTTCACATTGCTTCCCCGACTTTCTTTGTTCAAAGTTATTGCCCTAAATTTTTCATTCGCAGAGGTCACTGAATTACTAGTCATTTCAACCTTTCTGTTTCTTCTGTTTCGTTCTTTCTGATTCAGTTGATGATGTTGATTTTGACATTTTCAAGGCTGCTATGTTTGCCTCGGACATTAAGGCCCTATCACGAACATCCACGTATTTTGGCAATTTTAAGACGCCAACTCGATCAAACACATCTAAGTCAAGCCCACCTTCAAATTTTCTAGCCTTTTTATAGTCAGTGTCTATCATATGGGGTGAATAACGGGCTAACTCAGTAAATTTTGTTTCATATTCAGCCACAGTCATTTTGCCTTGTTTTAGTTGTTCAAATTCGGATACCTTCATATCCCAGATGTATTGGGGAAAATATTTTTCGAAGAAAATTTCTTTAAATCTATCCTATGTCACACCCTCATTATCATTTCGTACTAACATCCACCATCTCCTAGCTTCCTCTTTGAGCGTGAATGTTGCCAACAAAACTTTCTGTGCCTCAGTACACGGAAATACCTCAAATATTTTCTCAGTTTCTAGGACCCAAGCCTCGGCTTTTAACGGTTCAATACCCCCCTGAAATTCCGGTGGTTTCATCTTATTGTATTTCTGTATCAGTGTTATCATATCATAATTAGCTGGTTCAGGTACATGTACTTGCCCTTGTTGCTGTTGTTTTAGATTTTCGGTTAAGGCTTCAACCATTCATTCTAACCGGCTAATTCTAGCGTCAGAAGATTCAGATTCGTCTCTATTCCTTGTCCTTTTCATGGGCTACACACAAACAGGGTGCTTATTAATATAAGGAAAACTCTCATTGATTCCACATTTCATTTCATATCAGACGTGTTTATATTTTCATTTTAATTCAGATACGGTCACATGATCCTTTACTTCCATACGTTCATGTTCACATAGATTCCACATTCGGTATTGAAATTAACATTACATGTTATTTCACTTAACTTCTTTGATCATGCTCAAGGTTTCATTTCGTTTCATTTCTAATAAGGACGTGTTCATAATAGCTCACATACTTATACATGATAATGCAATGTCCCTATTTCATTTCTAGGACATCCTATAGCTCATATGGACACGTGTGTGCGGTATAACTCGTGCTTTAATACCACTCTGTCAGGACCCAAACCCGCCCCTATAGGTTTAGTATCGTAACCGGCCAGTAATCCTTGGACTATCGAAGGCCTCTAAACAGATTAACAAGATTAAGGGGCTAGCGGAAGCAAATACATAAATATAGTTGTCCAATGAGCTGTGCTGACTTATATGAACAGAATAGTTAAAACTTTATATAAGTATGCAATAGTCATTCGTACATTATACCCACACACATTAAAGTATCTTAAGTATAGCCAATAAAACTACCAAGTCTTATATGTACAGAAACAACGGAACTTAAACACAGGACTCTTCGGGAACCTCTACGTGAGGCACAATGGTTGGCTGACAATAGAACACAGATCCGAACAAAAGCCTTCAGGCTTGAACTCCAGAATGCCCACCTACATATATATATATATATATATATACACACAGTGAGCTAAAGCCCAGTGAATAACAGTAAGATAAAGGGGTTAGTGAACGAAATCCGAACATGTCATAGGCGGAAAACAGATCATAGCATACTCATTCTCATATCAGAACATAATAATGGTACATCCCATAGAACACATCACAGAACGTCTTCCGACTAGAGTAATCGGTTCCGGATACCGATTAAACACATATCATCACAATGAAGTGGCTAACGAGATCTCGTATCACATATATGTCATGTACCCGCATTTTCATGTTGTCCCTCATGACTTGGGACTATCTATGGATGCCATAATAGATTTCAAACATGAAATATTCGTTTACGAAAACAGATATCATTTCAGAAATCAAAACTTATCATATTTCATTTGGAACGTAATTCATATGAACGTATCTTTACAATAACGTTACTCACAGTGGTTTCCTGCAATGGTCAGTCAACCCTCGAGTCTTGACCTACAACCACAAAATACATAACACAAGCATGTCTTATCATTACACATTCAAGTGGCCATTAAGGCTTAGCTTTCATTACATTGGTTCTTATTCTTTCTTATCACATTGCCTAAAACACACACACTTGTAGTCTCAAAACTTAGTACATTCTTTTCTTAGTGTATTTCTAATCTATAACCTCATTACTATGGCTTAATTAAGGCTTAGGAATGCCTAAGATGCAAGGAGGATGCCAAAACATGCCTTGGAACACTTAGGCAAAATTTCTGAAAATAAGGTTCACGCTCCGAGCGTAGATTTCCCCGCTCGAGCGGACATGCAAAATGCTCATGGTCGCTCGAGCGCACATTCCTTCGCTCGAGCGATCTGTAAAAGACATGAAACTTCTGGGAGCTTGCAATTCATGCTCGAGTGGACTTTTGGTCGCTCGAGCGGAGTGCACGCACTCAGAGTTGTCGCTCGAGTGTGAACTCCCACGCTTGAGCGTAGATGCAAATTCTAGAATTTTCAAATTGCACCTACGAGCTCAAAACTCGAATTCCAACCTTCAAAACACATCTCTTGGGCCCCAAAACTTGAGATAACATAGTAAACTTGTAAAACATGAAGAATTTCGCATTATTTCATAAAATCATGGCCCAAGAGTTCGTTAAAAACTCATAATTTCAACTTAAAACATGATGAATGTTCATGAACACAACATGCATGGGTTTTCTTGGTCTTGAGCTTCCCAAAACATGATCAAACACCACAAAACAACTTGAAACTTGATGATTTCCCCAAATGAAGATGAATTTCAAACAAGCAAGAGAGGATTCATAGAAATCATGCTCAATTTGTAAGAAAATGTACATGCATACATGAATTGCCATTCAAATCTTCCTTCTAAGCTCAATACACACCCTTAAACACATAATCTTCATGTTGATAACTTAGATTCATAATTTACGGGTTGAATTCATACCTATAGTCTTGAATTAATCTAGCTCTAGCTTAGTTTTTATGAATCTAAGCCAAGGTCTTCAATTCTCCTTCAATTCCTTCATCTCTCTCTCTAGAATTGCACACACTCTCTCTCTAAAAGAAAACCTCAGATTTTTGCACTAAGAGGAGAAAAGAATTGAGCTCAAAAATGAGTTAAGGCTCATATATAAATTTATGGTGCTAAAACACATTAATTAGAATATTAGGCTAACCAAACATGACTTAATTAACCGTTCCGAATCAATTTTTAATAAAACTTGCCATATGGTTCTAAAAATTTCAAATAACATATCGGTGTAGTCAATTTCGGTGTTTCGGGCCGATAAGGCTTTTTGGCTTGTCCCCCCCAAGATACAACAGCCCGACTAAGATGGGTTTTCTTGGTCTTGAGCTTCCCAAAACATGATTAAACACCACAAAACAACTTGAAACTTGATGATTTCCCTAAATGAAGATGAATTTCAAACATGCAAGAGAGGATTCATGGAAATCATGCTCAATTTGTAAGAAAATGTACATGCATGCATGAATTGCCACTCAAATCTTCCTTCTAAGCTCAATACACACCCTTAAACACATAATCTTCATGTTGATAACTTAGATTCATAATTTACGGGTTGAATTCATACCTATAGTCTTGAATTAATCTAGCTCTAGCTTAGTTTTTATGAATCTAAGCCAAGGTCTTCAATTCTCCTTCAATTCCTTCATCTCTCTCTAAAAGAAAACCTCAGATTTTTGCACTAAGAGGAGCAAAGAATTGAGCTAAAAAATGAGTTAAGGCTCATATATAAATTTATGGTGCTAAAACTCATTAATTAGAATATTAGGCTAACCAAACATGACTTAATTAATCGTTTCGAATCAATTTTTAATAAAACTTGCCATATGGTTCTAAAAATTCCAAATAACATATCGGTGTAGTCAATTTCGGTTTTGGATGCCAATAAGGCTTTCAATTTACATATTAAAGTGGAATTCCAAACAGATATTCTATAAGTAACAGATAGAAGGTCAAATATCATGCAATTTACATATGAATCCCATAATTCATTTGATCCACTCAATTAGCATCTTTAATCACTGATTAGTAGCTAATTACGGGTTGGGGTTATTACAGATGTATGTTCTGCTATCAAAGCATTTTTCCATAATGGTAAGATGCTTCGTAGTATTAACCATACCCTTATTTCTCTTATTCCAAAAGTACCCCATCCCGTCAAAGTTTCGCAGTATCGGCCAATTAGCTTGTGTATTGTTCTGTATAAAATCATTTCAAAGATCCTAGCAAAGAGATTAGCTCCGTTGCTGCCCTCTTTAGTTAGTGAAAATCAAAGTGGTTTTGTGACTGGAAGGCAAATCACGGATAATATTTTGGTAGCACATGAAGTTATGCACTATATCAAACAGCGGCGCCAAGGTCAATTGGGCCTCATACTCGACATGACTAAAGCCTATGACAGAGTTAGTTGGTCTTATTTGGAGGCGATTATGCTAAAGATGGGTTTTAATCCCCGTTGGGTATCATGGATTATGGAGTGTGTTTTGACGGTGTCATTCTCTATTTTACTTAATGGTGAGCATGGAGCTGCCTTTAATCCAAAAAGGGGACTGAGCCAAGGCTGTCAATTATCTCCTATGCTATTTATTTTGTGTGCGGAAGGTTTCCATCTTTTATTTCAACAGACAGAAGCACAACGTCAACTTCATGGTGTTCGTATTGGTCGTTCTTGTCCACCCATATCTCATCTTTTATTTGCGGATAACTCTATCATTTTTTGCCAAGCCTCGGTTGCTAATGGCATTTCTGTGTGGAATTTATTAAACATATATGAGACAGCTTCGAGGCAGACTATCAATCGAGATAAGTCTAAGGTATTTTTTAGTCCTAATACTCCGGTAGATCGGCGTAGCTTCATTTTGCAATCTTTAGGCATTGCTCTTGTGGCTGGTGGCGGGAAATATCTTGGGTTGCCCTCTATTATTGGACGCTCGAAGATGGAGGTGTTTCATTTCATTCAAGTTCGTGTTCTCTCTCGCATTGCGAGGTGGAAGGAGAGTTTTCTTAGTCAAGCAGGCAGGGAAGTTTTACTCAATTCAGTCCTTATGGCTATGCCGAATTATGCTATGAGCTGTTTTAAACTCTCGGTTTCATTGTCCAAAAAAATCAATGCTGCTATTGCTAGGTTTTGGTGGGGTAGTCAAGGTGATGAAAGAAAGGTTCATTGGTTGAGTTGGCCAAAGTTAAGTGCATGTAAGAAAAGAGGTGGGCTGGGCTTTCGAGATCTTGAAGCTATGAATTTGGCATTGCTTGCTAAACAGGGGTGGCGTCTTGTCTCGGGGCCGCCATCTCTCTTTCAACGGGTTTTCAAAGCTAAATACTTCCATAATACTTCCTTTTGGGTAGCAAAAGACTTTGCTTCTGCTTCATGGGCTTTGAAGAGTATCCTTGCATGCCATAAGGTGCTGGAGCGAGGGTGGCGTTGGCAAGTGGGTAATGGTCGAAATATTCGAATTTGGGATGATCCTTGGCTTCCTTCTCAGTCTACCTTTCGAGTTTTGGTCCCTAGACCAGCTGATGCCCACATTACTTTGGTATGTGATTTGATTGACTCTGTTTCTATGACCTGGAATCAACCTCTTCTGTTGCATTCTTTCTCAGAAAATATGGCACGTATGATTATGGCTATTCCCCTCAGTTACACGGGGGTTGAGGATAAACGAATTTGGTACTTTCCTTCTACTGGTAATTTTACAGTTCGCTCCGCATATGATATTGCTTCACAAGTGTGCACGGATAAGCATAAACTACTCGTCTACTAGGTGACACTAGTTCTTCGGCCAACATTCAACATGTTTGGAAGTCCATCTGGAAAATTCCTATTAAGCGTAAAATTCAGCATTTGATTTAGTGATGCGCCCATAATATTCTCCCTACTAATCTTGCTCTTTGTCAGCGTAAGGTGTTGACTGATCCATGGTGTCCTCGTTGTGGTGTTGAATTGGAAACGTTGGATCATCTTATGCTTCGATGTCCTAATTCACAACTTGTTTGGAAATGCTCTCCGCTTCGATTGGAATGGCCTTCACATATTACGTTGGATTGTTTCTCCAAGTGGTGGCACTATCTTGAACACCATCTAGCTAGTGTGGAGCAAGGGGATAAGATTCTTCATTTGGCCTGTTGTATTTGTTGGGCCCTTTGGAAGTCTCGGAATGCTTGGGTTTTCTCCAAAATTCACCAAATGCCACCATTCATCTCCAGCTTGGCTGTGGCGGAATGGATTGAATTTTCTGATGTCTTGGATTTGGACTCTCATGAGCAAACATCATCCTTGCCGAGTGTTTTTACCGCCGCACTATCCTTGACATTCCTCCTATTAACTGTTGGGTGTGTCCTCCTTCTGGTTATATCAAACTGAATGTAGATGCAAGTACAAGAGAGAGGGATTTTCGGGCTGGAATTGGCATTGTGGGACGAACTTCGATGGGTGCCATTTGTTCATCAAATCTATCCCTTTATCTACTTGTCCTTCCCCTAGAGTGCTTAAAGCTCTGGCAGTTCGAGAAGCCTTACAGCAGGTATTGTTTGGCCAACATCGCCATACAATTGTTGAAGGTGATGCTAAGATAGTATATCAAAGCCTTAATGGTGAAATACACCTTCCTCAAGACATTGCTGTGATTGTGCAAGACTGTCGCACATTAAGTCTTTCTTTCCGTTCAGTCTGTTTTCGTTTTGTTCCGCGTATTTGTAATGGTGAGGCGCATGATATTGCGCACCATGCACTGTCAATTGATGAGACTTGGGTGTGGGAAGTTTGTTTTCCATCCTGGTGTTTACACTCCCATCAATATGATATTGGGCATCTAGACCCATTGTAATTATCTTTATGAATAAAACTCTTCTTTCTTTGGCAAAAAAAGAAAAGAAAAGTGGAGTGTTTTTTTTTTCTTTTTAATTATTAATTTTTAGTTTATAATAAATTGTACCAAATATATTCCATGTCAAAAAATAATAATTTTAATACACATGTTACATACTATTATATATATATTTATACGTATTTCATTACACTTAATCATATATTTTTCAATCTTAATCATCACATATTGGTCTGATTTTATCATTCTACAATTACTAAATAAAATAGTTAATAAAGCACAACAAACCTTGGTATATTCTTAAATGCCTTTAACAAATGAGACTTAACTCAGACTAAGCTTGGGTAGACTCTTATCCTGCTTGAGTTACAATTTTATAAATAATCTCATAAAACTTCTAAAATATAAGTGAACAAAGAAGAATGGGAGCATGTAAGGAAACAAATGATCCCGATTCATAGAAGATCAAGTTTGGTAAAACTCCGATCTCTTCCTTCCTATGCCTCCCATGAAAAATGTAGTATAGAAAATCACGTCATCATGCATGCATAGTATCACCGATCAATAATTCAACCATATATGTTAGGTTATAACTAATTGATGATACTATGTGTAAATGATGATGTCATATTGCTGTTACACTCAAGGTTTTGTCTGTTGTTTTTTTGTTTTTGAACGGGTTACACTAAAGTTTTACTTGCCTCCGATGTAGTAAAAAAATGTAGTTAATATAATATATATATATATATATATATGGCGAGAATTTCCCTGGACATGGGCACATGCACCAACAAGGAATTTTAGATAAGCCCAAAAAAGCCCCAATGTGCATAGGTGCCAAATACCAAATACACAGCCAGGGTAGCAAGGACATAATCTAGTAGCCACTTGTAACTCAAAACCGCCCAGGGCAACAAGGACAAAGAAAATATATATATGTTAGATCTATGGGAAAAAGTAGCATGCAACAAGAGAGGGTGGTACCAGATGCTCCTAAGACTACATTTTATGGTACATAGTTTTAGTGCAAGGGACTGTTGCAATGACATGATATTTATTAAATCAACAAAACAAGAATAAGATTCTTGTGCTTGCATCTTTAGAAACACTAAGAAAGTTGAACGAGAAGAGAATGATATAGGAAATGATTGAACTCTTACATTGGAAAGTCCAAGCTCTATCTCTTACTGCAAATCATTCAATATAGAAATCAGAACGAGGGTATTTTTTACCTACTCGTAATTTTTAGAATAGAGTATATATATATATATATATATATATATATATATTTTGTTTTAAATTTTAAATTTTATTTTTCTGGGCTAAAAGATATATGGGCCAGAGTTGGCGTACTACTCTAGGCAGGCTAATAATGTGTATAGCCCACCTTATGAACCTGGCAGGGCGTTTGTGGACTAACAAAGGAGAATTTTGGGCTGAGTCATGTAAGTGCAAGTGTGCTTTGCAAATTCTAATTTTTGACATGCCCAGAAAAATTTAATTTCTTTTGGTGGCAGAAACATTGTACCCTGTTTGGTTTTGGATGAAATAGGCACTTTTTCTCCAGCTATTTCACGCCCCTTTTTTTTTCTCTTTTTTTCTTTTTTTTTTTGGGGTGTGCTTATGCTGACTACAAGAACTAAAGCATCGTTTTTTAACTCAACTTTTTCACTAAAAAAAAAATGTTTTAACATGCATCAGTTTTTATTTTTATTTTATTTTATTACTTTTTTCTAAAAAAAAAAGTAGAATACCTACTGAAAAAACATTTGTCAAATAAGTGTGGGCCTCATTTAGGATGTGTAGATATGATTCAAACGGTTTGAGAGTAAAATTATAATTTAATGGTGGATTGATGGATTGAAAAATTATGATTTGGACGATTTTGGACGAATTGGTAGATTGAAAAATATTCTAACCAATTATCAAACATGTGTATAATATATAATACTAATTTGCATAACATATTTCATATATATAACACAAATTAATTTTACATAATATTTTGGGTAATGCACCAATAAATCCCAAATCATAAACTTTTAAAAAATTTAGTCATGCCTTTTATTTTATGCAGTGATAAGTCTCATTTGAGTGGTAATGACATTTTTGTATATGGTGTTAGCGCGTGTTGTCCCAAATGTTATGGGTAAATTAAGAATTCGGTGATGTGAAAATTACATTTGTGCCCAAAAAGTTTACTATATTCTTTTTTTTGTTTTCCCTCCATCCCAATCAAAATGGAAGAAACGAAAATGGAAACATTGTGGATTCCGAATATTAATGGGTATAGATTGCTTTGTTTGTTGTTTATTTGATTTTGGCAACATTAAACCCTATCTTTGTGTTGTCAATTTTGACGTTTGGTTTTCTCCAAACCCTAGAAATACACCATTTTTGTCAATACAACGATTATGATCGAGAATTACATTATTCCGTTGTTGGGTTGACGTTACAGTCATATAACTGGTGTGTGTATACTCTTTATTGCCTCGATGGCAGCGTCCTGTATATGTTTCGATATTGTTATTTTACTTCTTTGATAAATATTCTGATTGTATTGTCGACATCGTTGTCTATTTTTATATGTAATGTTGGGTCAGTAATGTTATAAGTTCATTGTATTGTTGTTGTATGTGATGGTAATGTGAATTTGGAGTACATTGAGATATTGAGATTTTGGTAGTGTGGTCATTGTTCTGTTGTGGGTTCTATATGTGTAGACGTCATTTGATAAGTTAGTATAACTTTGTGTTGCCGAACAATAATTGTGTTGTGTAACGTTGTGATTTTTGTTAACCACTTTTTGTCATTGTGATGTTTGTATTAACATGTGTTTTGTACACGTGAAATGACTCCTGTTTGTTGACACTGTTATGATATTGGGGATGTAGTAATGTTTTAGTGGTTTAAGTCATTTAGATGTTAACTAATGTCAATGTCATAATAGAGACGAACACCACACCAGTAACACCACAAATGGGATAACATCATCCACACACAAATCACTCCACTAAATCCCCACAAAAAAAAAAAAAGAAAAAGAAAGTAAAAACCTACTTTACACATGCACACTCTACATCAGGAAAAAAAATCAAAAAAAATCACACACAAGAGCAAACAAATAAACTCCCAAATCCCCAAATCAAGAAAATACAACATACCCAAAAAAAAAAAAAAAATAAAATAAAATAAAATAGTCTTCCTGCACGAGACACTACAAGATTTCGAGAGGGCTATATATGTACACATCCTTCAGCATGCAAAGAGACTGTTTTGTGGTTTGAACCTGTGACATCTTGATCACAACGGAGCAAACACAACATAATCTAGGCCATTACTCCTGTTAAAATCAATACTGGATGGTCTTCTCAAACTTGGATACAATATGAAAAGAATCACATTTGGTGTTTGGCAACAATCCTGAATATATTTATCAAAAAATATACATTTCTAAAAAATTGGCAACAAAAAAAAATGGACGATTTATACTTCTATGGACCAAACTTTCAATTGCCCATAATTAACATCAAAATGTTCTATACAACACAATCCACAACCTTTGTTGTTAACCAATGCAAAGCAATTTCTGGCCCTAGAGATGGTCAAGGCCACGATTAAATACGCAAAGTGGCAAAACAATTAATCAACCAAGGATAATTGAATTTACAACCACTGTCCCACATGATGATTTCTTTGGTTCTAGAGCCAGTTTCTCATTTTCTTCTCTTTACAAAGTGGAATATAATTGTTTGTATATATAAACAATGAACATACCTTGATGGTAGCCCAATAGCCTAGCCTCCCCATTATCATATTCTTGGATGGTACATTGAAACAACCTTACAAAACACCAATTAAGCAAGTATAGAGAGAAACTCAAGCCTCCCATCAACACTCAATAACACAAAACTTCAAAAGGTCCATTACTGATAACATAGGGGCTGTCAAGAATGCTGCTGGGCCATTTTTATCCGTCTGTCAAGTATCATGATATGTATTAGCACTTTGAACAAACCATCTACTAGAGAAAATAGAGATATATAGAAATGACTTTGACAATGGATACCTTGAATTTCATTTGGTTTACGCCTAGTGCACAACCACGTGTATGGGCAAAATTATACTCATCTTTAGTTGCATAAGGTATGCAATACAAAACACAGACAAGTTTGTTGCCAATTATATTGAAGCAATTCTATATCAATCCAATTTCTAGATCACAGATTTTGCCTCTGAAGATATTTTCCTTACTATGTTTACTTATTTTATCCATGTTATTTGATCTTTTTGTCCTCATTTTGCAGTTGATGAATCCTTCTCAAGCATGACATGACCATCTAGATAAACTTATTTTTCAACATTTTAGCTACACATTTTTCGATGGTCATCTATCAAAGCCCCAACATTGTTTGAATACATTAACATAATCAATGCGGTCCTGGTAGCATGACATGTGCTATAAAGACACTAATCGAACGTTTACAGCATAATACACATCACTCATCACTCAACAAGGCATTTAATGGATCCCCTAAAGATTACTTTTGCAAGTTCACTTTGATACCAGTAGTACAAATCGAAACTTGACAAACAGAAAATTGTTGCTTGAACGATCATTTACATCAATGGTAAGCTTCAAACTGGGGGTGCAGTGAATCTCATCTCAACTCCGTTTCATTCCTATTCATCGTAGAACTAAATCAACAAATTTCACAACTTCCTAAATACAAAATCAAACAACTCACATTGAGGACATTGAGGTCAGTTTGTTTTAAGTCAAATTTCGATTAATAAACTGTGTTTCCTTTGCCTACAAAAGATTAGATGCAAGGTTTCGGAATCTTATGAAGCTCAGTGTCTACAGAACATAAATGAGCTCAACAAATTCCAACCGAGCACCCCCACTAGAACCTTCATCCATGAATCTATACGTAACTTGCCATAATCTTGAGCAAATACAATTTCACATGGCTTTTTGTGTGTGCGCGCGCGCGCGCATGTAATATATAGTTTAGGTATGTATGATTAAAACTACCCCCTATGAACATTACGAATTGTTAAGATATCCAAAACTATTGAGCACATTGAACCCTAAAATTTAATGTTGTCAGACAAGGACCTGTCCCTTGCACAACAAATTTATACACCAACATGAGTATTCAAATGAAAATTACATCAAACATCTTATGCCTACAATATGACCCTCCAATTCACTACTCTTCAACAAGATATTTTTATTTTTGGACACACACTAATAGGTCTAACATGGTTGTGCATTCCTCTTATATTTGATGGCTACACAAATTGGCAATAATTTCACAATTTAGCTACATATAATAATCGAAGAGAATCTACAGTAATGATGGATTCAAAAGTTGTACAACTTCACATACAATTGTAATAAACAGATACCATGATCAAATTCATATAGAAAACAACTCTGCTAAAAGAAATAAAACAGAAACAATTGTAAATCCAATCCTCTACCTCTTAATTGTAGTAATAACCTTTTCCCAAACAGTTGAGACAGCGTTGTACCCTATAATTAAGATCACAAATTTCAATCCATATAATTCTAGTCAGCATGAACAATTTGGTTTCAAGAAATTGTGCAAAGTTTAAAAGAACCATTGGAGAAGAAAGGGGAAAAAAAAAAAGAGAGTTATTTTTATTTTTATCTTCTAAACTATTGTCATTTTTTCCATTTCATCCTAAGAGTATTAATTTTTATTTATTTAGCCCAATTTCAACTAATGTGGCCCAATTGAAAAGATCACTTCAAAATTTGAAAAACTTAAACTGTACAACCAAACAATCATTTTTGTATTCATCATTTTGAAATGAGGGGTGGAGAATATGGGTGTTTGATTGTAAGGTATAAATTGTCTAATATAGTGTAAGTAATAAAGGTGGGTGTTTAGTTGTATGATTTAGATTGTCTAAATTATAAAATTATCTTTTTGCCCATTAGATTAGGTTTCCATCATTATTATTTTGGACATATTATCTCCAATGGAATCATATGAACTGAACTGATAAACTTTATGATAGAATTGATAGTTTATGAATGAAATTTAAAAAAAAAAATGGCAATGTTTTAGAGGATAAAAATGAAATTAACCAAAAAAAGGAAAAAAAAAATAAAGAAGAAAATACAGAAAAGAAGGAATGAGTAAAGAGAGTGACCTGTTTCCATCACAAGTAGGGCAAAGACAAGGGTTTATAACTAGAGGATCATACAGAGGTGACCAATGTATTGTTGATTTCCCTTTGCACAATTTGCAAATGTAAAACCCTTTTCCCTTGCACACTCCACATGCCAATGCAAATTTCTTCTGCACAAACCAAAACCCCAAAACTCAAAATTCAACATATTTACTGTTCTATTACAATTCTTAGATACTATAAACACTTATATATATATATATATAGAGGGGAGAGAGAGAGAGAGGAGTATAGTTACCTGTTTGGCATCAACGATTGCTTGTAGGGTTCGAATGGTGGCAGAGGTAGCTAGAGAGAGAGTGAGAGCTCCGCCGACGAGTATAGCTGCGGCCGACGCTACCTTGCGCAGTGGGTGTGGAACACCCCCACCGCCACCGCTCGCCATTGTCAGGGTAGTCTTCTACTGTCAGTACAACAATGGATTGGAAATACCTGTGGTGTGATTTTGGGGGTTTGGCTGTGAAACGAAATCTCAACCGTTAGATTGTCTGATCAATCCTGTCCGTTCATCACATAAGACGTACTGTAACCAGATAAAAATAAAAAAAACCTGACTCCATTGTTTGGCAAAAATTACACTTTTAACTTACAACAATGATTCATCCCATTAAAAATATCACTATTAATAGAACTAATGCATTAAAAAAGTAAAAAAAAAAAAAATATAACTCCAAGATCAAAACATCACATCATTAATGACGGGATCCACTGCCACCTAATTAGTAGGAGCACTAATTAGTGCTCCCAAACATTTTACGTTAACTTATAACATTTTTCCTACGGTACTCTGCCTTTATTTCTTTTCAATCGAAAAGAAAAAGAAATGAAATGAAAATAGTCCGAGGGTGAGCATGTAATAAAATATTATGGGTGTTTGGGAAGTGGATTTTTATGTAAATTTTTTTAGTTATAGGATATTATTAGTGTTGGCTTTTTGGCTTTTCGAAGGGTATTTTTGTGAATGTGAGCGTGCCAGCAAGGATCAATCAGTCCTTACAGAAGTTGTGATTGCCAACCAATTATCAGACGATTGTGTTTTAGTTCTTTTCAGCCTCAATGAAGAGGACTTTTACTGGTGGCTTGATTTAGGAGAAGTTAATAGAAAATAACAGTAATATGAAGAACAATTGAAGTATTTCACTCCGTCACATTTTGTATTCCCAAAAAAGTCCAAAAATATATATTAATCCATTGTCTGATTTCTTTTTTTTTCTTTTCAAACCACTTAAGATGAATATGTAACTTGATTGATAGATGGAATTATATCACTAACCATCAAGTCTCCACCTTTTTTATCTCTCCACTTCCAGTCTCACTATGTATTAAACTCATTATCTCTCTTCTGACACTCTCATACGGTAAGGTAATGTACGGTTAGGATTATTTTTTAATTATAGTATATAAAAACCCTGAATTATAAAAACCAAAAATAGATAAAATCATGCTCACAGTGCAAGAGATTCTCCTAGTACAGAATAGATTCTCCTACTAACAAAATGACTAAACGGAACATAAAGACATTTTCATATTCAAGTTCTAAACATCAGAAAAAAAATTTCAAAAAATATACCTCATTTAAGTTAAGGTAAAAAACACATCCTCTACCATTCATCTTAACTAGATCAAATCAGTGATGCCATCTAAATGTTCCAACTCAAATCTGACTTGGTGTACCAGAAAAATTAGAATTAAGCAAAGACATTTCACAAAGATAAATTAAGGAAAGATAATAGTAATAGTAATTCTCATTCTAGACCAGATAAGTGATGATAAATATAATGTCTCCCTCACATTTTGGCCATGTTTGATTGGTTAGTCATTTACTAATGAACTCTTCAAAATAAATCAAAAACCCTTGTTCTAATGATAATAGTAATAGTACGTCACTAATGCTGAGCTGCTGTTTATTACATTCTGAGAAGGGTTCATATGTTAATGGAACAAGTTCTAAATGTCTCAAAAATAGTTGATACAACCATCAGGCAGAGTGTTATCCAATGCAAGTACCTCCGAATCAGCCATACAGATACTGGAATTCTGAATATTAGTGTCTCAATTGAAACTATGTTCCTGATAGTGTTTACACCTAAGATTATTGTGATATAATGTCTAAATTTTGAGAAGTAGCAAATGAGCTTTAAAAAAAAAAAAAAACCTAACTGAATGAGAGTGTGGCTAAATCAATTACATGTCTACAATCTTGGGAAAAAAATACCCTCCCAACTCTCATTATGATCTAAAATCTGCAGTAAAAAAGGTTCTCTTTGAACAAAAGACAATGAAAGAAAATGAAAATGACATGCTTCTGGAAAGATGAGGACAACTTGTCTGATATTAAAGATTGGGATGAACTGTCTCAGCCATGTAGAACTTTGTGGTTGTAATTGTTATTGCTTTGTCCATGTAGTAATGGCCATTTTATTAATGAAAAAGATGATGGCAAAAGTATAGATGCAAGGAGCAACACCCATTCTGATTATTTGGACTCTACAAAGGCAGTGAATCTGGAAACAGAACCAGATTCGGCTCCAAAGAAGAGGGGTAGGAAACCTGTATATATATACAGGTATATACATATAGATTTTTGTGCTACATCAGTTGAAAATCAAAGTAAACGCCATGAAAAAAAGGCCTCTTAAGATGGGGGAAAAAAAAAAAAAAACCCATCAAAAAATCAAACGCAAATATTAAAAATTGAAAGCCCTCAAAATTCAAGCATCTACCTATAAATTAAATGACTAATTACTATTCTAACAATTAGCAAAACCTGATAAAGCCCTTTTGTTTACCAGTCACAAGAAGCTAAGTACCAATTCAATTAGATAGCAAATCAATCAAAACCCATCAAAATTAACCAAAACCCATTAAAATTAAACAACCAAAACCACAAAATTCAACAAAGCCACCTGACGATTAAGCGTGGTAGGGTCATGCCTGGACCAGAACACATCAAGCAAGGTCTCATAGCTACACTCCTTGGGATCATACTGAACCCTAACGACCTCCGAGTGGTTCGTAGTCCCCGAACACACGTCGTTGTAAGAGGGGTCGTGAATAGCCAGAGAACAAGAGAGACCGAGAGAGAGAGAGAGAGAGAGAGAGAAAAACGATTGATAGAACTCACCAATCTGGAGAAATGTGTTAAGCGCCAACGAGATCGCCGGAGAACGATAGAACTCACCACGCTGGAATTCTGATCTGGAGTGGGAGTGAGAGAGAGTGAGAAATCAAATGAGCAGTATCTGAAGTGGGAGTGAGAGGGAGTAAGAAATCCCAAGCTGTGTCAAAACATATGGAGAAATGAGCAGTATCCATTTCCCGACCCATTCCCCGATGGATAATTAAAATTAGATCACCGACCCGATGGATAGAAAAATAGGGAGACCACGCATTTCAGGTAGGGCATCCATGGGTAACCATTGGGTATGATTTTTGTTGCCATTCCTAGGGAGCCCCATAACTTTTTTTTGAATCTCAATTGATTGTACGAGTTACAAACATATATAAATAATTGAAATCTAAAAGAGTTGTAAGAATCCAAAAAAGGGATCCTAAATTTTTTTCTTAACTCATAAGATTTGTTTAGGAAGTGAGTTAGTTTTTTGGTTATTTTAACTTGAGGTTAAAAAGTCTCGTTTGAAATTTTTTTGACTTTTTATAAAAGAAAGAATATAATAATTATAGATTATATGTAATATTTTATCTTATTAAATTAAAAAATTTATTTTATTTATTTTTAACTATTTTAATCAAAAAAATCTTAAACCTTAACTTTTCACATGAGCTCGTAGTAAAACATCTTTCCTACTATGGAATTGAACGAAATGAAATGAAAATAGTACGGGAGGGCTAATAAAATATTGAACGGGGTAGAATATTTATTTATATGTTATGGGTTTGTTTGGGATGTGAGTTGACTTTTTAATTTTTTGATTTTTTTATCTTAAGACTTAAAAATCTCATTTGAAATAAGTTTTTTTTAGATTTTTTGATTTTTCTAAGAGAAAAAATGAAATGATTACAATTTAAATGTGACATTTTATCGAGCAAGGATCCTCTAGAGTTTTTTTTTTCTTTAAAGTTTCCTAGAGTGGTGCATTGTGTGGTTGAGATTTAATGACAAGTCACATCAATTTTTCAGCATTAAATCTCAACCACACAATATATCACTTTAGGAAACTTTAGGAAAAAAATACTCTAGAGGATCTTTGGTGCATTTTATCTTATTGACTTTTTAATTTGCTTTATTTTTTATGGCTATTTTAGCCAAAAAGTCACAAACTTTTTCATTCCAAATGAGGGCATTGTTTAGTTGTCGATATGGAATATGATCATAATTTTAGTTTTTATGTTTAATTATAATGAAATGAAATAAATTTTTATTAGTATTATGTTTTTTCAACAAGTTAGTAATAAATAAATTAAGATTTATATTGATAAAAACGTCACTAATTGTTAATTTTTAGTGATAGTTTGAAAATTTTCATAAAAAATATCACTAATTATAAAGCTTTAGCGTCAATTTAAAAAAATTGTCACAAAAAAGTCACTAATTTTTAACTTTCAATGATAGTTTGAAAAATTAGTCAAAGAAAAAATCACTAATTGTCAATTTTTAGCGATATTTGTAAAAAATCATTACAAAAAATTAGTTTTAGCAACAATTTAGTAGAACTTATTTTCAATAGAATTGAATAAAAATTAAGTTTAATTATTAGAACCTATTGATAGTTTATCCTAAAAAATTAGAGAAAGTAATATCACAACTTATAATAACTTTTAGATAAAAATTTATCATCCCAAGCAAAGTCACTGCTGGAAAATCTATTTTTAGCGGCGTTTAAAAAACGCCGCTAAAAGTACTAAAAATGTCGTCAATTCTTATTGCGACGTTTAGTACCAAACGTCGATGACGCGGCCGTCGCTATAACTTTATGACGTTTGAAAAACGTCGTTATATTAGTATAGGCGGCGTTTTTAAAAACGCCGCCAAATGTCTTACCTAACTGTACAATGACGTCACTATGACATTTAGCGACGCTTTTGAAAACGCCATCATAGGCATTTATACATTTTAAAAATCTAGCCGCTGCGGTGGGATATAGTGACGTTTAAACGCCGCCATAACCTTTTTTTTTAATTTATAAATTTTGTTAATTTTATATGGTTGAACAAAAAAAATATCTATCAAACAATTATTAAAAACTAATAATTGATGTTTATTAAAATAATAAATAAACTAAGCTTGAAAACAAAATTAAAAACAATGCATTACATACTTAAGAATAGCAACAATTCAGACTTTAAATGCATCAATTAAAATCAAAATGGTCAAGAAGCCCAAAAAAATTAAAAATGAATAGAAAGCACACTAATATGGCTTATAATATTAAAAATACCACTTGTCTTCCAACTATATCCAAAGATGAGCCTAAACTATATGCAACGGATGATACATTTGGAACCATACAGTACGCTATAATCCGATTAAACAAGATAAAAAGAATTAGAGGGGGGGAAAAGGTAAAAGAACAAGAACAAATAAAGAAAGCTTCATCATATTCCCTCCAATGGCTTTTTCCCTATCCTCTCACATAAATTCTACATGTAGCAACTTCATATCCATCAGGATGATCATTCGGAGTTAAATAGCTTCTCACAATCAAACAGAGTTGGGTTTCAAATTATTCTGTCTTGTCTTCTTCCAAATCAACGTTCCATACCCCGTTGTTTCCACCGTGTACTGATCCGACTTCAAGTGGACTTCGAATATCCTTTGAAGGCATAGGAGATGGTTTGATGAGTGTCAAAGTATTATCATCCCTGTCAAACTCTTCACTTCTCCCGAGTAAGTATAGCTGCCACATGTGAAAATATTCAATGTGAAGACAAGAAAATAATTGACAATTAATTTTTATAGCATAAAAGAAGCCCTCTACGAGGAGTTTGCAACTAATTTCTATGTTCCACCATAAAATTGTTTGATCCGATAGTTGAGGCGATATTTTCTGAGACACTCAAGTCGGCTACGAGGTATTTTATGAACCCTTACATGTGACAACCTCAATCTTAATTTATTTATTAATTTAGTTACAGATCGGCCGCCCACTAAGGAGGAACTGCATGAGCCGGGAATATGACCCTAGCCGTTGGAGGCAAGAGTAGATCGTGTCCTTACCACTTATTCAACACTCTCGTTTTAACAATTCATACTTAATTTGTTTGTCCCCACTTCTATTTGCTGGTTCCTGTGTCAAGAGATGATTTGTTCTTCCAGAATTAAAACCATCGTGACCTCGAAGGCATGATTTTGTATGATTGCATTGCGGCATGCTGATATGGCATGAAAAAGATAACTATCCAAATGCCAGTTTTTGGTAAAACTATAACTCGCATGAAAACTTGTTAAGGGGTGTAAAATAGTTCATCCTATTACCACAAGTAAGCCCATCGAACTTAACTTGTTTAACTTCCAAGTTTGTTGACGTCCTATAACCTAAGAACAGTCACCTTTTCGAAGAGTACTTTGGCTACTCAGATAGCTGCACTATAACTATTGCCAATTCAATGCTTATAGAATCTAGATGGTTGGAAAGTCTCCACCAAGAAACAAAGCATTTTATAGCCTGAATCAAGTACAAAATCAGATACAGATATTAAAAGGCTTACAACTGACAAATAGGCACCACACCTGGGATATGAGGTTTATCCCTACCATTTTTTTGGTCCCATGTACTTCGCGCCACCTGATAGCCCATCTTCCTGAACTTCCCACATCACCATCTTCGCAACACTTGAAGACAACTCTCAATGGCGACAATTCTGTTGCTCTGTAGTATTACTGATCCTACAGAACGCTGTACAGTGGTATAACGTGTCAAGCCAGCGGCTATACACTTTCACTACCACGGTCCGTCCTTCGCCGACCAAGGGACCTGACAAGGCAGGGTTGAACAGTTCAGTCCAAGGTTCTTCAATGGATGTTGAGGATGGCTGCTGCCACAAATTTCCAGTTAGAAAGGGGACGCAACAAGGAAGAGCTTGAGAGAGAGAGAGAGAGAATACGAAATTGAGATTGTATACAGTGGTGCTCACCTTAGTCAACGATGCAGATGGTGGTGGCGGTGGAGGTTCCAAATCGAGAGAGAGAGAAAAAACTTCGAAATCGAAATCACTCTGAGGTTGAATCGTAATATCTGAGAGTGAAGGGTTTAGAGAGAGAGCCAGCGATCGGGTGAGTGAGAGATTTGAGGGATTGATTTCTCTGAGACTGAAGGTTTCCCAGATTCAAAATGAGGGCTTGAAGAGAGAGAGAGAGAAGGGTTCTCTGATTCTCACAGAGCCAAGAGAGAGCGAGGAATAACATTATTGTAACACATGTGAAGGCGTTGAAAAAACGACTTCGATTCTCTAAACGGTACCGTTTTATTCAAAATAAAATGCGACGTTTATAAAACGTCGTTAAATGTTAAAAACAGTGACGTTTAAAAAAGCGCCGTTAAATAAACGCCGTTAAATCCTATATTTCCTGTAGTGAGTCTTAGTTATTTTGGAAAATATTTAATTATTTTTTTAATTATTTTTTGAAAAGACATTTAGAAAAGTAGAAAAAATATTGCGAAACCTACCAATGTCAAGTCCTCGTATTGTGCCAGTTAAGGTAGCTATTCGGAAACGAGGAGTTAAGGTAGACTCGGTTTGCCCAAGGTGTCAAGAACATGATGAAACATTAGAACATTTGTGTTTTCATTGTTCGTTTTCCAAAAGGATATGGTTTGGATCAAAGCTGGGTCTTAATTTTGATATCGGGCAAGAATTACGGGTAGAGGATTTGACTGATTTTTGGTTTCATAATTAATGCGTTTGATGAGAGTGCTATTATAGAAGCAATCAAAGTTCTTTGGAGTATTTGGGTTCATAGAAATCGAATTGTATCTGATGATCACATTATTGATCCACTTTTCCACTATCCAATTGATTAACAATTTGAGATTGAAAAATTTTCTTGATATGACTTTCAAAACAATGGCCAAAAAGGAGATCGGAGGCAACTTGAGTTTTTCATGTTATGTCTAATGTTGTTTCATGGTGTATAGATCCAACTTATAAAGTATTTTTGGTGGATGGCGCATGGCATCAAGAGACAGAACAAGTGGTCGCTGCATGGGTGGCGGTCAATAAAAATGGATGTAAGGTGGCATCTAGAGCATTTTCATTCCAAGCGCAATCAGCTCATGAAGTCGAAAACCGTGGTTGCATAGATGTGCTTCAATGGCGCTTTTCTCGAAATCTGAAAATAGTGCTAATTCAGACGGATTGACAAGGGTTGATTAATAGTTTGAAATCATGTGTTACTATTGACTGCTTCTCTAAATCTTTAATAGATGACATGTGTAAGAAGATAGACTATTTTTGTATTTAAGAAGATGCGTCGTACTATTGTAAAGCCTCCTCGTATGGCAGCAAAGGTTGCCTTGCGTAAAGGTAGCCAATTTTGTTTGGTTTGTTAGTTTTATATCTATATAATAAGGCACAAAAGTTTTTGAAAATATGTTAGAGACAATTGTCCTACTAGGACATTTTAATGGTCCTGATTCATTTATATATTTAGATGGACAACTCAGATGAAAACCTTCTTTCTCACTCTATCTGAATTTCTCGCCCAAGAGCCACAAACTTTGCAATCACCCATCCTTATCTGTCGCACCTCACCTTTCCACTTTTTAAATTTTAAAACACACCCATCAACTCCCTACAAAAAAGAGACTCACGCTTATCGAACTCTCTCTATAAACTCTCCTCTTTTTTATTTAGATGGACAGCTCAGATGAAAACCATCTCTCTCACTCTATCTGAATTTCCTGCCCAAGAGCCACAAACTTTGCAACCACACATCCTTATCTGTCGCACCCCACCTTTCCACTTTTTAAATTTTAAAACACACCCATCCACTCCCTACGAAAAAGAGACCCACGCTTATCGAACTCTCTCTATGAACTCTCTTCTTTTTTTCTTTCGGTCTCACTCCAAATTTTCAATTTTCAATTTTCAAAACACCAATCCTCAACCATGGTACTGCTCATTACCTCATCCAGTCATCACCTATGTCACTTCCTCCAGTCATCTCGACGCCAGTTCTATCCACAAGCAGGGTATGAAGAACTCTCTCTCTCTCTATCTATCTATCTATCTCTCTGTGATTGCTCTATTTTTTTATTGTTGTTTTGTTTGTGAATCTGTAGATGGGTAGAGCACGATCCGATGAAGATTATGCAGAGTGTGAAGATTTGTATGAGCAAGGCAATTGACAAAGCCATTGTAGATGGGCACAATGTTGACGGTGGACTTAAGGCAATCGGACTCACCAATTAGAGAGAAGCAACGGTCGTTTGGAGCAAATCTATTGGCCTCCATCTCTATAACACCATTGTTTGGATGGATGTTTGTACCAGTTCCCTATTCATTCATTGATTCATCCTGTTTCTTTTTCCTTTTTTTTTCTTTTTAATTATTATTATTATTTTATCATTTTGTTTGTGCAAATTGAAGATCTAGAATTGTGTTTGTATTCTTATCAATACCCATTTCTTGAATTGTCTATTTTTTTTATTTATTTTTTTCCTTTGCAAGGATATTTTGTTCTTTGAATGTGATTTTATATTGTGTGATTTTATCAAAAACTGTTGCATGTGATGGCCTACCATTACTTCTTTTTTTTTTAAAAAAAAAAAATTAATAACTTTTCCTGGTATTTGAAACATGAGTCTTTGATTTTTTTTACCGAATCATTATTCATCTATTATATTCGCATATATAGTGGTGCTGATCATGTGCGAGATGGTAAGCATGCACTATTAAATAAGTTTTAGTTATTTTTGCATCTATAGGTGCACACACAATAACACAATAACTATCATCTTTCATAATTAATATTCCAGTTAATTTTTTTTTTTTATAAATTGGGTTGAAAGTGGGAAATATATAAGAGTATATATATAATAATTCATTTACATAATAATTTAGAAAATCAAATCACTTAATCAATTAGTTTCAACGATTGATTGATAGGACTTTACTCCTGATAATTAATCAATTAGGTAGTGTTTGGTTCACTATAATAAAGTTCAAACATTCCTTACACTTCTCATGTTTGGTTGACTAAAATAATAATAAAAAATTCATTACAATGAGAGTCATCATTAACTATTATAAGGAGATGATCATTTCAGAGGAAAGTGTAAGAAATTACCATTTCATTTAATTTCATCTCATTTCAGTGTACCAAATATAGCATAAATGAGATTGAAGTGTTTCAAATATGATTAGTGTTCTGATAGGAAGTGTTTCAATTTGGGAGAAGTGCAATTTATCTTGGGAAGATTTTTTTATTTATTAAAAATATCAAAAATGCTACATATTTTTTAAAAAATACAACTTTATAACTCTCACACACCTGTGATTGGTTCAAGAAGAAAAGAAAAAAAATAAAAATATATGATTGTCTACATCATTTTGAAAGTCATGGATGTTCCTAATTTTGGGGGTTCCTGAAATTTATTTGGGTTACTAATAAATTGGTGTTTCATTTAAGTTTCATGTCTTCATATAGGGATTTTTCTCCTTCCCGTGAATTCATTACCTACTCTTTGAAAAGAGAAAAAAAACAAACAAAACAAAACAAAAAATTTGAATACATCACTTTCTAATTTTGATTTATATTTTAATGTCATCATTAATTGCACCGTGCCTTCAGGTACAGGCATACGCTAGTATCTATATATGTAAGAAGTATTTACCTGCTTGAGGTTTATACTTTTTTTTTCCATTTTGCCATTCTATTATTGTTGATTCTTCATTATTGCTTTATACCTTTTAGATAATTTAGTCACTGTGAAAATTCACATTAAATTATTCTTAAAAGAAAATAAATAAATAAATAAATAAATTAATTAATTAATTTTATCCAGAGTCTATCTGAAAATATATATTAGTGTAAAAGTTAGTTTTAAATTAACCCAATTCAATCACTAACAAAGACATTATTAAGAATAATAATTTTGTGGGTGTTCAATATTTGTTGTTATAAATTATTTTAATTAGGATTCAATATGATAATTATTCTTACTAAATACCTTAGTTAAAAATCTTAGTGTATCAATTTTAAGAAACCCACACAAATACACACAAAAAAAAAAAAGAAAAAAGAAAAAAAAGAATCAAACTTTGCAGATTTTTGGTGGCAACTTTTCCACATATTGGATTGCATGTTATTATAGAGAAGGAGAGCCCATTATACTCTTGGAATTGAGAGAAAGTAAACTCATAGAATGAAGAGAGAATGATGAGAGAGAGAGAGAGAGAGAGAAAAGGGCTCAGCATGATTATCTATATATACATAAGTATGTTTACTCCTCCGGATCAGTGAGGAGAATAGAGGCCAAAAAAAAAAAAAAATGAGAAAAAAAATTCTGTGAGCAACAAAGCAGTAGGAGAAGGAGAAGAAGAAGAAGAGCGGGAGATTAAGGTTGCATATTTTTCTACCATTTCACTATTCCATTTCAATCCTACAACTAGGTAAGAAAACCCTCTCAACCCTCTCATTTTTTTTTTAATTCTTGAAATTTTCAAATTATATTCATATGATAAAATGACTAATTTATAGATAGAATTGAAGGTAAACTCATAACATTCAAGGATAGATTGTCAATAAGTTATTACACTTGTTCCATGAATATGGCATGAATTGATAACACACAGACCATAGCAGCAGACCTCATCAAGGATGTCATTCATATATGCAAAACATTGAGTAATCAAATTCCCTCAAAAATCAACAATAAAAAAGAAGACTATACCCAAAAAAAATCCCAACGAGTTTTCAGATCTCAAACAAATAAAAACTGTCAGATCTGAAACATATATTTTAGAATGAAAATCTCATATCTAAAAGGATATTGTTTCGAATGAAAATTTTTAATGAGGAAAGACTATATATTTTCGAATGAGAAATTTCAAATCTCAAACAAATATTTTTGAATGAGAAATTTTAAGTCATAAATATATATTTTTGAATGAAAAATCTCAGATCTGAAACATATATTTTTGAATAAGAAATCTCAAATCTCAAACATATTTTTGAATGAGAAATCTCAGATCTGAAACATATATTTTTGAATAAGAAATCTCAAATCTCAAACATATTTTTGAATGAGAAATCTCAGATCTGAAACATATATTTTTGAATAAGAAATCTCAAATCTCAAACATATTTTTGAATGAGAAATCTCAGATCTGAAACATATATTTTTGAATGAGAAATCTCAGATTTGAAATCTTAAACATATGTAAACCCTAGGAGAAGAAAGAGAGAGAGAAAAAACTTCGAAATCGAAATCACTCTGAGGTTGAATCGTAATATCTGAGAGTGAAGGGTTTAGAGAGAGAACCAGCGATCGGGTGAGTGAGAGATTTGAGGGATTGGTTTCTCTGAGACTGAAGGTTTCCCAGATTCAAAATGAGGGCTTGAAGAGAGAGAGAGAGAAGGGTTCTCTGATTCTCACAGAGCCAAGAAAGAGAGCGAGGAATAACATTATTGTAACACATGTGAAGGCGTTGAAAAAACGACTTCCATTCCCTAAACGGTACCGTTTTATTCAAAATAAAATGCGACGTTTATAAAACGTCGTTAAATGTTAAAAACAGTGACGTTTAAAAAAGCGCCGTTAAATAAACGCCGTTAAATCCTATATTTCCTGTAGTGAGTCTTAGTTATTTTGGAAAATATTTAATTATTTTTTTAATTATTTTTTGAAAAGACATTTAGAAAAGTAGAAAAAATATTGCGAAACCTACCAATGTCAAGTCCTCGTATTGTGCCAGTTAAGGTAGCTATTCGGAAACGAGGAGTTAAGGTAGACTCGGTTTGCCCAAGGTGTCAAGAACATGATGAAACATTAGAACATTTGTGTTTTCATTGTTCGTTTTCCAAAAGGATATGGTTTGGATCAAAGCTGGGTCTTAATTTTGATATCGGGCAAGAATTACGGGTAGAGGATTTGACTGATTTTTGGTTTCATAATTAATGCGTTTGATGAGAGTGCTATTATAGAAGCAATCAAAGTTCTTTGGAGTATTTGGGTTCATAGAAATCGAATTGTATCTGATGATCACATTATTGATCCACTTTTCCACTATCCAATTGATTAACAATTTGAGATTGAAAAATTTTCTTGATATGACTTTCAAAACAATGGCCAAAAAGGAGATCGGAGGCAACTTGAGTTTTTCATGTTATGTCTAATGTTGTTTCATGGTGTATAGATCCAACTTATAAAGTATTTTTGGTGGATGGCGCATGGCATCAAGAGACAGAACAAGTGGTCGCTGCATGGGTGGCGGTCAATAAAAATGGATGTAAGGTGGCATCTAGAGCATTTTCATTCCAAGCGCAATCAGCTCATGAAGTCGAAAACCGTGGTTGCATAGATGTGCTTCAATGGCGCTTTTCTCGAAATCTGAAAATAGTGCTAATTCAGACGGATTGACAAGGGTTGATTAATAGTTTGAAATCATGTGTTACTATTGACTGCTTCTCTAAATCTTTAATAGATGACATGTGTAAGAAGATAGACTATTTTTGTATTTAAGAAGATGCGTCGTACTATTGTAAAGCCTCCTCGTATGGCAGCAAAGGTTGCCTTGCGTAAAGGTAGCCAATTTTGTTTGGTTTGTTAGTTTTATATCTATATAATAAGGCACAAAAGTTTTTGAAAATATGTTAAAGACAACTTTTTTACTAAGACATTTTAATGGTCTTGATTCATTTATATATTTAGATGGATAGCTCAGATGAAAACCTTCCCTCTCACTCTATCTGAATTTCCCGCCCAAGAGCCACAAACTTTGCAACCACCCATCCTTATCTGTCGCACCTCACCTTTCCACTTTTTAAATTTTAAAACACACCCATCCACTCCCTACAAAAAAGAGACCCACGCTTATCGAACTCTCTCTATAAACTCTCCTCTTTTTTATTTAGATGGACAGCTCAGATGAAAACCTTCTCTCTCACTCTATCTGAATTTCCCGCCCAAGAGCCACAAACTTTGCAACCATACATCCTTATCTATCGCACCTTAATGGTCCTAATTCATTTATATATTTAGATGGACAGCTCAGATGAAAACCTTCTCTCTCACTCTATCTGAATTTCCCGCCCAAGAGCCACAAACTTTGCAACCACACATCCTTATCTGTCACACCTCACCTTTCCACTTTTTAAATTTTAAAACACACCCATCCACTCCCTACAAAAAAGAGACCCACGCTTATCGAACTCTCTCTATAAACTCTCTTCTTTTTTTCTTTCGGTCTCACTCCAAATTTTCAATTTTCAAAACACCCACCCTCAACCATGGTGCTGCTCATCACCTCATCCGGTCATCACCTGTGTCACTTCCTCCAGTCATCTCCACGCCAATTCTACCCACAAGCAGGGTATGAAGAACTCTCTCTCTCTCTCTCTATCTATCTATCTATCTCTCTGTGATTGCTTTGTTTTTTTATTGTTGTTTTGTTTGTGAATCTGTAGATGAGTAGAGCACGATCCGATGGAAATTATGGAAAGTGTGAAGATTTATATGAGTAAGGCAATTGACAAAGCCACTGTAGATGGGCACAATGTTGACGGTGGACTTAAGGCAATCGGACTCACCAATTAGAGAGAAACAACGGTCATTTGGAGCAAATCTATGGCCTCCATCTCTATAACACCATTGTTTGGATAGATGTTTGTACCAGTTCCTATTCATTCATTGATTCATCCTGTTTCTTTTTCCTTTTTTTTCTTTTTAATTATTATTATTATTTTATCATTTTGTTTGTGCAAATTGAAGATCTAGAATTGTGTTTGTATTCTTATCAATACCCATTTCTTGAATTGTCTATTTTTTTTTTCCTTTGTAAGGATATTTTGTTCTTTGGATGTGATTTTATATTGTGTGATTTTATCAAAAACTGTTGCATGTGATGGCCTACCATTACTTCTTTTTTTTTTAAAAAAAAAAAATTAATAACTTTTCCTGGTATTTGAAACATGAGTCTTTGATTTTTTTTACCGAATCACTATTCATCTATTATATTCGCATATATAGTAGTGTTGATCATGTGCGAGATGGTAAGCATGCACTATTAAATAAGTTTTAGTTATTTTTGCATCTATAGGTGCACACACAATAACACAATAACTATCATCTTTCATAATTAATATTCCAGTTAATTTTTTTTTTATAAATTGGGTTGAAAGTGGGAAATATATAAGAGTATATATATAATAATTCATTTACATAATAATTTAGAAAATCAAATCACTTAATCAATTTTAGTTTCAACGATTGATTGATAGGACTTTACTCCTTATAATTAATCAATTAGGTTGTGTTTGGTTCACTATAATAAAGTTCAAACATTCCTTACACTTCTCATGTTTGGTTGACTAAAATAATAATAAAAAATTCATTACAATGAGAGTCATCATTAACTATTATAAGGAGATGATCATTCCACAGGAAAGTGTAAGAAATTACCATTTCATTTAATTTTATCTCATTTCAATGTACCAAATATAGCATAAATGAGATTGAAGTGTTTCAAATATGATTAGTGTTCTGATAGGAAGTGTTTCAATTTGGGAGAAGTGCAATTTATCTTGGGAAGATTTTTTTTTATTATTAAAAATATCAAAAATGCTACATATTTTTTTAAAAAATACAACTTTATAACTCTCACACACCTGTGATTGGTTCAGAAAGAAAAGAAAAAAAATAAAAGTATATGATTGGTCTACATCATTTTGAAAGTCATGGATGTTCCTAATTTTGGGGGTTCAAATTTATTTGGGTTACTAATAAATTGGTGTTTCATTTAAGTTTCATGTCTTCATTTAGGGATTTTTCTCCTTCCCGTGAATTCATTACCTATTCTTTGAAAAGAGAAAAAAAACAAACAAAACAAAACAAAAAATTTGAATACATCACTCTCTAATTTTGATTTATATTTTAATGTCATCATTAATTGCACCGTACCTTCAAGTACGGGCATACGCTAGTATCTATATATGTAAGAAGTATTTACCTGCTTGAGGTTTGTACTTTTTTTTCCATTTTGCCATTCTATTATTGTTGATACTTCACTATTGCTTTATACCTTTTAGATAATTTAGTCACTGTGAAAATTCACATTTAATTATTCTTAAAAGAAAATAAATAAATTAATTAATTAATTAATTTTATCCAGAGTCTATCTGAAATATATATTAGTGTAAAAGTTAGTTTTAAATTAACCAAATTCAATCACTAACAAAGACATTATTAAGAATAATAATTTTGTGGGTGTTCAATATTTGTTGTTTATAAATTATTTTAATTAGGATTCAATATGATAATTATTCTTATTAAATACCTTAGTTAAAAATCTTAGTGTATCAATTTTAAGAAACCCACACAAATACACACACAAAAAAAAAAAAAAAAGAATCAAACCTTGCAGATTTTTGGTGGCAACTTTGCCACATGTTGGATTGCATGTTATTATAGGGAAGGAGAGCCCATTATACTCTTGGAATTGAGAGAAAGTAAACTCATAGAATGAAGAGAGAATGATGAGAGAAAGAGAGAGAGAGAGAGAGAGAGAGAGAGAGAGAGAGAGAGAGAGAGAGAGAAAGGGCTCAGCTTGATTATCTATATATACATAGGTATGTCTACTCCTCCGGATCAGTGAGGAGAATAAAGGCAAAAAAAAAAAAAATGAGAAAGAAAATTCTGTGAGCAACAAAGCAGTAGGAGAAGAAGAATAGTGGGAGATTAAGGTTGCATATTTTTCTACCATTTCACTATTCCATGTCAATCCTACAACTAGGTAAGAAAACCCTCTCAACCCTCTCATTTTTTTTTTTAAATTCTTGAAAATTTCAAATTATATTCATATGATAAAATGACTAATTTATAGATAGAAATTTTTATATATGTATGTAAATTTTGTGATGTGTATATCAAATATTTGAAAATATTAATAGTCTAAAAGTCATGGTATTATTGTGAAAATAGGCTTGCATGTGTAGTTTATACCATTAAAGAGAGGATTGAAGAATTTATTTGATCCTTGAATCTGTCAAAAAATTTGTATGAATTTTTAGACAATTTTATACTCAAAATTTATAGATTTTTTCTTCTACAAAGTTGTTTAGAATGATATCCACTTCATCTATGAATTTTTGTAATAGTTATGGAGTTTTTTAAGAATTTATACAAATTTTACTATGTGTTTGAAAAATCATTAAAATTTTTATATTAAATCAAATCTGGTAATTTCTAAACCAAAAATGAAATTTGAGAAGTCTAGTTTCGTAATAAATTTTTAGATTATGGAATTGATTTATAAATTTAAGTATGGAATTAATTTAAGAAAATGTGATAAATCTGTGTCATAAATTTTCTTGAAATTTTTCAGAATTATTATCTCTTCAATTGTTTATTTGGACTAAAAAATTTGATATTGTACTATTCTAATCTTGTAGATTAAAAATCCATGCATGTGTGTAACTATGATTTATTGGTATCTAAATTATTATTTCATACCATGGTTTAAATAAATTGTTTATTTAAATTTTGTACAATTATTTATTATTGTGTGACATATGTACTATTTTATGTTAGAAATTTTAATGAGTTGGTATAACATTATTAGTAATTAAATGTTGAATTATTGTGAATATCTCAACAAGTAAAGAAATACAAAATTTAATCAATGATACATTAAAATTTAAAAGTGATGGGGTGAGCTCGGTTTAGAATCTTGCGCAAGTGAGTTGCGAACCCTAGCATGACACGGGAAGGTATTTCGGCTCTTATCGGTGTAGGTGATATAACGTTGGTGGTGCGGGTGTCACAACATAGACCGTTCCCTTGGGGCAGACCGTGATGTTACGACTCGGGTATGTAACCCTGGTGCGTGGGCATCATTGGTAGTTACAGTAAGTAACATTTGAACATTTGACAAAGGGGGAGTCAGAATTGCCCGTGGCTATTGCTTGGCGGTTGAGTGGAAATAGTGCTCCGCGGGGAGTTACTTAAATTTATCTGATAAACTAAATTTATGAAACTTTAAAAAGAAAGGTGGACATATTCCTTATGATGAAATGCTGCTTCCGTTTGTTATATTTTTTTTATTTGATTTATTATCTATTGTTATTATTTCAACTGATAACATTCCTTTTATGCTTACTAAATGTTACTTGTTATTCTGTTACTACACATTATTCATAAATTGTGAGTATTATTATCTGGGTGGGTATTTTTGGGTTGTAGTATCTTATTGAGCTCGTCGCTCACTGGCATTCCCGTTGTCCTGGCGTCTTATGCTAGGTACCGAAGAAACTGAAGGAAACACCAAGGTCTTGCAAGGCGACACTCAGCCTTGGTTAACTTGAAGAGTGTCCAAGATCCATGAACCATTTTTCTAAGTTTCTAGTTTTTTTTTTTTTTTTTTTTTTTTTTTTTTTTTTATATTCATGTTGTTTTTATGTACTAAGACTAAGTTTTAAGTTTTTTTTGAAGTTGTAATTTAAGAACTTTTATTTTATGGGTTGTTAATTAATGCTAGTAATATTGATGAGTAATATTGGTGACAACATTGATGAGGGGTTAGTTATTAACAAAATTGATTTTAAGTTCTAAATCTTATTATGATGTCCTCAAATCTTGGGGTGTCACAGTCACTTTCTTGGATTTCTTGGTATATTTACGCTTTCTTTATTTTAATGACTTTAGCCTCACGTAAGGCTCAATGATTACATTTGGGGAAAATTATTTTATTATTCTTCTTACTTTGAGAATATTACAACTCACCTTTATTTGTTCTACCTAATGTAATTTTTTTGGTTTTGAAGGTCCTTTATAACATTTGGATATTTTGGTTTCATAGATTTTATAACTTGCTTTTTACACTATAGGACATGTGATTTTGTAAAATATCAATAGTCAAAAGAAGTTTGAATTTCTCTCAAATTAAAATCTAAATTTGGGAAAATTTGAGAGATTTGTGAAGTTCATCATATGTACCATTTTGATAAAGTAAATCAACCACAACATTTTTTTTTATTGCATTTGTTTTTTTAAAAAAATAGATAAGTGTATTTTTTAAAATCAACCACTATTTTCTTAAGAGACAAACACAATAAGATAAAAAAGTTACAATCATTGGATCAATCTATTTATTTATTATGAATGATATACACGAAAATTCTTATAAAATAGATTATTAAAATGGGATTTACGGTTAACTCTATGACCCCTAAGTTCTCTCAAGATTAGATTCGAAGGTAAAAGAAGCTAAAAATAATTACATATTTTTATTCTATCATAAGAATAACTTCAATTATACAAGTGTAAAGTCATTCTTTAACTTCAATTATAGAAGTGTAACTTCAAGTACTGAATCTTACAATTTTAATCAATAATATCAAGTAAAGGCATCATGTGAACTTGCATGTGGACCATAACATAATTTTTCATAATCTTTATAATAGCCCGGACCAAAAGTATTGTAGAGTCCAAATCTTTGTTTGATTTGATTTTTAAAGTTTATTTTTAGAAAGAAAAATAATTGTAAAAAACTAAAATTTATTTTGGTGACGAGAAAAAAATTAAGGGGTTTTTTTAAGGGTCCCTAGTATTTAGACTTTATAGTATAAAGGACATCTAATATTTTCATAATATCTAAGGTCTCTCAATTTGATCCAGAGAAATTCTGGTCCAGAGAAATTCTGCTTCAGAGAAATTTCAACCCAGAGAAATTTCCATCCAGAGAAATTTGAAACCAGTGAAATTTGAAATTTCTCTGGTTTGTTCAATTTTTTTGATTTTCTATGTTTTGAAATTTCTCCAGGGTTGAATTTTCTCACAAATAACTCTGTGATTTGCTGCTTTGCTTGCCTTCACTCTTGGTGTCAAGCAAATTATAGGAATTTCTCTAGACTTTTCCAGAGAAATTCTCTCCAGAGAAATTCCCAAATTTCTCTAGATGAGAATTTCTCTGGAGAGAATGAGAGATGAAATCAAACAACATCAATATTGCTCTCCTTCTCAATAAGAGGGTTTCAAATTTTGATTTCACAAACACTGGGTTTTATACAAATTAAGCATTCCAAGTTCCAGCTCGAAACCAAAGAATTTCTCTGGACCAACCCAAAGAAAATTCAGTTAAAAAACCAGAGAATTTCTCTGGTTTCAACCCAGAGAAAATTCAGTTCAGGTGATCGTGATTTACCATTTCTTTCTGATAAATGGATCATTTGAATCAGCTTTGCGGACGCAACTAGAGCCAACCAAAAATATCATAGCCCACGGTTTTTTGCACTATAATATATAAAGATGATTAGCTTTTACCTATCCCAATAAGCTATCGGCATGCATAGTACCTATATCGAGCAGACAGGTCAAAAAATCAACTCATCTGCAGGATCTGCACGCCAAACAATTTCACACGGCACCACAAATGTGGTAACTCGCCCCAACAAGCGTGAAGCTTACACTTTTGCACCAGTCTACCTCAAAAACACCGGCGCCGGAGAGACCACCATGGCCAACTGAACTTAAAAAAATGGCCCTCCTAGGCGCCACTCATTGAAATAAGGTGTGCGATATACACCGAAACCAACACGCTGCATCTTTCTTCCCCACATACCATGACCACCGATGCAAACCCAGAAACAATCTTTACCACCGGCACAAAAAAACGACAACATCAAAGTATAACCCAGCACCGTCGGAAGCGAACCTGGATCAAAACTGCACAAAAACACATGTCCAGAGCCACGTGACCGCGTCGGTAAACCCACAAGTGCCACGGTGAACGGCGAGCCCACTTAGAAACAAACAACCCCACTAGACATGCCACAAACCAGCATAGAAACACAACCCAGAACAAAGAGAATTTCTGGGAACAAACGATCACCATTTCAAAGCAACGTCACCACTGCAAGTTAGGGTTTGGGATTGATGTATGAGGGAGAGAGAGAGAGAGAGAGAGACCAAACTCAGTTTTTGAAGTCCTTTCGTTTCTTCTTAAATTTCTCTGTGATACATGAGTTTGGAGTTGAAGGACTTTAGACATCATAAAATAATATTGTGGATCTCTTCCATTATTAAAAGTGGGAGAGGGACCTTAGACTAATTTTCTCCAAAATTAAATACATTCATTATTTTCATATAATTTTATCTTTTTAAAAAGTAAAAATTAATTTTAAAATTTTCAAAATATGTTTATGCTTCTTTTAATTTGGTTGGTGAATTACTTTGGCTGGAGAGCTCTTGAAATTTACGTAACAAAATCGGGTTAATTGTAATTAGCCTAATAGTGCAAAGGCTGAGTTTTTTTTTGTTGATAAATTACAAATACATCATCTAAAGTTTGCCTCAAATACAAATTGTCGCTCATAGTTTTAAAAATTACATAACGTCCCTTGAAATTTTAAATTTCATAACAAATAGTCCATTTTATTAATAAATCATTAGGTCAATTAACAATTTTAATAATGACAGAAATTTATTTCAATTAATAATTCAGGTAATTTTATCATTATATAGGAAATCAATTAGAAAATTTATTTTTTTATTAATTCTGTTAAATAAAAAATTATAATAAGGGGGTTATTTGTAATTTTTCAAATCATAAGAGGCAATCTGTATTTTAAACAAATTTTAAAGGGTATATTTTTAATTTATCCCTTAAAAAAAAATGCTACAGTGATTATTTGTATGGTTGTTATACTCTTAGGCCACGTTTGTTTGACGAATTGAGTTGGATGAGATTGGTAGTGAGATGATAGTTAGTGAATAGATTGTTAATGTGAGAATTGTTAGTGAGAAGATTAAGTAAAAGTGTGCTTGTTTTGATGATAGGATTGAAGATGGTTGGTGATGAGATTGTTAAATTATTTTTATATAAAATAAATAAATAAATTATTTATAGATTACAAAAAAATTAAAACAAATATTTAAATAAACAGGTGCATTTGATTAAAAAAATAATATTTTTATATAAAATAAACTCAATTCACTCACTATTTTTTTAATTATATCCAAAATCCAACCAATCTAATCCACCCACATAGGGGGATTAGTATTCCACCTAGTCTTAATCCTCCAGTGTATGCCCAAACCAAACATGAAATTGGTGGACCCCACCTTATACACAATCTAATCCCTTTCTTCATGCGGCCATCAAACGTGATCTTAACTCGAAATGTTTTCATTCATCATCAAGCCCTTGTTTCCCACAATTATTTCCTTGTTCTGAACAATGGCCTTCACTCCATGGCCAGTGATGGATTCAAAGTCTCGGGCTTCTGGCCAAACTGGATTCTCTTCATCTTCTCGGAATTTCTTTGCATACTCAACAACGGCCTTGGCCAAGGGATGCTCACTGTTAATCTGATAAAACACACCAGTATAATCAATCACCAGTCATCTTTAGTTAGGAAATCTGGAAGAACATAAATATCAAAGGCAGTTCGAAATTTTAGAAAATTCAATCAGCAATTCATACTTCAAATCAAACCTAGTTATAAACTAAAACTCCATTGTGGTCAACATAAGTATTCTTCATTTTTGTAAAACATGCTTGGTTATCATTTTTCAAAAACATTTTTCAGAAAATTTACTTTCTTATTTTCCGTGTTTTTTTGTTTTTACTAAATTTTTTTAATATTTTGAGCAATTTTTTTAATTTTTAGACATACCTAACATAAATATACCTAAAAAGTAAAAAAAAAAAAATTGAAAAAAACCTTTTAAAAATTCACTAAATTCCAAAAATACAAAAAAAAAATACAAGAATTAAGTATATTTTTTTGTATTTTTATGTATTTATTAATTTTTAAAAATATTTTTTCACAAATTTTTTACTTTTTAGATACATCTAAGTAAGGTGCATCTAAAAAAGTAAAAAAAAATATTTAAAATTTCAAAAATACTCACTAAAAACAAAAAAAACACGAAAACCAAAAAACTCAGTTTTCAAAAAACTTAATTCAAAAAACTCAAACCAAACACACTGATTGGTTTCGCAGCAAATATGCTTCACTTTCCTTGGTGTGTGGGTTTGTGTGTGTTTGTGTGTGTCTGCTTGTGAGCTCTCTTAACAAGAGACAACAGGTTTTGGATCGAAGAACAAAAAAGAGCATTTAGCAACATGAAATTGCAATTAGAGGCCACCGTGATTAAAAATTTGAACTAACATGGCCTTAGATTCCAAATCCAATTCCATGTTTCTAAAGGAAGCATAAGTTTAATTTGCAGGCACAGCATACTTCAAAGGACAGTCTGAATCTGATTCTTGAACCTACTTTTTGTTACCAAATAGCCCATTTAATAAGCAAGTCCTTAAAGTCAGAAAATTTCATAAATATCATTTCCAAGGACAGATGTATTTTGATTCCAATATAAAATATTATCCAGAAAGAAAATTACCTCAGCTGCTGCAACCAGTTCATAGAATTCTCGAAGTACCATAGTTTTCAAGAGCCTTGTGTTAACAACCACCGGCTTGCCAATAGTGAGAGTTCCAGTCTTGTCAAAGACAATGCAGTTCACCTACAACAAAACATTCACTTCAAGATTTTATTGATCCAAAATGTAAATTAGATTTTTTATTAGTGTTTACATCACTATTCCATAAAATATCTTGGACTTTAACTTTCAAGTGGATTAGAAATATAGATTGTGATTCACATTGGAGTTTTAAAATACATCAGTATCGGGAGTAAGTTTTTGAAGTGTGACTGGAACAATTATTGAAAAAAGATTGATTTCTTATGTTGACCTTGTGTGCACTTTCTAGTGCTTGTCCCCCTTTAATTAGGACACCTTGAGAAGCACCAACTCCAGTACCAACCATAACAGCAGTGGGTGTGGCCAAACCCAGAGCACATGGGCAGGCAATGACCATGACAGAGATGCCAAACTGCAGTGCAAGCTGAAAGCTATCCATGGAAGAAGGTATCCAAGATTTTGGGTAGCCATTGAACTTTCCAGCTAAAAACCAGGCAAGCCAAGTGGAAAAGGATAGCATTATAACCTGCAAAATACAGTCAATTTTCAATGAGGGCCAAGAACTATCCCATTTGAAATAGGGCTGTTCATTAACCGTAAGATCTGAATAAACCGACCGAGTCGACTCAAACCGTTGAGTCACAGTCGATTTCGATTGTTGTACGGTCGGTCAACGGTTTCAAAAGGCTAAATTTTTTAATATAACGGTAGGTGTTCGGTCTCCCATGGAAAAATATTCACTACACCCAAACTGTCCGAATTTATAATGTAAAGTATACATGACATTTTAGGATTGGAAGTCAAAAATACATTTTATCTACCCAGGCTTATCCCCTTCTCTATTTAAACTCTCCAAGTACACTTGGCAGCATATGATAAGTTGTCAAAATAGCACACACTATCTTTGACTATAGATTATCAATTCGAAAAATGACTCGTAGCTCGAATTTGGTCTGGCTCGAATGGCCCGAACAGCCCAAAACAAGTTTTTTTTTTTTTCTTTTTTTTTTTGTTTTCATTTTTTCCTCTTCATTCCTTCGAACACAGAGACAGAGAGGGAAGGGAAGAGAAGAGGAGGGAGAGAGAGAGAGAAAAGAGAGAAGGGAAATTTGATGTCTGGATCTGCATCTGCAAAAAAAATCTGCATCTGCATCTGGATAAAAAATATGAACAAAAAAAATTTGGATCTGCAAAAAAAAAAAAAAAACTGCATCTGCAAAAAAATTTGTTCATTTTTATTCTAAGTCTGGATCTGCAAAAAAAAAAAAAATTTGATGATGACAATGTTGATCCGGATCTGCAGAGGAATTTTTTTTTGTTGTTGATGAAGATGATGAAGATGATGTTGAAGATGATGAAGATGATGATGTTAAAGATGATGGAGATGATCCGGATCTACAGAGGAATTTTTCTTTTTTTGTTGATGAAGATTATGATGTTGAAGATGGGAGTTTGATCCAGATGTTGAATTAAAAAGCAGAGTTTAATTGCAATTCTGAAGATGATGATGATGTTCAAAATCTGAAACTGTTGAAAAAAAAAATTGATCTGGGTTTGGATGAAAAAAAAAAATTGTTCAATGGATCTGGATCTGCATCAGATTTTGAACAAAAAAAATTTATACAACAGCTTCAGATTTTGATAAAAAAAAATCTGATCTGAGTCTGCAGATTTTGAACAAAAAAAATTTGTACAAAATTTTTTTTTGATGTTGATGAAAATGGATCTGCATTAGATTTTGAACAAAAAATTCATGTTCAAATTCGGAGGTTGATCTCTGTCTCTCTCTCCTCCCCTCCTCTTATTTCTTCTTCGTCTCAGTTTCAGACCAGAGAGAAGGGAAAAAAAGAAAAAAAAAAAAAAAAGCAAAACAACGTCGTTTTGGTGTTGAGCCAAATTCAAGCCTCTGAATTTCGAGTTACGAATCGGAACTGATTGAAATTATATAAAGTTGGAGAAATTTCAGAGAAAAAAATTATTGTAATAGTGATTTTAATTCTAGTAAATTTAGATAGTAAGATTTCTTTAACCAAATCTATTGAATTGCTGAAAACCAAAAATAAAATAAAATAAAATCATCTACTGAAATTATAGAAAGTCAGAGAAATTTCACGAACTAAATCTAATGAAATTGCAAAAAAAAAAAAAAGAGATAAAATCACTGAAAGTCAAAGAAATTTTACCGACTAAATACACTAAACTTGGAGAAAATTAGAAATTCAACTAACTAATTTCATTCAGACTTATACAAAAATCTATTTTTACCATTATAACAAACAATATCTATTAAACAACAATACAAAAATCAAATAGGAGAGAGAGAGAGAGAAGAGAAAAAAAAAAAAGGCGACAAGTGAAGTTGGCGGCGATGAGGTCATAATGGTGACTGTAAACAACGAATAAAGGTTCGGATTTCACTAGTGGTTGAGTTTCCTCAAGAAGAGATGAAGTAGTGATGGAAAGTGGATCTAGAGAAGGATACGACGATGTATGGCAGGTGAAGGTGGCAGGTTGTTGAACCGGTAGCTGCCTGTCTTGTCTCGCTGTCTTTCCTTTTCTGATCATCCCTTTCGACGTTGCCTGTTGCTCCAACACTCTCCCAAACTGGCAAACCCCTTCTTCGGCGACTTCTCTCCATCTTGATTCTTCTTTCTTGTTGCCCTAATTGACAAATTGGGGCAAAATTGAAACCCTAATCGACGAATTGAGACTTTTATATGAGATTGGGGCAAAACGATGTCGTCTTGGGGCAAAAAATGGAGGGTTTTGCTAGTCCATCAAACGAAGATAGACATGGGATAAATTTTGACACGAAAGTACCATCAGGGTTTAAATTGATAAAATTAAAATTTTAGAATTTAAATTAAAAAACACGCGAAATCCTGAGATTTTATTTATTTATTTATTTATTTTATAATTTGCCCAAAAAAATAAAAATTTAATCATGCAAAACACTACTCTAAAAATTTAGGGTATGTTTGGTTTGAGTTTGGAAGATGAGTTTTAGAGATAAAAAGTACGAAAATGTGTTTGGTTTGGTTTTTTTCAAAAGATGTTTTGAAAAATTATTTTGAGAGAGAGTTTTGGAAAAAGTGATTGATTTGATGTGTATGAGAGAGAGATTTGTTTGGAAAACTTGTAAACCAAACAAGTTTTGAAAAAAAATTTTAGAAAAATTTGTTTGGTTTGATTACTTTTGAAAACTTATTTGTAGAGAATTTTCCTAAAATTTTTTGAGAAACACAAACCAAACAAGGCCTTATTCTTTACCTTTTGCCCCTCCAAAAATTTCAACAATGCATCCATAAACGCAGGTCAGTTTTTGTTTGTGTATCAAAATTGGATTGGCAATTTTAAAAATTTATTTTTTTGATAATTCCAGGAAACATAAAGGTGTTTTGTCGTACAAGACCAATATTTGAGGATGAAGGCCCTTCTGTTGTTGAATTTCCCGATGATTGTACCATTCGCATCCCTACTGGTGTTGATGATGTTGCCAACCCAAAAAAGGATTTTGAATTTGACAGGGTTTATGGGCCTCATGTTGGACAAGGTGCCATGAAGTTTGCTTGGTCTATATCATTTTTTTAAAACTTACATTGTCTTTAATTTTAGTCGTGTGGAAGTATGCTATCTAACTTACATTTACATTTTGTATGTACAGCTGAACTTTTCAGTGATGTTCAGCCCTTTGTGCAGTCAGCTTTGGATGGATATAATGTTTCTGTATTTGCTTATGGGCAAACCGAATCAGGAAAGACGCACACTATGGTCTCTTTCGACCTCCATCTCTTTTATTATATATATATTTATAATAATTATAGATTATGCTTGCATTTTTATTACTTTAGAGAGCTACATATACATCAGATCTTACACATTCAATTTGAGGACTGCTCTACTTTTAAGATTCATATCTTCAATATATTATAATAGGCTGTCTAATGGGGCAAGGTAGTTTTGTTGAATTTTAAGATATGCTCAATGCTTTGGGTAACTGTTTGATTTATTCATTAATATGCTAATTCTATGTGCTCCCACCTTTTGCAGGTAGGATCTAGCCATGATCGTGGCTTATATGCCCGAAGTTTTGAGGAGCTATTTGATTTGTCCAACTCGGACACAACCTCTATTTCTCGATTTAATTTTTCTGTTACAGTCTTCGAAATCTACAATGAGCAGGTTCCGTTACTACATCTTAGTATTGTGCATACCTTTCTTCCATTGCTCTCATAATTCCGTTACGTTCTGTAATTTCTATTTAGTTTGGCTTTTGTTTTCTTCTGCTAAACATTATTACCATTACCTAATGCTTGTGCTCCTCAATATTTTTCTAGATAAGGGATTTGCTTTCAGAATCAAGGAACATCCTACCGAAGATCAGGATGGGGTCACTGGATTCATTCATAGAGCTGGCACAGGAAAAAGTTGATAATCCATTGGATTTCTCAAAAGTCTTGAAAGTGGCATTTCAGAATCGGGGAACTGATTTATTGAAGTTCAACTTCTCTCATCTGTATGTTCTGTATTCTGTACCTCACATAATCTGTCTATGGCTTTGCTGTTCCATACATTCTGATTTGTTTTTTTGTCAATTTTATTATTGCCATCCTTCCTGCGTAATAGATGTTTGGGAAATATGGGTGAGGCTTATTCCCTCTAGAAGATGAAGAAGTTCATCACTAGATAAGACCATCATTTTATTATTATTATTTTTTAAAATTTCTATAATGCCAGGACCAGGTTTCCTGTAGCTACAAATACAATCCTAATTTGTCTCATTGTTGGAATATTCACTACTTATCCTCATAGACACTCATATAACTTTAGTATGATTTGGTTTCTCGAAAGCAATCCACTCATTTATGTTAAACTAAACATTGAACTTACATAAAAAAATTGCTGGAAATTATCATGATTTAGTGAGTTTTAGTAGCCAAAATATGTTTCAAAATCATCCTTAAAAGGTTTTCATTCATTCCAAGAGTTTGATTCTTGACATATCATAATATGGCTGAACTTGTGTAGTTAAATTTGAGTTACAAATAGATTTATGTTCTGATTGGTGCCCATTAGGTCATGGGCTATGGTGGAGATACAAGAGTCTGAATGATATTTGTTCATGATCGTATTTTTCTATAAAATTAGCCCAAATTTTTGAGTTTAACTTTGGTTAGATGCCTCATTCCTCCCCGTTGAGTTCTTTCCAAAAGTTCCAAATTAAAATGCACAAACATGGACATAGGACACGTGATTTCAAAAAAATTGAGACATGGATACGGTGGGACATGGCAATAAATATAATTTTAAATATATTTTTGTTTATTTTTTATGGATTATATATTAATTACTTAAATCTAACCAAAAATAATAAACATTCAACGTCCAACATCCATAAAAAACACTAAAAAAGAGGGGGGAAATAACTAGTTGGCGTGTCCTTGCCATGTCCTCTGAAAAAATTAATTAAATAAACCCTGCTGTGTTGTCGTGTTTGACACTGCTACAATACCCGTTTTGAAATGTCGTTGCTTCATAGGTTCCAATAGCCACTAGCATTTTTGCCTTGTCAACATTTAAAAATCAGTACCTTTTCATTCTTCAAGTCCTATTTGTTTATCTACTGTGTGGCAAGTCAGCTTCATTAATGAGTTTAACTATGCAATCTGCATGTCTTCCAGTTCACCAAGGTGATCAGTTAACTTTTTACTATTGATTCCCATTTCTATTAATAACTGTGTACGACAAGGGTGGTAATGAGCTTCTATAATGTATATTGCAAGGGTGGAGTATACTCTTAGTAACAGACCTCAAAATAGAAAAAGCTATGTCGATGACCTTTGGGAATAACAATTAGTTTACAAGGTTTGTAGAAACTAGTAGTCCCTACTCGTACCAATGAGCAATTAATATAATGAATTAACAGTTGCTGATTTATTCTTTATCATCAAAACGTAAACCAATTATAAATTTATAAATCTGCCGTATGATTATAACATAGAGAAACTGGTATATAAGATTCCAGAATCGTCCTTTTGATTGGAAAGTATATCATAAGTCATAACAAGGTCGAGGGAGGTTTAGATTTAGCAGCATCTGCTCTGGACAAAGCTCCTCTCTGTCAAGATGGCTTTAAAGACTTCCTTTCCAAACAGTTTTTGGTCCTCAATAATCTCCAACAAGTATGGGTTACAGTATAATTGTTGGAATCCTCATCCTATTTGCAGGGAGACTCACCGAGTCTGCAAATTTGTTTGTTACACATCTGTCTTCTTTCCCCATGCCATACATCCAGCAACCTTTCTGTCTTAGTTGCTAGACTGGATGAGGTCAAGGAGAATGAAGAGCAAAAAGAGGATGTTGAAACATCTGAGGATAATGATGAGATCAATGGCGATGAACTATAACAAGCCTATGAAAAGCTGTACGAGGAATCTCTGAATTTGTCCAAACTCAACGACAAACTCTCTCTCAAGCTCAAAACATGTGAGAGTGAGAATGTCAGGCTGATAGGAGAACTTGCAACAGCAAAGGAGAATATCATCAAGATCTCTAGTGATAGGCAAGAAGTATGTGGAAAACTTCTATCCTGTGAAACTGAAAGGAATGAACTCCTAAAGGTGTATTCCACATATGAAGAAAAACTTGAAAGTCTTGAGATGTCACAAGCTACACTGGAAGAGAGAGTCTGTCAAAAAGATGAAGAACTCCGTGTTGCTAGAGCCACTATTGCCATGTGGAACGAAGGTTCCAAATCTTTAGAGGACATCCTCGGGTCTCAACAAATGGATTGTGACAAAAGCAGGCTAGGTTATGGTGCAACAGCTCACAAGGGACAGGCCTCCACTTCATATGACATGAAGACTCAAGCAAAGGGAAAGTTGAAGGTAGACCAAGCTGATCTCTCTCTTCATCCACCTAAAGTTGGTAAGATCAACAAAAGAGAGGTAAAACCTGTTTTTATTTGTCATCACTGTGGTAGGTATGGCCACATTCGTCCTTATTGTTTTGAACTATTTGGTAAGGTGTCTCAAAAAGGTAGAAATTCGAAAACTTTTTGGGTTAGGAGACAACCTTATATGTCTAGGCGAAATACCAAGACTAAAAAGATTTGGGTGAGAAAAGATGATTTGACTTGTTTAGTTGTTCACACTGCTCTAAAAGCACGTGATTCTCACATGTGGTATCTTGACAGTGGGTGCTCTCGTCATATGTCTGGTAACAAATCTTACTTCACCTCCCTTGAAAAATATGAAGGAGGAATTGTTACCTTTGGAGATGGCGGCACTTCGAGAGTCATTGGTAAGGGCTCTATAAGTGTTGCTGGTCTTCCTAAGCTCGAAAATGTTCTTCTTGTTGATGGTCTTAAAGCAAATCTTTTGAGCATTAGTCAAATGTGTGATTCCCATCATGAAGTATTGTTTTCAAAAAATAAATGTGAAATTTTGGATAAAAAGGGAAATACTGTCTTACATGGGGTTCGCACATCTGATAACTGCTATGGGATTGTTACTACTAATGATCTCACGTGTCATTCTGCCATCATTAGTAACATTGACCTGTGGCATCAAAGATTAGGTCACATGAATTTCAAAGACCTAACTAAGATAGCCAACAAAGAGCTTGTGAGAGGAGTACCTAAATTGGGTAAGAATTTGAGCCATGTGTGTGGACCATGTCAACTTGGAAAGCAAACCCGTGCCCCTCATAAAAAGGTGAACAACTTTACAACCAAACGTCCTCTTGAATTGGTTCACATGGATTTAATGGGTCCTACCCGCACTGAAAGCATCGGAGGTAAAAGATACATTTTTTTAACTGTTGATGATTTTACTCGATTTTCATGGGTAAAGTTTTTAAGGGAAAAATCTGATACGTTTAA
>NW_021028301.1:125606-135918 GCF_004153795.1 Camellia sinensis | reverse complement strand
TTGTTCTTGAGCATATTCCCACTGAGCATCAAAAAGCTGATATTTTACAAAACCCCTTGATCTTCTTCGGTTTGAGTTCCTTAGAAAGACCTTGGGTGTCATGCTCGATCACTGAGTGTTACTTGTTGCTTGAGTAGGTGAAAGTGTTTTTGCCTTATGTATGCTTGGATTGTCATAATCTCATTGTCATTGATATCTGTTGTACTTGCATCCAACTTTTTATATTACACTACTCATGCTGCTTACAAGATCTCATTGTTCATTGGTCATAGCTCATTTTGAATGCCCATGCTCATTAACCTCATGATCTCATTCTGTACACATCCTTGAGATTAATTGTTGCAGGGTTTCCGCACATGTGATCAAAGTTTTCTATGGACCACTAACAGGTGTTTTCTTGTACTTTTACAGTGGAATTGACCGATACTAGCATATCATGGGTGAGTTGAGTCTCTTAACCATCTACCATCTGTTTTTCACTTCCACGGTTTCTCCCTCAGTTCCTTGAAGTCCGGGCATTAGGAAAAGGCTACCTCAGAGGCACCAACCAGGCCATCCTTTATAATTCCATTCTTCTCTGGTTTGGTTTCCATACTCTTGAGAGGATGAAAGCCACCAGTGAGTGCCCACAAGAAAAAAATAAATAAAAAATAATAATAAAAAATGGGACTCATTGATTGAGGGGGAGCCTCCGCTCTTACTCAACAAATACCCCGTGATTCCTAGTGGTTTGACTTTTCTCTGTATTGTGAGGTACTCTTGATGGAGGTCCAGCCATTCGATCACTACTAGGATTAACTCTAGCTCAGTGACCTCTCATGGATTGCACACACACCACATTATTTTGTGAGCTCTCATGTTGGATTTTGAGTTGTTCATTCTCTTATAGTTATGATCATTGATTATATTTTTATCTGTTTTACTCATGATGTTCAGTGTTCATTTTTTTAACAACTGCAAGTTTCCAGACTTCATGAATTGCAGATTATCTCATCTTAGTATTTCATTTCTGGCTGAATGTGCTCATCTACTTGTGTTTCGGGTCTCACCTTGTTATTGAGTATTTTGTTTTTTTTTTAATTTTAAAAAAAAAAAAAAAAATTCCCCCCGCTCGAGCGGTATTTTTTACGCTCAAGCGTATTTTTTCGTCTTGTAGTAGTTTGCTCTTTGCTTTACAGTTCTGAGAGAGGTTTTTTTGCGCTCAAGAGTCCTTATGCGAGCTCGAGCGGGTGTCAGCTTGCCTTGAATCACGCTCGAGCGTTCATTCCTACGCTCGAACGGACCGATTTTATATAAAACTCCCTCCCTCGACTCTTCAGGTCATTTTTTTTTCTATCTCCTCTTCAGTTGCTCTGACCTAGGGTTTTGCTCGTGGGCTTTGCGTGGTCGATTTCACCTTTCTTCCTCCTCTTCCTTACTGATTTCCCTATTGGTAAGTTTTACCCTCTCTTCTCCTCTGTTTTGTCTGTTATTTCGGCATTTTTGGGGGTTGTATTTCGTTTTTTTTGTTTTTTTTTGTTGGGTTTCATTTTTTTTTTTCCTTTTTCTCTCACACACACTTTCACTGCATCGTCCTGTCTTCCTCATGTTGCATTACCTGTTTGTGTGTATGAAATTAGTGTTGTCCATTTGACCTAGGGTTGTGAGTTCCACATGCTTGCGGTTTTTGTGTTTGTGCTACCTGTTTGAGCCCCTGTTTTGACCACAAGATGGAGAAGTGTTGCCATAGGAGTTCTATTTGTTTTTATATCCATGTTTAGCTTCACTAGGTCATTGATATTCTGCCATTGCCATTATGCACATTTTTGCATTCTGCATTTCATTGATATTTGTCTTCCATGTTTATGAAATGATATCATTGCAATTTGTCATCCATGATTATGCATTATGCGTTTAATGTTACTAATGGTATCTGTCTTGTGCCTGTTTTGCTCTTTGGGTTTGGTTTCTTTTTGGCTTTGTTGGGTTTTCTGGTATTAGTCCTCCCTCATCTCATCATGTCCGCCCCTAAACGCCGAAAGGCAACTGTGTCTCGTCCTACCTTTAATTCTGAGAGGTTTCAAAATGCTAAGCAAGACAAGTTGTTCCATAAATCTTTTGAGGCTCGCACTGTTCACCTAGAACGGAATGTCCAGCCCAATACTTTCGAATCCATCCATATCTGTCCTTTGTTTGATCCTCTAGGTGGTGATTTGGTGCTGTCTTTTTCTGGGCGTCAAAATCTCGACTGGGTGCGAGAATTTTACTGCAATATTGAGCAAATAAGTGATTTTGAGCCTTCATTCACTACTTGGGTCCGGTCCAAATCCGTTTCCGTCACCCCTGCTCTCATTCGCCATCTTCTTAAGATTGATCAAGTGTACCCTCAACACTATCCTTTTCCTGTCCCAGGCCGTCCTACCTGTGATTTCAATCATGTGACTGAGGTGCTATGTGGTTCTTCACGTCCTTGGCCTACAAGCGCTTTGATTAAACAGTTTGAACTTCTTCCGGAGTTTAGACTGCTTAATCTGATTGTTTGTGCCAACATCCTTGTGACCACTCACTCCTCCAAAATTAATCAAGACCAAGGTTTTGTGTTATTCTGTATCGCCCGACATATGTCTATTGATCTCGCTCCCTTGATTATTCAGAAAATGATAGGTGTTTCTGGGAATAGACAGTTAGGGCTTCCTTATGGATGTTTGATCAACCGTCTTTTGTCTGACCTTGGGGTTCGAGTGTTAGAGGATGATGAGTTTGCCTTCCCCTCCCGACCATTCACAAAGAAAACTGTCTCACAGAGTCGGGCTCATGTTACCACTGCTGGACTTGCTGAGGAGGCTGAATATGATGCTGCCGCCGCCGGGGGTGAGGAGGATCCTACTCCACCTGTTCCACCTCGCACTTTTCCTGATCAGCTTCAGCATTTTGAGGAGGCTATGACCCGGAGGTTAGACTTTCTCGATGCCCATTTTGATGCCTTTGATGGTCGTCTTGGTCAGCTGGAGCAGACTGCCGCTCACACTATTTCGCAGCTGGACCACATCATTTCCTTACTGACGCTTTAGCCGTCACCTCCTCCACCTGGTGCATGATTTCTTGCTTTCTTGATTCTCGATCAAAAAGGGGGAGAGTTTGGTCTTGCTGTTGTGATATTGCTTGGTCTCTAGTGATGGTACATGGTACATTACATGGTACATTTTTTTTGTAAGGTGGTTCTTTTGTTTTGTTCATATGGATATTTTGTTCTTTTGGTTATGTCACATGGATATTTTGTTGTTCATATGGATATCATGGATATTTTGTTCCTTTAGTTCTATCGGATGGATACGTTTTGATATATTCTTATATAGTTCCACAAGTTTTGGTTTTTCTGGTATGTTGCTAGCTTTTTCACAGGTGAATGTTGGATGACGAATTGGATTGATGGACCGTTACATGGCAAGATTGGCAAGATTGTTTGTTTATAGAGTTGTTTTGAGTTTTTTTTATTATTTGTTTTTAATCTTGTCTAGTGCGTGTGTTTAAGGACATTTGTTTAGAAAGGTTTTGTCCGGGAATTGACAAAGGGGGAGATTGTTAGGTCCCTTGATTGTCAAATCCAGATACAAAACCTTGTGTTGTTAAAGTTGTTTATTTTCAGTGTTTTTGTTCTTCCCGCTCGAGCGGGGACATTGACGCTCGAGCGGAGTTTATGGTCTCTCAGTATTTTGACAGTCTGTAAAAGTACTGGAGTGTGTAATTTTGCGCTCGAGCATACCACTGTGTTACCACACGCGTATTTTGTTGAAGCCGCTCGAGCGGGATGTTGGGCGCTTGAGCGGAGATCGCGGATTCAGGATTCCTATTTATATCTTTTTAGGTTATTTTTAGGACTACTTTTTCTAGATCTTATTCAAGAGTCCTAGGGTTTTGTTTGTGGTGGACTTCTGAAGTTTTGGTGAGTTTTCCTTGATGTTTTGAGAAGAGTTCTTCACTCATGATCTAAAATACATACATCAAAGAGTTGGTTACTTTAAATTCAAGAGAGAGTTCTCTTCGGTGGATTCCGAAGATTCAAGCGTATAGTTTCAAAAGGCGTTTGATTCTATACGTAAGAGAGGTTGTGGAATCAACTTCAGGATTGATCAGTTCCGAGACGAAGTCGTGGAGAAAGAGTTACAGAAGATTCGAAGACAAAATTGACTGAGTTGGGTAATTTATATGATATCTTTGTAATCTTTTTTACTTCAGTAGTGGATTGATTAGTGGCGTTTCGCCCGTGGTTTTTTAATCACAGTTGGAGGTGTCCAATTGTGGTTTTTTCCACGTAAAAATCGTTTGTGTCGATTTATTGTTTATTCCGAAAAACAAACAATCTAAATCACTTTCGTAAGTGCTTGTTGATTTAGATTGTGTATTATTTATTCTGAAAAACAAACAATCTAAATCACTTTCGTAAGTGCTTGTTGATTTAGATTGTGTGTTTTGAATTTTTGGGATTTGGAATATTTGAATCTTGATCTAATCACGAATCACTTAGGATTTTCACACATTTATAGTTCCATCCATAAAAGTGAAAACCAAAGTCAGTTTCGTTCAAAAAAAAAAAAAAATCTATGAATTCTTCTCACCTCCATGGATGACCTTGAAAACCTCTCTTGAATAACCATTGTTGAAGGTAAGAAATCTTTTCATTTTATTATTACATTTATATATATTTATTATTATTACAACTATTATAATTAGCTACGAAAAATTTGAACTTTTGAAAATTCGACAATGATGATTGAGGAGGTGCAATTGAAAAACTAACAGAAGCTAAAATTCTGAGAAAACACAAAATTGAAGAAATGTAAAATTAGATAAAAAAAATCTATGATTGTATACATATATATATACACACATAGAGAGAGGAGACAGAGGCGACTAACAATTTGCTACAGTTTGAATTTATCTTCTTTCTCTGATTGTGAAGCTTCAGCCTTCCGGTGACCAATTAAGAGAGAAAGAGACGTAACGACAGGGGAGACCAAAGGTGTATATTGAGATTTTTTTTGTTCTTAGAAGATGTGTACATAGGATTTTTCTATATAATATTATAGGTGTTATTGGATATATATTATGGTCATTTTTACTCAAGATATAATTGTCTTTAAATTATATTTTATTAAGTGTATGCCATAAACTAATCAAGTGTGTAGAAATAGAATTTTTCAAATACACCTCTTAAGGTTTGCTTAAAGTATAAATTGTCCTCTGTGATTTAAAAAATTACAAATACCCCTTCGTCCCAATTTTTTATTTAACAGAATTAATTAAAAAAATAAAATTTATAATTCTTTCTTATAAAATAACAAAATTACTTAAATTATTAATAAAAATGACGATTTATTATGAAATTAAAAATTTCGGAAGGTAAAATATAATTTTCAAAATTAAAAAAGATAATTCGTATTTTAATCAAATTTTAAGAATTTATTTATAATTTACTCAATTTTTTTAAAGCATATTATTAAGAGAAATTATTTATAAAAAAATAGAAAGTCCAGTCATAAGTCGTCGCCAGCAAAGTCAGTCATAACTTGAGTCTTCGCCGGCAGGTAGAATGTCACATCGTCACGTCACATTCATGGCCAATTAATTTTTTTTTTAAACATATTATTCAGAGAAATTATTTATTAAAAAAATACAAATTTTATTATATTTGAATTATACACATTACAAAATAAGTTAGGCTCTCATGTAACTTTCTCAAAATTCTATACAATACTTTTTTTTTATAATTTTTAAAAAATTCTTACATTATTGGTGTTTGTAATTGTTATAGAAAAAAATTATTGTAATAATGAAATTTTTCTCTAACCAAACCTAATGAATTGTTAAGAAAAAAAAAAAAAAGACCATCTATTGAAATTATAGAAAGTTGGAGAAATTTCAGAGAAAAAAATTATTGTAATAATGATTTTAATTCTAGTATATTTAGATAGTAAAATTTCTTCAATCAAATCTGTTGAATTGCTGAAAACCAAAAGTAAAATAAAATAAAATCTTCTACTGAAATTATAGAAAGTCAGAGAAATTTCACTAACTAAATCTAATGAAATTACAAAAAAAAAAAAAAGAGATAAAATCACTGAAAGTCAAAGAAATTTTACCAACTAAATACACTAAACTTGGAGAAAATTAGAAATTCAACTAACTAATTTCATTCAGACTTACACAAAAAACTATTTTTACATCATTATAACAAACAATATCTATTAAACAACAATACAAAAATCAAATAGGAAAGAGAGAGAGAAGAGGGAAAAAAAAAAAAAGGCGACAAGTGAAGTTGGCGGCGATGAGGTCATAATGGTGACTGTAAACAACGAATAAAGGTTCGGATTTCAGTAGTGGTTGAGTTTTCTCAAGAAGAGATGAAGTAGTGATGGAAAGTGGATCTAGAGAAGGATATGACGATGTATGGCAGGTGAAGGTGGCAGGTTGTTGAACCGGTAGCTGCCTGCCTTGTCTCGCTGTCTTTCCTTTTCTAATCATCCTTTTCGACGTTGCCTGTTGCTCCAACACTCTCCCAAACTAGCAAACCCCTTCTTCGGCGACTTCTCTCCATCTTGACTCTTCTTTCTTGTTGCCCTAATTGACAAATTGGGGCAAAATTGAAACCCTAATCGACGAATTGGGACTTTTATATGAGATTGGGGCAAAATGATGTCGTCTTGGGGCAAAAAATGGAGGTTTTCGCTAGTCCATCAAACGAAGATAGACATGGGATAAATTTTGTCACGGAAGCAACATCAGGGTTTAAGTTGATAAAATTAAAATTCTAGAATTTAAATTAAAAAACATGCGAAATCCTGAGATTTTATTTATTTATTTTTATAATTTACCCAAAAAAATAAAAATAAAAATTTAATAATACAAAACACTACTCTAAAAATTTAGATTCTGGTCAATGAAAGTGAAAATTTTGTTGTAAAAAACATTTATGGATCAATTTCTATCGTCGTTAGAATAGTGATTAAAAGGTCGTTCCGAAAAGTTAAAAATAAAATTTTTAGCGACAAAATTTTGAAAATGCCATTAATAAATACACTTTTAGGAACAAAATAATTTAGTCTAAAAAAGATTTATTTTTAAGACAAAAAACTTTGTCTCAAAAAGATAATAATTCATCACCAATATTCAATTTTCGTTGCTAAAAATATAATAATGACACTTTTCGCAATAAAAATATTTATTCCCTAAAAAATAATTTTCTTTAAATTTTGATCTCTAAAACTTTAGGCTCCGTTTGGTAGAGCTTTGTAACTATGATTTGAGAATATGAGTTGTATTTTGAGTTTGTGTATTTTAGAATTATGATTTGAGTGTAGAAAATTTGTTTGGTTATGGTTTTTGAATAAAGACTTGCCAAAATAATAATAATAATCACTTTGTTTGTTTTCAGTTTTCAAAATTCATTTTTTAGAAAATTTTAGTTTGCGTTTGGTAGAGTTTTATAAATATGATTTAAAAGTATGAGTTGTATTTTGAGTTTGTGAGTTGTGAAATTATGATTTGAGTGTAGAAAATTTGTTTGGTTATGATTTTTGAATAGAGTGTTGAATTGAGTTTTGAATTGAGTGTGAAATTGAGTTTTGAAAGTTTGATTTGACATGTGAAATAAGAAAATTTGTTTGGTTATGAGTTTTGGAAAGAGTTTTCAAAACTTAATTCAAATTGTTGTAACTCATAACAAAACCCACTACTTTCACATTATTGAAAATTTTGATTAACACTCATAACCAAATTATTTTTAAAATTCAATTAAAAAAATTTATTATTAACAGAAAATAACATTAATCAATTTTTTAATTGAAAATACTACAAAGGAAATAATTTTTTTTCAAAATAAATATTCAAAAAATTTAAATCATAAATATTTAAATAATTTAAATAATCTAAAAAATTTAATAAGTAAAAAATTAAAATAAATATTCAAAAATTTTAAATAATTTTAAATGTTAATATTTTAAATTTAAAAACAACTCTACACTCAAATCGTAACCAAACACATAAAACAAAACTCAATTAAAAAATTATTTTTAAAACTCATAACCAAACACATAACTCGAAACTCCATACTACTTTCACAACTCTACACTCAAATCGTAACCAAACACATAAAACAAAACTCAATTAAAAAATTATTTTTAAAAAATTAAAAAAATATTTAAAAAAATATTGAAAAATTAAAAAATTAAAAAAATTCGTAACATATTAAATATTAAAATATTTAAACATCTTAACAAAAATTAAAATATTTTTAAAATATTGATTTGAATGGAGTTTTTGAAAAGAGTTTTGAATTATGTGTTTTGGTTATGAGTTTTTGAACAAGTAATGATTATGTTTTGAATTGAGTTTTTGAGAAATGAAGTGGTAGAATTATGATTTTGAAAAACCCTAAACAACACCATACTCAAAAGTGAGTGTGGAAGCTAAAAATTTGAAAACTCGCACCCAAACGGAGCCTTAATTTTTTGTTGTGGGCCATATATGGCATTTTGAGTTTTGTTTGGTGAAATTTGTTGATTTTTTGGCCTAAGAAATGTTTTGGTTTTTTTGACTTTTATGAAAGAAATAATGGTCATCGATTTTAGGTTAGGATGCGAATTTTATTTTATTAAACCTAAAAAATATAATTTCTTTTTTTTTATAATTAAATAGTTTTCCAAAATCAAACTCAATCCCAAGTTGCCCAACGAAGGCAATGCAATTTCAATTTGAAGGCCTGCAAGGAATTCTGAATATAGCGATTCCCGGTATTCCCTGTTATTGTTTAACCGTAATCCGAACCTCGGTTCCGTGATGTGTTGTTGTTGTTCTCATTCTCTTTCTTGTCCCCTTACTTTATCTTAGAGTTTTGGGTTGTGTTAGACTTGTTGGGGTTATGTTGGTTGTGTTTTTAAAACTTAGAAATCTTTGCCAGTGTTTTTGGGCCTCTCCGCCTGCGAGCGGGGTTTCGGCACTCGAGCGGGAAAATCACCTTCCCTGTACTACCTCTGTAGTGTTGGATTCGCTCGAGCGTGAGGTTTGATCGGCTCGAAAGCGGAGTTTGAAGGTGAACGCTCGAGCGGGGAGTTGGACGCTCGATAGGGGGACCTGTTCTGCAAAACTTCTGATGGTGGTATCCGCCGCTCAGAGCGCGGGGGGTTTTTGGCGCTCCGAGCGGGGGAATTGGTGAGTGACGCTCGGAAGCGGGTCGACCTGTATAACACACTTCCTTACCGAGATTCAGGCTTTTTTTGATCACTTTTTGATTTCCTTTCTCTCTCTTACTTTTTCAAAACCTCCATTGGAGAGCACCTCACTTTAAAACCTAACTTCTCTCTTAGGATTGATCTAGCTAGAGTGTTTTCCTCACCTTGGGCCTTTGTAAGAAGTGTGTTGATCGTCGAGGCTTCGTTGTGATCCAAGAAATTTGGGATTTGGAGCACTTTGATTTCGGGTCATCTTCTCCATTTGAGTTCTCCATTTGAGGTAGAGATTCTCCTTGTTCTTTTTCAATACTCCGTCTATAGATAGACATGTGGTAATTTTTGTATTGCATGAAAATTGTATCATGTTGGATTTTTGTATAAATTCATGAGGTTGAACTTGGGTTAGTTGTTGGAATTAAATCTATTATCATTAGATGTGTTTTGGGGCTAATTGGATGTTAATTAGCATGTTGTTGTTGTAAGGAGAGGAAACCCTAATATTTATTTGGTTTAATAACTCAATAGAGGGGTTTTGATCATGACCATTGTGTGTAAATCTCTTTTGTCAAAATGAGTGTGGTAAGGGTGTTAATGCCTAAGGGATTATCCATGGCTTTGGAGTTGATTTTTTTGGAAACAAGATTAGTGGAGTTGGTTTTGTGATAACAAAAAGGAAATGGAATCGTTTTTGTGAAAATGAGGGAAGTGTTTTCGAAATAAGTTTGAAAATTGGATTGTTGTGTCTTGAGTGTTGAACACACATGTAGAAGTTGTATCTTTAACTACCATGTTAATATTGTTGTTGGGTTTATGATTCATGATATTTGAGTCTTTTAATAGATGTACTAACTAAGACTTCATGGAGTGTCGATGTCGATTGTGTCAGACCGAGATCCGAAGTTGGTTTTCAGATTTTGGCAGAGCTTTCGGAGCCGAGTTTAGGTTTAGCACAGCTTTTCATCCCCAGACTGATGGGCAAATAGAGAGGACGATTCAGACACTTGAAGATATGCTTAGACTATGTGTATTGGACCTCCAAGGAAGTTGGGGAGTACATTTGCCATTGGTGGAATTTACTTACAACAACAGTTATCAAGCCAGCA
>NW_021028301.1:73646-125529 GCF_004153795.1 Camellia sinensis | reverse complement strand
ATAGTCGGCTCTGCTGATATCACGGTTAAACACGAGAGCTTCTCTCTCTAATCTCTCTCTAAAACAAAGATTTGAGACAAGAAATGATTTGTTTCAAGGTCTGTCGGCTGCCTTAACAAACAGCTCGGACACGTGGCATTATCGGGTTGGTTCAGCTCCAAAAAGGTGATTGATAGACAAGACAAGTCTCTGACAAATCGTATGCAGCAAGCTCGGGTAAGACACATCGGCAAAGAGATGACATCGGCTCAAAACAAGGATCCAGCAACAGGATGGAAAAACATCGGCTAAGGAGGACGATACTTGACTAAGCTGTGCCACACCTTGGCCGGGGTGTGCCACATCTCAGCCTAGGCCATACCTGCCTGCGGACAAGGTTCAAGTGCAAGACATCTCGGCAAAGAATGCCCGAGGTGAAGATGGGGTTGAACAAGATCTCAAGATAGTTCTAAGTACAAGGGTCAAAGACGAACTAAGCTCAAGATGACCTCGGCTACACACACACTAAGCAAGGAACAAAATCATGCAAGCAACTTAAGCAAATCAAGGCAAGGTAAAACCTTTAAATTAACATAACAAGCTAGACCATGCAAGAATGTACGCAAATATGGCAAGAGTAAGGTGAGGGTTGTTACAAAACCACTATAGCTTAACGATCTATTTGGAAATGAAATAATAAAAGGATATTAAATAGAAAAGGAAATTGAATAAAAATGTATGAACAGCTCTGGATAACGGATTCTCACATCCCCTTCCTTTTCCCACGTGGCTTCTGTGCCATAATGTTCCTTCCATTCGACCTTTACCATCGGTATCGATCTGTTCCTCAATTGCCTCACTTGTCGGTCAACAATCCCCATTGGCTTCTCCTCGTAGCCCAAATCTTCATTAACTGTGATCTCGGAATGATCAATTACATGAACCAAAATGTCATTTTTGTCTTTTGGAAAGTGTGGAGGAGAACGAATGTTTTATAGATAAACATGTTTGAAAAGGTACATCTGAGTATGTATAGGAAATGGAAGAGGGTGTCGGGCTTAGTGAGATTACTTCCTAAGTATTTGTTAATGTTATGAAAGATTGGGAATGGAGGTTAATGAAAGGAAAAAGGAAAGACAAACCACTTGTAGCGTTGAATGAAACGGTTGTTTTCGAGAAAAGTTCACACATATATATTTTGTATAAACTGTCACATTACTATTCTAGTATGAGAATGAGTGTTCATGATCATAGCTATCTGTAAGTTGTTATTGTTAAGGATCATGTTGAGTTTCCTACTGGACTATATGTTCATCCCACGTTGTTGAATCTTTTTCAGGTATTAAGCAAGTTGAGCTGCAAGTTTGGGATCTACTTGTTTACTGGCCACGGGGCCTCAGTTATGTTGGCGGAATGCCATTGTTGTAAAAGGGTTACACCATTCTTCTTGTACCTTAAGTGATGTAAGCCCAAGGGTAATTTATTAAGTATGTTCATGTAATATTTACTTTGCATACGAATGAGAGTATCGTTAATCACTTCTACGGATTGAATATATGAGTTTATTTCCGCATGTTATCCTTGTAATTGAATTAAGCTAATGAATTTAGTAATGACTTCGAGTAATAAAAAGTGGGGCGTGACATGAATCCTCTCCGGTCATTTTTTTGTCCAAACGATGACCAACTGCTTAAGATGAGGACGAGGACGACCCCTCTGGGGCCTATGAATGTGACAAAAGGACTTTAGCATTACCAACAAATTTTTATTTATTTATTTATTTTCACTTTATCAAATTATCATATCAATATGAAATCAAGAACTTTCTATGTACCCACTCCTAAAAATAAAAAAATAAAAAAATTCTATGCATACATATATATATATATATATATATATATTGCGGAATGCTATTTTCAAGTGAATCATTAATTTCCGTAGAATTAGATGCAAGAATGATGAAACAATGTTTAGTGGTTGTTTTTTTACCTTGTTTGGGGTTGTTGGTGTTCTCTTGTTGGTTCTTTCATGTCGGTGTTTCCAATTCAACAGACACGCTTGTAGTTGGCCAAGAAATGAGAGAATGGGAAAATATATCCTCTCCAAATGGGTATTTTCAACTAGGCTTCTTCAGCAGCCCTAGTGGATCCACCAACCGCTACTTGGGAATTCAAGTCACCACAACACCGAATAGAAACAAGACGGTGGTATGGCTTGCCAACAGAGACAATCCAGTAACGGATAGCTCTGGAGTACTAAAGATAACTCAAGAGGGGAAGCTGATGATCAATGACAGCAGAGGGATCGCCATCACTCTCAACTCTGAACAGCAGAGGGATCGCCATCAATCTTCTAGTATTAGCACAAGCGCAACACTTCTTGACTCTGGGAATTTTGTTTTGAGATCCGGAGAACATATTATGTGGCAAAGTTTTGATTATCCATCCGATGTATGGCTAAAAGGCATGAAATTGGGTACGTTTAACTTGAAGAGTGGGGGAAAGCCACAACATCGGTTTCTCGCTTCATGGTCAACACTAGAGGATCCGGATCTGGGGGGTTTCACTCTAGGTGTTGATCCAAACAACACAAAACAACTTATAACTTGGAAAAGATCGAGAAGAGTTGTTTATTGGAGAAGTGGGATGTGGAATGGGTACAATTTTAGTTTACTCAATAAGGATGATTTTGCTTTATTTAATATCGATTTTTACAATTCATTCAAATTCAGTTACTTCTCAAATGAGAATGAGAGTTATTTCACTTGGAACGACACTGATCCGCATTATTTGATTTGGTTAGATTCTTCTGGAGCGCTTTATATCTGTGATTATACTTTTTATTGCAACATAATGGTAAATTGTGATCCTGACCAAGGATATTTGAAATCTGGGGGTTGTGTAAACTATAGCCCATCCAACTGTATAGGTGGAGATGGGTTCAAGGAGACGAGAAAATCAATGGAGCTGGATTGGTACTTGTTTAGTTCATTTAATTTGAGCCTCGATCTTAGTGACTGCAAGGAGAAATGTAGGACAAATTGTTCTTGTCAAGGCTATGCTTCTGTAACTCCATTAAATGGGGGGACGTCAGGGTGCGCATTTTATCAAGTTTCCGTATATACATGGGATATTCAAGAAGTCTTGTACATTCGTAACAACAACAGTCTTGCAAAAAGTGGTTAGTCTTTTTCTAATACTAAAAATATATGGTTCCTCAGTTAATTGAGCAAAATACAAACACAACCCTTGAAATTTGGTTGGAAAAAAACAAAAAAAAACCCACATGTTTTATAATACGTGTGGGGTTTGCTAATAATAAGGTATTTTTTGAAATTTGGCATTGGAAAATGCTAATGGTAGATCATTTTTATGTCCTTAAGTTTGACTATGAAATCTTGGGAGGGGTTTTTTTTTTTTTCAATCAAACTTTGAAGGGTATTTTAATATTTTTCTCTAATTAATTTATGCTCTTTAATAAGGAGTATTGAAGATGGAGATTGCCGATTTACCCTAGAATCATTATTATAACCATTATCATCAATAACATTTACATCTAGTTATGGCTTTTATTAATTTTGGCTGGATAATGCAGATGAATGTCATCTCTGATGCTCACATGCGGGTGGTCTCACTCTTTATTTTACATCTGTGTGATTGTTTCTGTCAAACAATTATATATATTCTTATAGCTACAAACTAATAATTTATTTATTTATTTATTTGTTTTTTAACTCTGTCCCAATAGAGAGTTCAAATAATACAACTCTCAACAATAGGAAGAGGCATCTATGGTTGATTATTGGTGGACCAATAGCTTCCCTACTGATTCTGACTTCGATCTCATTATTGTGCTATCTACGATGGAAAAATCAATCATTCAAAGGTATTGTATCTTTTTTTGGCTATATCATATCAACGACTTGTTTAAATTCTAAGCCAATCTAAAAAGAGAAATTTTGTTTTCAAACTAATCAGGAGGAAGCAACAAAGTTGGGATTGTGCAGGGGATGCAGTTGTTAATGGATGAATTGAATAACAGTGTCACAACCATTGATGAATTAAGCAATGCAGGAAATCTCATGTTAAGGGAGAAAAAGGATCGTGAGTTACCATTTGTCAGTTTTTCTACCATAGAAATTGCTACAGAGTACTTCTCTGAGAAAAATAAGATTGGTCAGGGTGGTTATGGACCTGTTTATAAGGTAAAAATATAAGGGTTAGTTATATTTATTTAGCATCCTAAACTTCAACTAAAATTTATATTTTGGCCCCTTTATATTTAATTTTGATAGTCAACCTCCTTTCATTAAGTTGTGATATTATCTTTCTGTTCATCTGACATTAATAAATTTGGCATAATTTGTCATGCAAGTCATATACTACCTTTTTCTTGCCTCATTAGAGCGTCTCCAACGCTTACTCTTTTTTTTTTTCATCAAATTTATATTTGATGAAATAAGTATACCTTTTCTACTCTAACCATGACATTGAACCCGTATCAAATGAGGGGAAACCCATAACTTTCATCAAATTGACGAAGGCTTCAACGTTCTTCAAATTTTTGCAGATAGCTGTTAAGACTTCATTGTACACCAGACAACCTTCTGCTGCAAAGTTGCCCATTGCCGGTTGTCCTCCCAGTTGTCCTCCCGGTCAACTAGTTGTTTGATAAAACTTGAAAAATTAGCGTTGGAATCCATGATATCAGATGAAATTTTTAATCAAATCTTTTCTCTTAGCACCACTACACTTTCATCTAATTCTCACTTTAGTCCATGTAATTTTACTAAAATTACACTTTGGTTCTTTTATTTTTAATTTACGTCAACCTAGTTAACGGGAGATAAGGGTGACATTGCAATTTGACTTTAATGTAAGCAGTTAACTGTTACAATTGAAAGTGGAGGGATTAAAGTGATACTTCAGTAGAAGTGTAATGATGCTAAGTGCAATTAAACCAAAATCTATTTTTTGACTCGTATCAAAAATTACTTTTTTGTATCATGCTCTTTCTAATTTGCCATCTGCAAATTATGGATTAGTTATAGAAAATTCTAGTGGTCTAACGATTCAGGATTACTATGCTATTTTGTTTTTCCATTCAAGAATCATCCTACATTTTCTTTTAATAAATATATAAATCTTTATAGCGTTACTATTTTTTTTTAAGAGTGGTGCTACATCTCTCAATACATCACCCCTATTTTGACTTCTCATGAGTTGGAAGAGAGAGAATATAGAGAGAATAGAGAGAGGAGGGATAAGGAGTGTGGGTGTGGTCTATTCCACGTCATTGGGGGTGGATTGGGGTGCTCAATTAGAGCTCCAAGCATTTTTTTTTCTTCTTTTAATGCATCACATTCTCTCTTTTTATAATTATTTTTATTTTTATAATTACTTTTATGAATTTTGTGAGATGATTTAAGAAATTTAAACTTTCAGGGTCAGTTGGTTAATGGACAAGAAATAGCAGTAAAAAGACTTTCTAGCAGCTCAAGACAAGGATTAGAGGAGTTCAAGAATGAGGTTATATTGATCTCAAGGCTACAACACTGCAATCTTGTTAGACTTTTGGGTTGTTGCATGCAAAGAAATGAGAGGATATTAATATATGAGTACTTACCCAACAATAGCTTGGATTTCTTTCTATTCGGTTTGTTACTTTGCTACCTTCTATTGATCAATTGCCCTTGTGATTTCTTCCTGGTCTCCAAGTTTCTTATGTGTATTTATTTACTACATGCAAATTTTATGGCAGATGTGACGAAACAATATTTACTAGATTGGAAAATGCGTGTTCGTATCATTGGAGGAATTGCTCAAGGACTATTGTACCTTCACAAGTACTCCAGATTAAAGATCATTCACAGAGATTTGAAAACCAGCAACATTTTATTGGACAAGGACATGAATCCGAAAATATCTGACTTCGGCACTGCCAGAATTTTTTGTGATGATGAAAATCAAGCAAGCACAAAAAGAATTGTTGGAACACAGTAAGTGAGAAAGATGTTTCAAACATGTACAAATAAAATTTCTTTATATACATATCAAATGCATTGGATTTCCATAATAATATAATCTATTGAATGATGGAAACAGTGGTTACATGTCTCCTGAGTATGCTATGGATGGTCTCTTTTCTGTAAAGTCCGATGTTTTCAGTTTTGGAGTCATGATGCTAGAGATAATAAGTGGGAAGAAGAACACAAGTTTCTGTCGGCCTGATCGTGCATTGAACTTACTAGGATACGTAAGTAATTGAAATATCATCCAATTTTGTAAAATCTCTCTGTTCGTTTTTCGGGACTGACTTTTTATGATATTTTTACGAACCTGTTTAGGCATGGGACCTTTGGAAAGAAGGGAAAGGTTTGGAGTTAGTGGATCAAGCATTAGTTGAAACATGTTCCACAAGTGAGGCTATGCGATACATTCAAGTTGGTTTCTTGTGCGTTCAAGAAATTGCATCTGATAGACCAAACATGTTAGATATTGTGTCTATGCTTACCACTGAAACAATGGTTTTACCTACTCCTAAGCAACCCGCTTTCTCTAAAATCATGGGTGTGACAAATGTAAGTACGCCTAAAACCCTAGAACTTTGCTCTATAAATGATGTCACAATTTCAGAAGTAGAGGTTCGATGACATTTATGCCTGTATAATGAATATTGTCTATTGAATAAATATATCATTGTAAATGTTGTCATAAGTTGTAGATAGAAATGCTTGAACAGAACATTTGTGTTTTGTAATACAACTACAATGTTGATTATGAGATTGAAATGAATGTTGTAGTTTGTATTACTAGGTTGAGATGGTAATTGTAGTAGGACGCATATTTCTAGTTCTAGTTGTAGCAATAATAAATCTAATTAGCAATACTATATTTTTGTTATAAATCTCTCACTTTGCAGTTTTCTTCACTGAATTGCCTTATAAACTTCTAGGGACCTTTCAAGACTAGATTAAAATCTCTATACAATAATCAAGTTAACCATACGCTTGTGGGCCATCAAATAAACCATTTATGCTGTGTTTGGTTGGAGGATTTGAGAAGGGATTTGGAAAGGAAAATGAAAAAGATAGGTGAAATGTGAATAAATCATGCCTATATTTCACATAGTTTCACACACCTTTTCCCTTTCTCTTTCCAAATCTTTCTCCAAATCCCCCAACCAAACACAGCATTAAGCTCCTTTTTTTTCCCAAGACAGGGATGCACATAGTCGAAGTAAAGCAATCATTTGATATCATCAAAAATCATTGTGGACTTAACATGGTTTCATGGAAATATATAAACAAATAAAAAGAACAAGAAAATGGTGGGGAAAAAATTCTCACCTACAAACACTGTATCAAAGGCGACCATTGTATTGTTGAATTCCGTTTTGTACAATTTGCAATTGTAAAACCCTTTTCCTCACATCCCACATGCCAATTTCAAATTTCTTCTGCAGAAACAAAAACCCCAAATCCCCAAATTCAACAAATTTACTGTTTATTACAATCCTTAGATACAAACCCACATACATATAAACACTTATATATATATATATAGAGAGAGAGAGAGAGAGAGAGAGAGAGAGAGAGAGTATAGTTACCTGTTTGGCATCGAAGATTGCTTAGGGTCCGAATGGTGGCACAGGTGCTAGAGAGAGAGTGAGAGCTCCGCCGATGAGTATAGGGCTGATGCTAACTTGCGCAGTGGGTTTGGAACACCAACACCGCCACCGCCACCGCTACCGCTATTTTGTCAAGGCAGTCGCAAGTTTATAAAAAGTCAAAAAGTCAAAAAATTATTTAAAAAGTTAAAAAGTTATCATTATTTATCAAAAGTCAAAAATTACGATTGCACAACTCTCAATTCTAATTTTTCCCTATACACTCTAATTTATATAATTTTTTAATACACATTTTTTCATAAAAAGTCAAAAAATTAACTCAAACATCCATATTTTTTTCTCAATTTTTTAATCTCAAAAGATAAAAAGTACACTTATTTAGAACATCTCAAACAATCTCTTTGTACGATGGATTGGAACAGTACCTGTGATTTGGGGGGATTGGCTGTGAACCATAATCTCAACAGTTAGATTGTTTGGTCAATCCTGTCCGTTCGTCACAAAAAAGTAACCAGTTAAAAAATAAAAAACCTGACTCCATACAGAATAATTACAATTTTAATAAAGTTTTGTTTTGATTCGATTATTTTAAATTGAATGGTTTGATTTTTACATTTTTAATTTGTTCTTTCTGATTAAGTTAGAGGTTAAAATTGGGAGTGTTTGCGGATCGGTTTTGTACGATTTGCGGTTTGATTTTGACTTGTCCGCACCTATGCGGTTTGGGAAAAAGTCAAACCGTAACCGCCCGAAATGCGATTTGTGGTTTGTGCAGATAGAGTTTACGAATGTGCGAGCGGTTGCGAGTGGTTTGCAGTTTAAATTTTTTTCTTTAAAAATTAACTTTTGAATTTTTTTTCCCACTTTGTAAATATTTATTTCGAGTCATTTTCTTTTAATTTTCTAAAATATTCCAACATTAATAATTAATGAATTAAAACTTATAAAATTAAAAACAACAAAATCTCATTTTTGAACCTTATTTATTCCCTTTCTTTCAATTTTCTATGCGATCAAACTAGATGTACTATCACAATAGTGGAAACATCAAATTATCAATTGGTGAACACATTAAGAGAAAGGAACAAGCTTACATTGAGACAATGGGGGAGTAATATGAACAATGTGAAATAGATAGGATAGAATAGATAGATCTAGATAATGAACGAACGGTCATGGTTTTTTTTCAAAAAAAAAAATATATATTTGGCTAAGTACGGGCGGGTTGTGACAGGTGTCGTTCAAAATCGCAATGTGTCCGCAACTCGAAAATCTTATATATTTCAAACAGCACCCTACCCTATTCAATTTGCGAAACCGCCATACATGTGCGGTTCGATTCGGGTAGGACAGATTGTGAGGGTCGGATAACCCTATGCCCAACTCTAGTTAAAATTTTGGAATACTTGATAATATACTCCCATAAAAAAATAAATGAAAATTTAAATAAAATGACTTAATTAAAATTGAACTTAAAATATAAATAATAAATTGTTTAAATTAAAAATATAAAAAGAAAAATAAAATTTAACTCAACCTATAATAATTCCGATAACTTATTACCATACACTTGAACTACAAGATCAGAACCCTATTTGTTTGCTGGTTTTCCTTTTGGGGAAATGATGGCATGTTGCTTTTTTGTTTAAAAAATCAGTCGGTGGGTGTTTGGGAAGTGAGTTTTTTTTATAAGTTTTTTTAGTTGTAGGATATTATTAGAGAAATTTTTTTTGTGTTTGGAAAGATAGTTAGGTTTTTTTGTAGTTAGATGTGATGTTTGTGTGAGAAAAAATGAAATGATTATGGGGTTTGATGTAATATTGTGTTTGGATTTATTTTTTTTGATTTTGTAAAACATTTGTCTTGTAGTGAAAAAAAATAAAAAAAAATCTAAAAACCAAGTTCCCAAACACCCCAATGTGTTTGATTTTAATTTTTTAAAAATTAAGTTTTTTGTTTTTTATATTTTTATATTTTTAGCGAATATTTTTAAATTTTTTGGTAATTTTTTTACTTTTTTAGATACACCTTATTTAGATATATTTAAAAAGTAAAATATTTATTAAAAAAAATATTTTAAAAAATTAATAAATACACAAGAATACGAAAAATGTACTAAATTTTCATACTTTTTTTTATATTTTTGGTATTTAGTGAATTTTTTAAAGATTTTTTTCGCAAATATTATATATTTTAAGTATATTTATGTTAGGTGTGTTTAATTTTTTTTTAAAAAAAAATTTCTTAAAATATTAAAAAAATTAAATGAAAAAAAATACAAACAACAAAAATTTTAATTTTTAGAAAAGTGAATTTTGAAAATAAGAACCAAATTTTCTTTTTTTGTCAAACAAAATCAAGCCAAAAGTATATTACCACCAATGCTTTAAAAGATCTTACCACAAACAAAACTTGGTTACTAAGATTGAAACTCATAATTGATTAGTGGGTTTTTTGTCAAACATAATCAGACAACGAAAATAATGTATGCACATACTTGTTGCATATATTACATAAGGTGGTCGTCTGGAGAATGACCTCAATAGTTTAGAGTGGTCGTCCTAAGGGATGTTTTGCTCTTGGTTGAGATTTTGTCAAAATGGCTTTGCACTATTGTAATGTGCCAAAACATTACCTAGGGAAGAAAATATTACAATTTGAAAATATGATTGTTTGGAAATATTTTTTTTAAGTAATTTATTTTATATATATACATATATTTTAAAAATCGCTGGTGCCATCGGTATGGGTGGAATCTGAAAAAATAGTTGTCACGTATCAGTTATAGTATGCGTATCAAATGCAAGCATAGTGTGCAGAATGAGTATATGCAGAATATTTAAAAATAGTTAAGTTAATTTGATTGATTAGCTAAAATAAAAAATATGATTGAAATGTATACTAACTAAACTAATTAGGTAAAATGAAGATGATACTTTTATGTGTACTTTTACAAAAGGCATTTTGCCTCTTAGCTTTAGACATGCTCTTAATGTATGAAAAACATCCACTGTACTTGATATTTGATATATGGTATAGTATTTTGTGAGTAAATTGTGAATAATAACAAATTACAAAAAAATATTGTTTCAGACTTAACATAATTGAGTCTCAAATGGTTCGGTCGAGTTTAGTTTTTTCATTTTTGTGATTTGACTCAGTTACAAATCTAATCTTAAGGAACAGTTTGGGTTTTAATTTTTTTTATTTTTATTTTTTAAATAGAAGCAAATCGAATCATGCTCAGTTTTACTTCTACTTCTACTTCCTCTTCTACCACTCCCATTGCTCCCACACACAAGTTGATATTTATTACACACGAGTCAATGTTTATCATTTTACACCGGCGGTGGGTGTTTATCAGTCTACATGAAACTTTCAATAATGCATAACAAGGAAAAATCAATTAAGATTACTTTTTTTCTTCTTCTTCTTATTCTTCATGTTTGGTGTGAATATATTATTACCACAAAAAAAAAAAAAAAAAAAAAAAGGGAAAAAAAGAAGAAGAAGAAGAAAAGAAATACAATGGAGCTCAGTGGAAAACCCTGAAGGACAAATGAAAGCAAGAAGCTTATAGGTCCAAAAGACAACCACTGGCAAACTTACCAGCTAAATAAATTGCATATTAACTTATTTATTATAAATTGTAATATTATTTCTTTATTTTTTTACACATATTTTCAAAAAAATTTAATAAATCACTAAATAAGTCATACGGATTGGTTTTATAAATAGAAAAATGCTATGGCGTGAATTCTTTTAGGGGTGCATATCATACGCACTTTACTACAAAATGTACAACTTTATTATAAAATTTCATAACATTAATCATAAAATGTGTAATTTTATCACAAATTGACGTAAGTCACAAACTTTTGCAAAATCAACTATAAAATTTTTGATATTTTGTTACGCCAATTTATGACGAGGTTACAAATTTTATAATTGATGTTAGGGGTGCACAACATAGAATTTTTATTATAAATAAACTAAAACCAAATCATTGTTACAGTTTCATAAACGTTTAAATCAAATTGAATGAAAATTTTGAAATCAAATTAAACTAATCCATAAAAATGTGAGGTGATTTGATTTAGAATCATAATTTTTATAATTTTTATCATTATTTACAATATTCTCATGACATGTTCAAACATAAAATAATATGTTATTTTATAAACAATAATTATTTAAATGTAGGTAAAATGTAATTATATTTCATTCATTTTTTTCTTTTTAAATTACTGTCTAAATCTATGATTTAAATTCCTTGCGTGTTTCAAGTGAAAATTACATCACTATAAACAACATTGACTGACATATATATTTTTTTTGGAGTCAGTTTTTGTATGATTGAATTTTTTTTGAATGTACTCTCAACGTGATACTATTATACTCTTAATTTTTGTATAATTAAATTTCAGTCATACTAAGATCTTTTCACACTTAATTGGTTGATTGACTATGGTGATTTTTTTTTTCAATAGATAGGATAATAATTACATTATAAAAAATATGTATATCATCAAACAAACAGTTACCTAGCATTATGGTGAAATTGGATATCCAACATTTTGTTAGGTTTTCTTTAAATGAGTCTTTGATTATTTTATGGCCTTTGGATAAATTTTTTTTTTAAGCCTTATTTATAGGTTTTTATGGCCTTTGGACAATAATTTTGTTGCATAGAGTTAACTCAATTGTGTTAACTCAGTGAGTTAGCTCAAATTCTAGAAAGGCAACTAGGCATGTTGCATTTAGAAGCTTGCTAGATTCTATGCACTGTGCATCTGCAGAAGCAACGTGCAAGCAAGTTGCCATGGCCAAGTTACCAAATTATCCCCAAAACATTGTGTATAAATAGGGTTCAAGGAGGGAACAAAGAATCAGGTGAGTGAAGAGTAAGAGCAAGCAAGTGAAGAGTATCAAGTCTTTACCAAGAGTGGTAGAAAGAGAGTGAATAAGGTGAGGTTGAGAGAAAGAAATAGCCTTGTAATTTCTTTATTCAGTTTAGTAAAAATTCCGCTGCTTGTGGACGTAGATGATCTGTTGAACCACATAAATCTTTGTGTGTTCTTGTTTGGTTGCTTGTTTGTGTTTGTTTTCAGGCCTTAGACACAACAAATTTTTGTTTTATATAGCGATCTTGATTTAGACCCGACCCACTTATTACCTTTGAATCCAAGAAACCATATTCGTGATGGTTGTTCCTTTTTCCTCATGTTGGTTTTGGCTTGTTGGTGTTGACAGTGTCTTCTTTTCCTTACCTTGTTCTATTCCAAGGGTCGACACCAGTCTGGGAGGTGTCGACACCTTCTGGCTGCTATGTCCTTGGGTGGCTACTGAAATTTAGGGTCGACACCAATGTCAACGCTTGCTTCTTTTGTTGGCCTCAAGGGTCGACACTAGTTTGGGAAGGGTCGACCCTTGTCTATTGTAGAATCTGAGGTTTGCTTGCTGGAATTTAGTGTTGACACCTTGGGTTCAAGGGTCGACACCTTGCCTACTGCCTAACACAAGTGTCTCAGCTTTCCTTCTTGAGGGTTGACACCACTGTCGCAGGGGTCGACCCTTGTGACTATTTTTTCTAGATTTTGTTCGGCTTGGGCTCTACTTTTTAGAAATTTTTGATTTATTCTTTCATTTGACATTGGAACTACTATTCTACTAATACCTAGTCACTATATATAGACCCAAAGTCTTCTTTTCTCATAAGTTGTTTCTCTTTTTCCCTCTCTCACCAGTAACTCTCTCTTTTTCTCTCAACATTCACTTTTTCTCACTTAAATCCTTAGATCTACTCACCTAGAGGTGTCTTCTCACCTCGATCATTTGAGATAAAGTATAGATCGCGTCAAGAGCTTCCCTTTGATCCAAGTGATTCGTGATTTCGTTGACGTTGAGTTTTTCTAAGTTCTTCTCTTTCACCATTCTAAGCTTGACGTAAGGATTCTTCGCACCTCTTTATGGGTTTTAACTTACCTATTTGTTTTTATGAAACCACCTTGCGAAAGAAATGGACTTTTGAACAAATCTTAGATTTTGGGTTTGAAACTTAAAAGAGGGGTTTTCAAATGGTTTCATGGAAATGATTATGGGGTTGGAAATAAGGTGTAGAGGTGACAACATGGTTGGTTTTGAAATTTGGAAGAGGGGTTTTGCCCTAAAAGTTGATTTCGTATAAATAATGATATAGATGTTGGATTATGGAATTTAACTGTTATTGATTAAGATGGTTGAGTTGGGTATGTATTACCACTCGCATCTCAAGATTTGAAAAGTTTATCTTCATGGAAATTATTTTATCTATTTAGAGATATTTGTTTTGGGCTATCGATGGAGGATAGGTATGATTGTTATAGAAATTACATGAGGACTAGGAGAATGAAAACTATTTCTCATCCATTGTATCGAGCATTGTCATACATTTACACATTTGTAATAATTACATTGTTTTGAGAAAATGGTGAATACTTGGTGAATCTGGGTAGGGGGTGTGGTTACTATGATAAGTTGACCTGTGTGTCCTTGGTAAAAAACCAGAAACCTGTGCGGATAGGTATCGAGTCTTCTAGTTAATACCGGTAAAAATGACAAAAAAGTAATGCTTATATAGCCTGCTAGGGGTGTGCGCGGTGCGGTTCGGGCGGTTTGAGAGTAAAATTACAAACCGAATGGGGGGTTAGCGGATTGGCGGATTGAAGAATATTCTAACTAATTATCATACATTTGCATAATATATAACACTAATTTGTATAATATTTTTTAGATATATAACACAAAGTAATTTTACATAATATGTTTTATATATATAACCACTAATTTGTAATAAATTTCATATTTTAAATCTTCTTCACACTCATTTTTACATTGATATTTCATTGAAAGTTAAAAAATTTATATGTATTAACTTTAGCGGAGCGGAGCAGTTCGGTTGGCGGATTATAAATTTTAAAGTTTAAACCGTGGTTAGCGGTTAGAGCGGTGCGGATTGATGCGGATCGGTGCGATTTTAGCGAATTAGGCGGTATTTTGCACAGCCCTATAGCTTGCTAACAGACACATACCTAAAGATTCAAAGAGTTGTATTCACAAACTAGTTTCCATAAAAAGGAAAGTGTTTCATGAATAGTAATATAAACCTGGCATAAGGGTGTAATTTTGGCCCGGTCCGGCTCATTCGGGCTCGGGTCGGGCCCATGTCGGGCCTTGTAGGCTCCCGCAAAAAAATCGGGCCGAGCCGGGCCAGCCCACGGGCCATAAAACTAGGCCCAGGCTTTAGCCCAGGCCCAGGGGTATTCGGGCTTTGGGTGGGCTTGGGTGGGCCTAAACAATTTTTTTTTTTAATTTTTCCCACCGAAATTTTATTATTTTCCATTAAAAAAAAGGGCATCGGGTGGGCCGGGCTTTTGGGCAAACCTTGAGCGGGCCAATGGGTCGAGCCACGGGCCGGGCTTCAAAACGATGGCCTAGGCCCTAGCCTAAGGCATCGGGCTGGGCTGGGCTTGGGCTCGGCCCTTAATGGGCCGGCCCACCTCGGGCCACGGTTGGGCTTCGGGCCGTCCACGGGCTACGGGCCAAAATTACACCCCTAACCTGGCATGGCATGGCATGATTTAAAAGAGATACAAAATGTTTTGTTATGAGCATTGTATGTGCATTTTACCTTTATAGTTTTGTTAAGATTCATATGTTGTGTTGAATTATTTATACCGAGCTTTAGCTCACCCTATATGAGAGAAACATTTCAGGTGCAGATGATATACATCCACCAAAGTAATAGCTTGGGAGGACATGGAGCAAGAGCTTCATTTTGTTTAATTGTGTATTTGTTTTGTACAAGCCAAGGACTTTTATATGTATTGGAATTTAAATCCATTTTGTTGTAACCAAGTACTAACTTGGAAAGTTGTAAGCCTTTAGGACCTTCTCTTATTTGTTTACCTTTCATTTTGTTCCTCACCATGTATCACATGCTGTAGATTCAGAGCTAGGTTTATAAATGTATAGTTACATGTGTTACTCTTTTATATAGGAAATTTAAATTAATGGAAGTGTTTATCTCTTCATATGTCGTCTTTTAATCACTATTGTGGATGAGTTGTTATATTTAATTCAGGGCGTTACATTTTATTTGAGTTCACTGACAAGAAATATATATAAATATATATGAGTTAATAACACAAATAGTTCACAAAATATCTATTTCATATAATTTTGATCTTCGATGTTTTAAATGTATCAATTTGGTCTCCAATTTATTAATTTTATCACTAAAAGGCCATTACCTCAATTTCTGTCTACAATTGATAACAGAAGCTATGACATTACCTATGACACTAAATAAGTTTGGACTAAATTAACACAATTGAAAATATTAAAAGTCAAAATGAAACAAACAACATATTCTGGAGACTATTTTTTCTTCTTTTATTAATTTTTAAATATAATTCAAATCACTAAAATAGGTATAAATTAATCCCACCCATTTCTATAAATTCGAACACTAAAATTGTTCGTAGTACGATTTCAGTGCATATACTAAAATAGGCCAACTCCAATTTCACGTTACATTAAGGATTTGTATTTGAACTTGGCATTCACGTTTTAAGGCCCACTCCATAAGAATTGGGTTTTTATTGCTTTAATTAATTTACACAATAATAAATTTTTATGTCATGTTTTGATTATAAATTTGGGTAAGAAATTATTAAAAAAAAAAAAGAAGAGAAAAGGTATTGTAGACACCCAATTTTTGACCGACCTTAAGACTCAGACGTCATCAATTGAGCGCTCGGTGATTGCGCATGTTGTGCTCGTTCTAAGATTTTGGAGTTTCGGCTGAGAGCCTTACTGCCGGACCTCGGGACCCTTTTGTGTTTTGTCTTGGTTTGCGAACCAGGTCTTGTTTTCTCTTCCCAAAGGGAGGGAGAGGTCTTGTAGACCATCTCTTAGTGGCCGTAGGCTACTTTTCGTGGTCGTAGACCACTGTTCCCGTTTGGAGACCAGTTTTTAGTTTTCGAAGCCGTTGGTCGTGCGCCTCAGTTCGGGACCGCTTAACTTTCTCCGTTTGCTCTGATTTTTGGCACACACCTTGTTTCCTTTCTCTAGAGGAACACTGTGGCCCGGGAGACCACCTTCGTGGTCGCACGCCACTTTCGATGCTTAACAGTCAGTTTTTGGGGTCTCCGGCAGCGCTTTTTGGCCTTCGAACCTTCGTTTTGCATCTATCTTGGTTCATTTTTGGCATGGACCCTATTTTCATTGTTTGGAAGGTGGTACAAGGGTGGGAGACCACCTTTTTTCCTTGGAGACCACCTTTCCCCGGTCAGCCGATTTTCTTGTCAGGTAAGTGGTCTCCCTCACTTTTGGGCCACAATTACTGGTCTCCCACCACACCACTTGCTTGCTTTGAGTGTGGAGACCACCCTAGGAGGCCAGCGACCAGCTTGAACCTTTTGAACTGGTCGGCCGACCAGGGGGAGTGGTCGGCCGACCACCTGAACTGGTTGGTCAGCTTTCTGCTTTTCTGTCTCACTGAGTTGGTGCCAGCTAGAAGCCACAGATTGCATCCTCCATACACGTGTATGGAGGATGTTTAACCTTGGTTTTAAGCTTCTTGAAGAAGCTTTAGACCCTTGGCTCTATAAAGGTGTCACGACCCCATTCCGCCCCTAGTAGAATGGTGCCATGATGGCCAGTAATCCTAGATTACCGAAGGCCAACTTTGAAATTTCACACACAATCAGAGTATTATATATGGGGCTAACATGTGCGGAAGCAATATATATAAATTTAATTAGTCCATAAGAGCTGTGCATAAGTTAAAAGGAATGGCATACATCTTTACATAGCTTTAATACAACAATGAAGTACAAAAGTACATCTTGACCAAAAGGCTTCTCAGCCATCAAATACAAAATACAATGAAATACAACTAAGAAGCATAATCTTCAAGATGCTGCAAAAGTGCAAAATCCAAAACAAGTAGCAAGTACATCTAGGCGTCACCGCCATCCTGCTCGTCACCTACATATATATATAAGGAGAGGGGTGAGTTGGATGCACAGTGAATGGTACAAATAATAAAGGGGTTTACATGAATGATATCCGAAATCTTTATCAAATCAAAGCATAACACATCTTGTACAAAATCCAAGGGCAAATCAAGTTTATCTAACAAATCTTTCAAGTCTCGACAATTAAAGTCTTTCAAGGCTTTCAAGTTCCAAGGAATGACATTAACAAATGTTGTGCTACAAATGCTTATAGTCCCCTAGCACGTACGGACTTTTCAAGATTGTGCTACAAATGCTTATAGTCCCCTAGCACGTACGGACTTTTCAAGATTGTCATTCAAAACAAGACATTGTTTCTCATCTCGGGAAGACATGCTGGGCGACTAACAGGTCTAGGCCGAGGTTCCACACCTCCTTGCCGAGGTGTTGCCTCGATGGCCACATTCAAGGAAATGAGGTCAGGAAAATCTGGGTTTCCCTCTCTTGAAGAACTGTCATGAAGAACATGAACATGAGGAAGATGAATGCAAGACCATCATTTGCTATTACAAAATCTGAGATTTCACGCTATGAATTCAAATACATGAACCTGGGTACCCATATTCAAGGATCTTGCGAAAACAGACACAAAACATGAATTTTAAGGCAAACTTTCGGATCAAACAAGACTTTTTCTTCAAAAACACATTAACACTATCTTCTCTTTCTAAAACCACTTTAAACCAATGCATAACATGCAGAACAGGTTCGATCGTGCAATGCAGCTAGATGATTAACAAGAACAACAAGGGTAGGTCAAGAATCTAACCTTAATACACGAATAAAATGGTTAGATCTCTAAGAATCAAGCTCGAAAATCCATTCCTCCACTCTAAAACTCCTTCTTCCTTCTAGAGCTTCTCTCTCTCAAGGCAAAGATATGATACAAAATGATAGGTTCTACTCACTGCCGGCTGATTTAACACTCAGCTCGGACACGTGGCAACGGCTGGCTGGTTCTCCTCGAAAAGGTGGCTGACAGACCAGACAAGGTATGGCAAAAGGGTGTTTAACAAGTAAAGCGGCATGGCATTCTAACAAGGTACTGACATCGGGTGAAAACATCGGCTCCGGTAGGTGAGGTATCTATGATCCCGGCTAGGACGGACAACACTTGGCCTAGCTGTGCCACACCTTGGCCTAGATGTGTCACACCTCGGTCTAGGTCGCACCAATCCGGAACAAGATCAATTGGGTTCAAGGATAACATCTCGACCTAGATGATACACCTCGGCCTAGAAAATGACATCTCGGCCAATATGTTAGGATGAAGGTAGAGGTCAACCAAAGTGGTTTCAAGATGGTTCTGGCTTTAAGGTGACCTCGGCTAGACTCACCAGAAAAGAACAAGACTCAACACGTAAATTTCACATAAGTACAAACCAAGACAAAAATCTCATTCTAGTTGAGACAAGTCAAGAAAATTCACTACCGCAACTTAGCAAAACAAGATTATACAAATGCTCATGCCCGAGGCTAAGGTGGGGAATGAGGGTCACTACAAAAGGGAAGGCTCCTCTTCTCTTGCAAGGGTTCAGAAATTTGCTAAGGCTTATACATACACCCCTCTCTATATCTCTATATTTGAGCTCCAAAAGTCCTTTGTTCTTGGTCTATTGCATACCATCTCATAGCCTAACCCTTCCACCATCAACCTAAGCATCTTGGAGGCCATTTTCAGAGGTTGAAGGGTTGCATTTTTGGTCCAGAAGCTGCTGGAGTTCTTGGCTACAAGGGTAACACTCTTATTCCCTCTTTTGGTCCTTATTTTGCTTCATCTTTTAGCCTTACTTGCAAGAATTTTTGGGCTTTGTCATAAACTGAAAAAAGTTTTTTTTTGAGGTCCTTTACATGTTTGTTTAAGGTCATTTTTCTGTTAGGGATCGTCTACCCCCTTGCATGCTTCATTCCATCTTGTTTTGGCATATGCCTTAAGCCTTTGCATTGGCCTTCATTTGGCCTCTTAGCCACTAAAATCCAGTGGATTTTTAGTGGCTAATATGTGTTTTTGAGCACCAAAATCAGAGAGGGGTGACCCTCCCACCCCTTGTGTTATTTTCTAGCATATTTGGCCTAACAAGGGAGCCCATGTGTGCATGCTTCCAAGCCATGTTTCAAGCTATTTTTGGTGAGTTTTAGGACCTGCATGAGCTCTGTGTAGAGTTGTTTTTGCCATATTAGGTGTCCCTCTTGCATATGTAGAATAACCCTCTTCATAGCATATCAAAGGAGCCTATACTTGCATGCTTCCTAGCCTCATTTCAGGCCCTTTTAAGTGAGTTTTAGGGCCTTCATAACCTCTGTCCCGAGGTGATTTTGTCATTTTGGATGTCCATCTTGCATGTATAGAATAACCCTCTTTATGGCCTATCAAAGGAGCCTATCATTCTTGCATGCACGGACCATATTTCAGTGGGTTTTTGGGCTTTATTTGACATTTCATACCTCTGAATTTTTCTGGTTTGGTGGTCTCTTGATTGCTTCATATACTTGTAGTGTAAACCCTCTTCACTAGCTTATATTGCATGCTATTTTGGTCCTTGATTCTAGCACTTTTTGGCCATGCTTTAAACTGGCTTTGTGCATGTTTTGGACTGCCTTAGCTCTATTTTTACACCTCATGGTCGAATGATGCTTGCTATGCATGGTTGTAGTTCAATACTCTTGCCTAGCTTTGTGTTTTGGAGCCTATTGCATGCTTATGTTGAGGTGTTTCCATGTTTTAGGGCCATCGTACATCATATTTTAGAGCTTACATGTATGCCATATTCCCATGTTTTCCACTCTTTAAATGCGTTTGAGAGTCGTGCTTGTTTGCCTCGTTTTTGGACCATTGCGTGAGCTTCATTTCCATGCCTTTTGAGCCACCATTTTAGTCCATATTTGCTACTGTTTTGGCCTGCATAGGGGCTGTTTGGGGGTGGTTTTTTCATTTGAGCATCGCTTCGCATACCTCTAGTGTAATGTGCTTCACTAGTTTCGGTATTCGGGCCATCTAGCATGCATTGTATGAAGTGTTTGCATGATTCGGGGCCATCTTGCATGTCATTTCAGAGCTAGAAAATGTATGATTGTATGCCATATTTCATCCCTTGCCATGCTTTGGTAGAGTGGCATTTGATGCCTTAGGTTCGGTCCCTCGCATCGGGCATGTTTGCATGAGTGTTCCTGCCTTTAATCTCATCATGTTTGGCCACTGATTTGAATGTGGTTGAGGCCCATTCATTTTAGTTTAAGTCCATCTTGCATTGTGTATGCCATGTCCATGTTGTTGCATGCTTGATCGTCGCATTGTGTATGCCTTGATTATGCCTTTGTGTATGTCCATCGTTATGTGTGCATTGCGTGTGCCATATAGTTTTCATGTGCATTGAGTATGCCATTGATTATTTCTTAGCATTGTGTATGCTAGTAGCATGCTTGCATATCATCATTTGCATGTTTGCATCATTTAGTTGCATTACATTAGGATTGCATGCTATACATTAGGATTGCATGATAGAAGTTGCATTGTGCATACCATTCTTGTTTCATCATGTTTGGGATAGGAGTTAGCCCAAACATGGGAAACGATGAACGTTTCATACTCCAAGTGATGAAACGTGCCTCGATTCCCGGTCGCCGACACTCTTGACTATCCATGATAGAGTTGTTGGCTTTAGTTGCTTATGTGTGCATTCATGTCCCATTGAGTCGTGCAATTCGGCTCCTCGGGCATCATGCATCGGGATGCGTGATTGGTGACCCGAGGGTCGAGGACTATACTCCCTTGAGCTTATGAAATGACGGGGAGAGTGGTCGAGCACACATTTGTTAAAAATACCTTGCCATGCCTCCCTATTGCTTTGTGTTGCAGAAAACCAGAATCCAGGGGCAGAAAGTGGTCGACCGACCAGGTTTTCGGGCAGGCTGACCACCTTTTTTGGTCTCCACCACAAAGGGTGGTCGGCATGTGATCTCCCATGCCATTGGCTGGTCGGCCGCCCTTCCACAACTTCCCAGAGTGGAGTTTCAGCCTCTTGGAGCTTTGTGCAAGTTTCTGAGTTCAACTGCAAGCAAAGGCGAGTCGAGGCATCGCGATGGATTTCCCGATAAGGCGACTCGAGCATGCATGCATCTTTCATCATTCCGAATAGAGCTGAGGCAGTCTACTTCATGTATCATTGCATGCTAGCTTACTCGCTTTCTTAGTCAATTTGTTAATTAGCTAGTGTTGTGTAATAATTAGTGTTATCCCAGATAGGCAACCTAAGAGGGGGGGTGAATTGGGTTATTAAAAGTTTCACAATATTAAAAATAACACAATATTCAGAATTTTAATAAATAAAAAAAACAAAATAATAATTATCAATATAAAAGTAGAAGAGATAGAGAGAGAAAATCAAACACTGCGATTTATAGTGGTTCGGCACGCCAGGCCTACGTCCACTCCCCAAGGAACCTCCTTGAGAATTTCTTTACTATCAATTGAATAAATACACCACCAAGCTTGTGGATTTGGCACAGGACTTACTCTTATCTATTGAGCCTCACTCAACAATAAATGCCTTACCCTTACAAAATCTCTCACAAAAATAAGGAATAAGAATAAGTGATAATTGAACCCACTTTTACAATAATTCTCTCACAAAGAGTAGATATGAAAGTGTAAGAACAAAAGCTAGACTTAGATCTGAAAGTGCAAGAGAAGAATACAATTTGGAGCTCACAGAAAATTTTCTCTTCAAGTTCTTGATTTTTCTCCACATCCAACACTTCTATTTATACACAAAAATATACCCGTTGGATGCTCATTGCTGAGTCATGGCTTACATAAGCACGCTCCTGACGTCATGGCTTACATAAGCACGCTCCTGATGTCATGGTTTACATAAGCACACTCTTGATGTCATCGCTTACATAAGCACACTCCTTGATTTTGAATAGTCAGCAAAAGATAAAAAATAAGACTGATTTTTTCTTTTTGTTTTTTCAAACATGGAGCCACCATTTTTGTAGACAATTTAATACAAAGTTCACAACTTTTAAACAAACAAATAATTTTCTCCATCTAGTTTATAATATATATATACACACACATATATATATATAACTCCATCTTTTTCTTCTTGTTTGATTATAATATGATATAATCAATGTAATGCAAAAAATTTAATAGCGCACGTGATGTATTCTATTTGTATTATATGCAATATATATATAATGTTCTAATCAAATATTTGTATACAGAGAAATCTCTTTAAATGATATTTATGATGGATCTGAAATTGTATGTCATCTTTAAAATATTGTATATGTTGTAAAGATTTTATACTAAATATTTTACCACTCCATATTAATTTTGTCAAAATAAGACAACCCATAAATATCAAATTTGTCAAAATAATACAACCAATCAATCATTTTTGTCAAAATAATATAATTAATCGATTTGTCAAAAGATGAATAGTAATTAACCCTATTTTTCAAAAAGTGAATAGTAAAGTTTTCAAAAATATTTTTATTTAACTAATATTTAACAAATATATATATATATTTTTCTTTTAAAATGATAATATTTTGGGTCAAATACATATGTATATTAAAAAATTCAAATTGTTACAAATAATATTTTAGATATCATCAAAATTAAATAATATGATTAACAATTAGTTATTCATTTTGGTTGTGTAATATTTATTCGGACTCTCTGTGAGAGGGCAATGTTGTAATAAGTGTGCGTGCGTGTAATGTATGTCTTCCAACCCCACGTCTTTCTCCCTTTTATTTACCTGCTTATGATGGTTGGTTTTAGGCCATGTTTCAATTAGCATCTATATGTTCGCATGTTTGCATTCATACATATGTCTTGCATGTACCGGGACTCGGTGCATCATACTAACTGCATTGTATTTCAATTCCAAGTTGAATACATATTATCTGTTGCATTTCATATGCCATGTTTAGAATAACCGAGCCTATCTTAGTTGCATTCTTGCATGTATTGCATTAGGCATTTCAGCATAGTTAGGATTCATGCATGTTTTCTAATTAGTTTCTTTCTTTGGCTCGGAGTACTCGGTAAGTGTTTATGCTTTAGCATCCTTGCATGTGTGTGAGTGACTGCCATGATAGCATGCTTACCATGAGGCTATGTGCTTATGTGATATAACTGCCTGAATGCCTGTGGGTGGAGGTTGGGTTATTTGAATTGGAACAAAGCATTGAATGAGAGTTTTAAGCCCACTTGAGAGTGGCAAAATCATGTTTTCTAAAGCCCACCCGAGGGTGGAAAAATCTACGTCTTAGCCTACTTGCGAGTAGCACCTTCAAACCGTTTTTCAAAACGAACATGAGATGTTTTGTTCCAATTCAGGCAACTTAGTCTATACTTGTATGTTGTGCGCATCACATAATAATTCTCGGCTAATAATCGGAATAAGAGTACATAATGTTTTCAAAACTCGATATCATGGTTAGTCAGGGGTGCTCACAAAGTGACCTTCCCAAATCGTACTCAAGTTCCCGAGCCGAGGCAACTTTGGTGATGACGGACACATGGCTTTAGGCACGAGTCAGGGTTTCTTAAATTCTCCCAAAATAAAATATTTAGGCGGCGACTTTGTATCTGGCAAAGCAGTCCATGTTTGACACTTTTTTCAAAAAATCTATTTTCAAAACGATTTGCCAGATTTGGACTCTTTGATGATTCATCGGTCTTGCATTGCACTCTGCGAGATTAGATACAGGACCGTGACTTTGAGTCCGAACTGTAGTGAGCCCAATGAACAAAACGGGGGATTCCGTCCCGGGACGTTTAGGGACGTCTACAGGTATGTAAAAAGATTTGAAAGAGAAAAAGAATAGATATCTATATAGTATATATATAAGGAAAAATGATCTTTTTAAGAACAATGATTGTGGAAGCTCCAAATTCCCAAACTAATTTTGTTAATTTGTTAATTTCTAAAGAAATTTAAAAAAAAATCCATTGGTTAGTTCCTTAAGTCAAAAATCCAAAAACAAAAAAAGTTCAAATTATCTACAATTTTGAATTTTAAAATTCAAAATAATATGATAAGTCACTCTCACTCTTTCTAAAAATAATGTTGATCTTGGGCACCGTTTTAAAAACAATTCAAATAAAAAAAATTAAAAACACTAATTATCTATGATTTTGATTTTCAAAATTCAAAATAATATGGTAAGCTACCTTCATCCCACTCTCACCTTTTCTGAAAATATTATAAATATAAAATTTTAAAAACTCAATCAAATTAAAAATTCAATACAATTCTCTCTTTAAAATACTCAATATTTGAATTTTTTTTTTCCAGTCGGGCCAACTCCTCCCCAAATGTAATGATGTAATGGTTATTCTTTATCTTTGTCAATAGTCTAAACTTATTTTAAGTTTGTTTGTTGCGATTTTTTTTATTTTTTTGTAAATTTATATTTTCGTGTGAGTTTTTTTTTTTTGGTCTATATGACTTTTTTTTTCCAACTAAATTGATAATAAATATATATCTGTTAACTATCTTTGTTTTGGGAGTTGATTTGAAGTTTTTTTTTTTTTTTTGAGCGGATGTTTGTATATTTTTTATATTGTTGTTATTATTTCTTTTGATATATGTGAATTGATAATATAGTTATGAGTTTTTTTTTTTAATTTTTTTAATAGAATAAGGCGTCTTAAATTGTTCTTTATGATTTGACCATTTTTTAAACAAAGTTTTCAAATTTTTTATTTGTAAAAAATTAAAAACATTTAATTGACTTGTCCATCATTAAATAAAATTTTAAATAATAAACACTATTCCATAATTTGTGGATTTTAAGAAAAAAAAAACAATTTAACACCCATATATGGAATAAGAAAATCTAAAATCATGCATTTTTTTTATTTTTCATTTTTAACTCTTTAATACTCTAACGGTACCTTTTTATTTCCACAATATTGTCTTTTTATACTTACAAAGATAAAAAAAAAAAAAAAAACTAGACCAGAGTTGCATAATGGTTAGTGGAGGTGGTGAGCATGGCAACAACAAGGATGATGATGAGTTCGGCCAGAACATTGTATGGGTGAATTTTGAAACGATGAATATTAAAAGAATAGTAGATAATTTGGGTGATGAATTGATTTAGAAAACTAATATGTGATTGAGATTGTTTGAATTTTATCAAATAAAAATTGAATATGGATCATATATTTTTTTATATATATAATTTTGAATACTTTTTTATAACTATAAAAAATTATTGTGATCACATGTTACTTATCATTTGATATATTATTGTTGTATTATCGTAATGAATTTTATTATTAATGTCTATTATCAATGCAGTGGCGAGATGTCACATGATAAATAAAAATATGTTTTGTTACTGTTATTATTATTGATAATATATTTCTTTGTTTACCTTTTTACAATGTTCAAAAAATTAATTTATGTTTATTGTTAGTTTTCGTAAATGAGAAGTCAAAAATAAATTTTAGCCAAATTCAAGTTATAACTAATTTGAGATTGAAAAGAAAATTTTAAAAGAAATTATAATTATATATAATTTTAAAATATTTTTAAAAAAATACAAGGAAAATTTGGTACTATAAATTAAAATTATCAAACTACCTAATTCTATGAAAAAATTTAAATGAAAAACTGATCAAATTTGAATTTATAATTATTAAATATTTTTAATAAGCCATTAATTTTTTATTCAGGTTTTAGCGTGATCTAGTCTTAAATATTTTTTCAGATATAATATATATTTATATTGATACAATCAATATTAGACATATTTTAAGAAGGGTAAATTATATCGATAGTCCTCGCATTTTGTCTTTTGTGTCAATTTAGTCTCTATAATTTCAATTAGTTTGATTTTTACCTCTAATTTTAGATTTTGTATTAATTTGGTCCAATTGATAAAGCCGGTTAAGATTTTTGAAAGAAAATAGTTATTGAGTTGGTTGAGATTAACTTATTGAGTTGAACAAGTTTATAAGAGATGCTACTCATGTGTGTATTTTTAATAAATAAAAAAAAAAACTAGCAATTATAACAATTGGACCAAATTGAGACAAAATTATAAATTTAGGGTCAAAATTGAGCAAATTAAAATTGCAATGATAAAAATAATACAAGAGTTAAATTATAGGGGTTACCAATGTAATTTATCCTTTTAAGAATAAGTACATAATTTCTTAATTAATTTTGAAATTGTTAATAAATATACGAAATAAATATGTACATATTTCCTATTTTTGTTATAATTTTTTTAAAAAATATATTTACTAATTAAAAATTAAATAAATAGATAGGTTTACTAACTCATGGATTGGACATGAACTAGACGATTTTCTGAAGATTAGGTTTAAATCAAGAATTACTGGCAAAAAAAATCGATTTGAACTAAATTTTCTTAGCTACTTTTTAGTATTTAATCTAATATTAGAACCTCCAAATTAGCTCATATCAGTCACGAACTGATAAACTATGATATAATTTAAATATAAAATTTAAATTTATTAGGACTAGAATATGACCTACAATTTAGGGTAGCTTTATCTTAAATAAATTTTTTTATAGATAAATATATATAAATATTCATTTAATTGTTTTAAACATGAATATATAGTGTTTTTTTTTTTTAAACTATAGTTCAAACTTTTTAATTAGTATGCATAAAATAAGTCCATATTTCTTATTTTTATTATAAAAAAATATTTACAAATATTTATTTACTAATTTAACAAATAGATAGGTCAAATGATTCATATAAGTTGGGAACAGAACATGACAATTTTTAATGATTGGCGTAAATCTAATGTTAAACCCAAATTTAATATCACAATTGAATCCTAATTCATTGTTACGTAAATCCTATAACATAAGACAAATTATAATTTTTAGATTTCACAAAACATGAAAAAAATTACTATATTAACAAATGAAATTTACCACTATCATATGATAAATTAAATTTACGAAACTCATAAGACGAAATGTATTTATATTTTATCATAAATAAAATTTTTGTGATTTTCTTTTTACCACTTAAATTATGACATATATTTGTTATTAAGAACTTAGAGCACACAATTAATGACATAAGAATTAAAAAAAAAAAATTCTCTCATATGCTACTGTGATAAAAATGAATAAAATTTAATTGATTCTAGGGTAAATTACAAATACACCCCTCGAGGTTTGCTTAAAATGTGGTTTGAAAAATTACAAATACCCCCTTATTAGAATTTTTAATTTGACAAAATTAACTAAAAAAATAAAATTCATAATTACTCTCTACCAAAACCCAAACCCATCCCTATAGGTTTAGTGTCGTAACCGGCCAGTAACCCTTGGATTACTAAAGGCCTCTGAATAGTTTATCATATATTAAAGGGGCTGCAGAAGCAAATATATAAAACATACATAGTCCATTGAGCTGTGTTGATGTACATGGAACAGAACTTTCAAAAACTTTTATATATGTACATGTGACGTTATAAATACAGTAGTCTTACGTCTTCCATTTACACAAATAAAGTCGAAAGGGGACTTAGCCCGAAGTACAGAGAAAAAGAAAACTTGTTCATATGCCAAAAGAAAACAAGTCTTATACATTCACAAAACATGACCACATGGCTTCCGGAACCTTTTCGGGAAGCACAAGGGTTGGTTGACCAAAAACCCAAACTCTAGGCCATCAACTCTGGGCCTAGTCACCTACATACATAGTATAAACAAAGTAAGCGAGAGTCCAATGAATAATAACAGAGTAAAAGGTTTTAATTGAATGATGTCCCATATCAGACTCGAAAATCAGAGTTCATGTCAGAAACAGATACATATTTTTATATAGAAATCAGAGTTCATGCTTAATCATACGTGGTATATCCATTAGTGCTAACAGAACAGATACAGAACATATGGTGCTTATAAGTAACCAGTTCCATAAAGGAACCTCTGGATCCGGGTAATAGATAATAGATATGCTAAGCTCCATGTCGGAGCCTCCGATACGGGTAACAGATTATAGATATATTAAGTTCCATAATAGAACCTCCGATACTGGGTAACAACTAACAGATATGCTAAGGACACCACGAATACATTTCAGATTTGGACAATCATTCATTGTACAAAACATAACATTTCAGAAAACATATCTTATTTCATCATATAGAAAATAAATAAAGTTGAACATAGTTTTACTAAGTTATTAATCACAAATGGCTCCGAAAGCAGACAGATAGAACAGACAAATCAGATGGCTACGACCCGTGACCTACACAAACATAACAGATACACAGATTGTAATACATACTCGGATCATACTTAATTTATTGCATTTCGTTCTTAGTGTGTTTCCATGTCTTATCCTCATTATTATATTTTAATCGTGGCCTGGGAATGCTTAGGATGCAATGAGGATGCCGAAATGAGTTTCAAAACACTTAGTCATTTTGCTGAAAATAGGGTCATCGCTCGAATGCAACTTCTCTCGCTCTAGCGGTGGGTCAAAAGTAAAGGTGGCCGCTCGAGCACAACTTTGGTCGCTCGAGCGGTCTGTAAACTCTGCAAAAGTATTGGTTTTGTGATTTTTTCGATCGACGCACGCTCAACGGTTGCTCGAGCATGAGATTGAGATCCTTGCTCGAGCACAACTCTTGTTGCTCGAGCGATCTACAAAAATGTATAAACTTCTAGGAGCTTGCATTTTATGCTCGAGCCAACTTTTGATCGCTTGAGCGAAAGTGCAAAACACAGAGTGGTCGTTCAAGCGCAGGATCTGTCACTCGAGCGGAGAAGTAGAATTCTAGGCATTTCCAGATTTGTTCCTAAACTCAAAATTCAAACTCAAAGTTGCAAATCATACTCTTTTGGGCCAAAAGCTTGAGGAAACACTTGTAAGCTTATAAAACATTATGAATTAAAGATCATATCGTAAAATCAAGGCCCAAAAGCTTGCTAATTGTGCAAAACAAAACTCAATTCTTTGAAAACATAGCATGCATGCATTATCTTGACTTCAAAGCTCCCAAAATATGATCAATTGATATAAAATGGTATCAAACAAGATGAATTCTCAAAATAGGTATGATGGACACATGCATGAGAGGATTCTTTGAAATTAAACTCAAATTGTGATAAAATGGACATGCATGCATGGTATCATCTATATTCCTTCATTCTAGCTCACTTCTCATATTAATCTACTCAATTCTCTTGAATTCACATGTTATCTAACTCAATGTCATAAATCTAAAGTTAAATTCTTACCTAGAAGCCTTAATTCCCTTTGAATCTTAGCAAGTCTTACTCAATACCACCAATTTTTTTTTCAATTTACCTAGCAATTCCTAGCTTGATCTCACTTCTTCTTTTCCTTCTCTCTCTCTCTCTCTCTCTCTCTCTCTCTCTTTCTCTCTCACGTTTGGTGACTTAAAAGATGAGGAAATAGAAGTGTATGGTTAAGTCTAGAGCTCACTTAGCGTTATATGGGCTCAATTAGCATTAGTTAATTAAGTTGAGTTAAGGCTAATCTATTGTTATTATTTTATTCTAATTTAATCAGTCTGAATTGAATTTCTGTCAAACCTACCATAATTTCCTAAAAATACCAAATTATACATATACTAAGTCAATCTCGTGATCAGATGCCAATTAGGCCTTCAATTTGCAGAACAAAACAGAAATACAAATAGATATTCCTACCACAGACAGATGTAAACACAAATAATGATATACATATGCAATTAATTCAGAATTTCATCTTAATTACTCATTAGGCATAATTAATCATGGTTTATCGGCTAATCATCGGTCAGGGTTATTACAATCTTCCCTCCTTAAAGAGTTTGGTCCTCTAAACTCGAATTACCTTCGTTTTGGAAGAATATTGAATCCAACGGAAACAAATCAGGGTATCTCCTCATCATATCTTTCTCCATCTCCCAAGTTGCATAGGTCCCTTCGTGGTTTTGCCAATCAACTTTTACCAACAGTATTTCTTTATTCCTCAATCTTTTAATTCGACGGTTCACAATTTGAATTGGCCTCTCTTCGTACGTATAGTCATCTTTCAAGAGCACATGAGTTGGTTCAATCACATGGTGCGGATCTCGCAAATATTCTCGAAGCATTGAAACATGAAAAACATTGTGCATATGTTCCATGACCGGCGGTAAGGCTACCCGATACATCACTGGATTGATCTTCTCAAGGATTTCATATAGTTCAACATATCTAGGTGCCAACTTGCCCTATACACCGAACCGAGTTTGCCCTTTCATTAGAGTCACTTTGATAAACACGTGATCCCCAACTTCATATTCTTGATCTCTTCTTCGGACATCTGCATAAATTTTTTGGTGGCTCTGTATAGTTTTCAATCTCTACTAAATCAATTTCACATTTTCGGTCGTTTCTTGCACCAATCCCGGTCCCAACAAAGGCCAATTACCAACCTCGGCCCAACATATCGAAGAACGACATTTGCTCCTAAACAAAGCCTCATAAGGAGCCATACCGATACTCTAATGGTAGCTATTGTTATACACAAACTCTGCCAGTGGTAAATAGACCTCCCAATTGCCTTAAAAGTCTAACACACACATCTGTAACATGTTTTCCAATGTTTGAATAGTTCGTTCAGATTGGCCGTCTGTCTGCGGGTGATAAGCATTACTTAATCACAGTTCAATTCCCAAAGCCTGTTGTAAACTTTGATAAAATCTTGACGTGAACTTCGAATCTCTGTCAGATACAATGGATACTGGCACACTGTGTAACCTCACAATCTCATTCATATAAATGTTAGTCAACTTATCCGCATTATAAATAGTTTTAATAGGAAGGAAATTGACAGACTTAGTTAAACGGCCAATAATAACCCAGATAGAGTCCATACCTTGAGAGGAGCGAGATAGTTCAACAATGAAGTCTATTGTAATATGCTTCCATTTCCATTCCGGTATTAGAAATGGCTAAAGTAATCCAGCGGGTCGCTGGTGTTCAGCTTTAACTTGTTGGTAGTGCAAACATCTAGCCACAAAATTAGCAATGCTCTTCTTCATTCCAGGCCACCAGAAATTCTGTTTTAAATCATGGTATATCTTTGTGTTTCCTGGGTGCATAGCAAATTTAGAATTGTAGGCTTCAGTCATAACTCGTTTCTTTAAGTCAGAACAATCCGGTACACAAAGTCTATTATGAAATTTTAGCACACCATTTTCAATCACAAATCCCGGCTTCAGTTTTGAGTCAATTTCATCCATAATCTTCTTCAAAGACTCATCATCAAGCTCTTTCTCTCTAATTTCTTCAATGATTGCAGGTTGAGCGGAAATGGCAGCTAGGATTTCATCCTGTTTACACAAAACTACCTCAATTTCATTTCGTTCCAAATCACACAATAATTTTTTCTGGCTGGTGAGCAAACATGACAAATTGCCCATGGATTTGCGACTCAAAGCATCCGCAATTGTGTTCGCCTTCCACAGATGATACAAAATTTGCAAATCATAGTCTTTTATTAACTCAAGCCACCATCTTTGTCTCATGTGTTAATTCTTTTTGCGTAAAGAAATATTTCAAACTTTTATAGTCGGTATACACCTCGCAAGTTACAGCATACAGATAGTATCGCCAAAATTTTAGAGCAAACACCACGGCTGCTAATTCAAGGTCATGTGTTGGATAGTTCTTTTTAAGTGGTCGGAGTTGCTGAGAAACGTATGCAATTACCTTCCCATTCTGCATTAACACACACCCCAAGCCTTCGTAGGAAGCATCATTATAAATCTGAAACCCATTGGTTTTGTTGGGCAATGTCAGAATTGGTGCAATTACTAGTCTAGTCTTCAATTCTTGGAAGGCTGATTCTGCTGATCCGTCCAATCAAAGGGTACATTTTTCTGGGTCAATTGTGTCAAAGGCATAGGAAGTTTTGAAAAGTCTTTCACAAATGTGTGATAATAACTTGCAAGCTCTAGAAAGCTTTAGATTTTGGACATATTGGCTGGTCTTGGCCAGTCTACAATGGCCTCAATTTTCTGTGGATCCATTGATATGCCGTCTTTGTTGATTACATGACCCAGAAATGCTACACTGTCAAGCCAAAATTTACATTTGGAAAGTTTTGCATGCAATTTCTTTTCTCTCAGGAATTGTAAGGTAATTCTCAGATGGTTTTCATGTTCTGCCATGCTTTTGGAAGAAATCAGTGTATCATCAATAAATGCAACAATAAATTCATCTAGAAATTATTTGAACACCCTATTCATTAAATCCATGAACGTCGCAGGTGCATTAGTTACCCCAAATGACATTACCAAAAATTTATAGTGCCCGTATCTAGTTCTGAATGCAGTTTTCTCTATGTCTTCTACCTTGACCTTTAACTAGTGATACTTGGTTCTAAGGTCATCTTAGAGAACACTTGTGTTCCCTGGAGTTGGTCAAACAAATCATCTATTAAGGGTAGTGGGTATTTGTTCTTCACAGTTACTTTGTTCAATTCACAATAGTCTACACATAATCTCAAGAACCCATCGTTCTTTTTAACAACCAAAATTGGAGCACCCCACGGTGAGGTACTCAGATGGATAAATTTCTTGTTTAGAAAGTTTTGTAATTGAGTTTTCAATTCTTTCAATTCAGTGATTGACATTCGATATGGGGTTTTAGAAATTGGTTGTGTTCCAGGAATTACATCAATGGTGAATTCAATTTCTCTATCAATTAAGTCCCCTAGCAATTCATTCGGAAACATATCGAGAACTTCACAAACAAACAATAGGAATGGTTTTCATATTAGGACTAGTAGAAGTCTCAGTCAAAACACAACACATATACCCCCTATATCCCTTCCTAAGCAATTTAACAACTTTCATAGCAGAAATCAAGTATGGGGGAGGAACTACCCCATTCCCAGCAAACACAAACTCGGGTAACCAGGGTGAACGAAATACAACAAATTTATTCACATAGTTAACAGATGTACAGTACTTCATTAACCAGTTCATACCCAATATACAGTCAAAATAATCAATTCCTAAAGGCAATAAATCCACATATAATGTCATGCCACCAATGCATACCATAGAACCTCTAGATGGCATAGATACAGATAACAAATAATTCATGGGTTCTAGTGGTCTAGTCGGTTTTCAAGAGAAAGCATGTGATACGAAAGAATGCGTAGAACTAGAATCTATCAATATACATGCATTTTGAGCACAAATAGGGAGTATACCTGACACCATAGCTTCGATGTTCTGTACATCACCAGGCACTAGGGTAAAAACTCGGCCTTGTTTCAAGGTTTCTCTCCTAATGTTAGCTCTCGTATTTGTTCTAGCTGCAAAAGCGGATCCGGTTGAACTTGATGTAGGACAGTTGGCATTATCAGATCCAAGTGGGCAATCTCTCACTACATGGCCTGTCTTGCCGCATCGGAAACAAGCACTGGATGCGCGGTAACATACACCCCTATGTTTTCTTCCACATTAAGAACAAACTGGTATAGACTCACTACTCAGAACAAACTGTCGGCAGTTTCATCTTCATAAACTTCTGAGTTAAATTTATAATGTCATTATTATCCGGTTCAACTTGGACCGGAGGAGGCGGGGGAGGCAGAGGTTATTGTCTTTGCTGCTGTATCATTGCTTCAGTTAGGGCTATGAGCATTTGTTCTATTCAGCTCCTGCGAGCCTCAAAAGATTCAGCTGTTCCATCACTTCTTGTATTTTCCATTGCTATAGGTAAACAGGACAATAATAAACATAGACAAATAGTTCTTTTTACAGTGTTCAGAACATTCAATCTTAATTCATTCATTTCAATTTCATGTGTTCATGTTCAGATTCAGTTTTCACATTTACAAAATAAATACACACTCACATATGCAGATGAAATGTCCGTAATTGTTTTCTAGGACATCTCATAGCTCGTATGGACTTGTGTGTGTGGTATAACTCGTGCTCTGATACCACTCTATCACGACCCAAACTCGTTTCTATAGATTTAGCGTCGTAATTGACCAGTAATCCTTGGATTACCAAAGGCCTCTGAACAGTTTATCACATATTAAAAAGGCTGCAGAAGCAAATATATAAAATATACATAGTCCATTGAGTTGTGTTGATGTACATGGAACAAAACTTTCAAAAACTTATATATATATATATATATATATATACATGTGACGTTATAAATATGGTAGTCTAACATCATCTATTTACACAAATAAAGTCAAAAGGGGACTTAGCTTGAAGTATAGAGAAACATAAAACTTGTTCATATACCAAAAGAAAACAAGTCTTATACATTCACAAAACATGACCACATGGTTTCCGGAACCTCCTCGGGAGGCACAAGGGTTGGCTAACCAAAAACCCAAACTTTAGGCCATCAACTCTAGGCCTAGTCACGCGTTTGGTGACCTACATACATAGTATAAACAGAGTGAGCGGGAGCCTAGTGAATAATAACAGAGTAAAGGGTTTTAATTGAATGATGTCCCATATCAAACTCGAAAATCAAAGTTCATAGCAGAAACAGATACATATTCTTATATAGAAATTATAGTTCATGTTTAATCATACGTGGTACATCCATTAGCGCTAACAGAATAGATACAAAATAGATGTAGAACATATGGTGGTTATAAGTAACCAGTTCCATAAAAGGAACTTTCAGATCCGGGTAATAGATAATAAATATGCTGAGCTCTATGTTGGAGCCTCCGGTACGGGTAACAGAGTATAGATATATTAAGTTCCATAATGGAACCTCCGATACCGAGTAACAGCTAATAGATATGTTAAGGATGCCACAAATACATTTTAGAAATTGGACAATCATTCATTATACAGAACTTAAAATTTCAAAAAACAAATCTTATTTCATCATACATAAAATAAATAAAGTTAAACATAGTTTTACTAAGTTATTACTCATAGATAACTCCGAAAGCAGACAGACAGAACAGACAATCCAGATGGCTACGGCGCATGACCTGCACAAACATAACAGATACACAGATTGTAACATACACTCAAATAGTACTTAACTTATTGCATTTAATTCTTAGTGTGTTTGCACGTCTTATCCTCATTATTATATTTTAATCGTGGTCTAGGAATGCCTAAGATGCAATGAGGATGCCAACATGAGTTTCAAAACACTTGGTCATTTTTACTGAAAACAGGGTCCTTGCTCGAGCGTAACTTCTTTTGCTCAAGTGGTAGGTCAAAAGTAAAGGTAGTCGCTCGAGCGGTCTGTAAACTTTGAAAAAGTGCTGGTTGTGTGATTTTTTCGCTCGATGCACGCTCGACGGTCGCTCAAGCGTGAGACTGAAGTCTTTGTTCGAGCGCAACTCTTGTCGCTCAAGGGGTTTGCAAAAATGTATAAACTTCTGGGTTCGAGCCAACTTTTGGTCGCTCGAGCGGAAGTGCAAAACACAGAGTGGTCACTCGAGCACAGGATCTGTCGCTCGAGTGAAAGAGCGGAATTCTGGGATTTCTAGATTTGCTCCTAAGCTCAAAATTGCAAATCATACTCTTTTGGGCCAAAAACTTGAGGAAACACTTGTAAGCTTATAAAACATTATGAATTAAAGATCATATCGCAAAATCAATGCCCAAAAGCTTGCCAATTGTGCAAAACAAAACTCAATTATTTGAAAACATAGCATGCATGCATTATCTTGACTTCAAAGCTTCCAAAATATGATCAATTGATATAAAATGGTATCAAACAAGATGAATTCTCAAAATAGAGGTACGACAGACACATGCATGAGAAGATTCTTTGAAATTAAACTCAAATTGTGATGAAATGGACATGCATGCATGGTATGATCTATATTCCTTCATTCTAGCTCACTTCTTATATTAGTCCACTCAATTCTCTTGAATTCACATGTTATCTACTCAATGTCATACATCTAAAGTTAAATTCTTACCTAGAAGCCTTAATTCCCCTTGAATCTTAGCAAGTCTGGCTCAATACCACCAATTTCTATTAATTTCCCTAGCAATTCTTAGCTTGATCTCACTTCTCCTTTCCTTCTCTCTCTCTCTCTCTCTCTCTCTCACGTTTGTTGACTCAAAAGATGAGGAAATGAAAGTGTATGGTTAAGTCTAGAGCTCACTTAGCCTTATATGGGCTCAATTAACATTAGTTAATTAAGTTGAGTTAATGCTAATCTATTGTTATTATTTTATTCTAATTTAATCGCTCCGAATTGAATTTTCGTCAAACCTACCATAATTTCTTAAAAATTCCAAATTACACATATACTAAGTCAATTTCGTGATTGGATGCCAGTAAGGCCTTCAATTTGCAAAACAAAACACAAACACAAACAGATATTCCTACTGTAAACAGATAGAAACACAAATAATGTCAAATACATGCAATTAATTCAAAATTTCATCTTAATTACTCATTAGGTATAATTAATCATGGTTTATCGGCTAATCATAGGTCAGGGTTATTAGACTTTCCTATATAATAATAAAATTACCTAAATTATTAATTGAAACATATTTTTAACATCATTAAAAACTGTTAATTGACTTGATTATTTATTAATTAAAGGGGTAATTTGTTATGAAATTAGAAATCTCAAGGGGTGGAATATAATTTTCAAAACCACAGAGAGCGATCCGTATTTTAATCAAATCTCAGGAGGTGTATTTATAATTTATCCTTGATTCTAAATCATTTTTGCTAAATATTGTAAATAAATTTTTTAGGTTATTATTTAATTTAAAAAATTAAATTTTGATTAATTACAAGTAATTATGCTAGTTTAAAATGTAAGTAATATATAATTATATTTTATTTATTTATTTTAAATCCCTACTCATATTAATAATCTAAACACAAATTAGATGACCCTAACTTGATTTATCATGGAACTATGTTTGTATAACGCGAGTGAAGTCTCTCTTCGAAGGGAGATGTTATAATGTACACTATTAAAAAGATATATATTGTCCTGACCCAACTTCAGGGGCTTATGGCTAGAATCGCGACTTACTAATATATTCTAATCTTAATAAATTAAATGGCGTAGACGGAAGCAAAATGGAAGTAAAAAAAATAATTAAACAGAAAATTAACTCCATTCTACTGTTTTGATAAAAGAAAACACATTTATAGGGCTTCTATTATTTCATTACGTAGTGACCGACTTTCAGTTAAAAAAAAAAAAGGAAGAAAAGAAAAGAAAATAAAATAACGAATCAGTATCAAATTCTTGTACGAGTTCCATTACACGAGGTTACAGGTCTTCCTTACATCTCATCACCTGAAAGGGTAATAGCTATAAGCATATAGCAAGTGAGAAATATTATGATAAGAGTATAGGGAACACAAAATAACTATGGATACTTAATTAAGTTAAAACATTTACATAACTTATTTGAATAACCAAATTGTTTAAATGGCAGGAACTGAAATACAAAAATTATAACCACGGTACAAAACATAGGTCACAGGAGCGACAGTCAAAACAGAAGTCAATTGATCCATGACAAACAGAGGACCACAAAGTGGCCCATGGTTATTTAAGTCTTCCAAGGCATAGGACTCTGTGGTGGTACTTACAGAAAATAATTGTTTACAAAATCATTGTCAAATAATTTCTAAAATTTAAACAAACATATCCATGGGCTTCAGTTTAAGTAAATGGAGTTCAAAAAATAATTAACGTAATTGAAATATAAATATAAATTATAAAACATAACTTGTATAAAATAAATTATGGTAGTTCAAAACATATGTAAAATATATTATGGTGACTCAAGGTATAATATAACTCACCTTAATATTGATCCTTTGCGTTATTGGAGTTCCCCCCATTTTTACTGATTTACTCGAAGCACCTTTGTTTTTTATCTTCTGATGGTTAAACTATGCTTTATGCTCCTATTTATACTAGTGTTGCTGTTGTAAATTACTGCCACGTTTCCTAGGTCTATTATCCTAGGAGCTAATCTTGCTAAGCCTTATCTCCAAGCTACTTAGCTTCCTACTTAACTTCCAAGCAAGCAGGAAATTAGTTAGAATTCATGCCTATTTACACCTTGGCCCAAATATCCAAAATAATTACACTTTTTTTTTTTTAAATTTATTGATAGTCGGTCACTGCGTAATAAAATAATAAAATCCCTATAAATGTATTTTCTTTTATCAAAATAGTAGAATGGAGTTAATTTTCTATTTAATTTTTTTTACTTCCATTTTGCCTTTGTTTGCACTATTTAATTTATTAAGATTAGAATTAATTAGTAAGTCGCGATTCCAACCCTAAGCCCCTGGAGTTGGGTCGTGACAAGGTGGTATCAGAGCAACAGTTATACATATTAAATAAAATAAACTAAGAAATAAATATTTACCTACGAATTTAGTCATTTTCTGTAAAATCTCACGTTTATTCTGGTGACGTAGGAATGTCCGAGATTAACCTTGATGAGGCATTTTGGGAGGAGCTTGGGGCCATTAATTTGGAGGATATCGTAGCAGAGCACCCTGCCCCTGCCTCACCTGAAAGATGGAGAGACTCAGAGGATATAATTAGAGGACTGCATCCAGGCCTTGCCTAATTGATGGGTCGGCCGATATATGTACAGACCGATCCTACTGACGTACAATACTTATTGTAGAGGCAGAGTCGTGCCTACACGCGCAGACGCTTTCTCGGACCCACCGCTATCCTCAGTCTTGCCTCAAGATATGACCTCCCGTACTACATCGTTGGCCCTTTTCTCCCAGATTTTTGTGGTAAGAAGGGGAAATGTGTACCCCGAGGACTACATTTTTACCACTGTCCCTATCCCGTTGGAAATTATTAATATTCAAAATGTTGATTTTAGTAATGACCTATCATACATTGAGCAATCGGGATGGATTGTTGATCGAGCATTTTGGGGCTACATACAGTCCATCCCCGTTTACACCGTCTAGGCAGTGTGGATGTGTTTTGGTGTGGTACAGTTAGGATGAGAATTTGAGCTTTTTATGCAATACTATTTTCTGTGGTTGTTTGACCCGTTTGACCCACCATTCTAAATTTGGTAGAAGAAAACTTTTTGTAAGCTAACAATGATAAGTTTTGATCCCTCTTTTGTTTTTGTATCATAGGGATGAGGCACTAATGCAATTTTTTTGATTTTTGGAACAAAGATGTAATATTATATTTGCAAAAATCGTAAAGTTGGTATTTTAGATATGCAATATATATGCTGCGTTATGAATGTAATGTCTCGTTTATTACTTTGTAAAATGGCCAATAATGGTAACGAAAGCGAATCATCAGTTAGTGGCATTGAATCGATGGAAAGAATCATGAAAAGAGCAGTTGAGCGGTTACTAGCTTTTTACAAGCCTTGCAGACCAACATCAACAATGGGATACCAGAACGACGAGAAGAGCCAATTACCATAAAACAGTTCCAGGATATGAAGCCCACCACATTTACCGACGGTCCAAACCCAATGGTAGTGGACGCTTGAGTTAAAGACATGGAAAAGATTTTTCACGCTTTACCTTGCACTGAAAGACAGAAGGTAACTTTCGCCATTTTCACTTTCAAAGATAATGCGCAGGAATGGTGGCTTCTCACCCTAGAGAAAGAAGAAATCCTGACTTGGGCAAGATTCTTGGAAGTATTTTATGCAAAATACTTTCCAGATTCATTGCGGGAACAAAAGGTGTCAGAATTCATACATCTAAAGCAAGGAACCATGATGGTGGCTGAAACGAGAGCATGTTCACACAACTTGCTCGGTTTGCGACATATGTCATCCCCACCGAAGCTCGAAAAACAAAAAAATTTGAAGCAGGATTGGATGCTGAAATCAAAGATAGGCTTAAGGTTTTGAAATTGCCAACCTATGCGGAAGTGGTAGACCGAGCGTACATTACAGAAAAATGGATTAAAGTCTCGCGTTCCCGGGAACCAAGCCAAAAGAAGCAATTCTAGGAAAGTGACAGCAGAAGATTCGGTGTTACGCCTCCCAAGAGGGTGAATATGGGCACAACCAGCTCAGGCAATCAAGGTTCTACTAACCCCAGAGGTGGCACCATTCTAACTTGCCTTACGTGTGGAAGGGCTCATTGGGGGCAATGCCATCGAAACACAGGAGCATGCTTCAAATGCGGTCAAGTTGGCCACTTGCTGAGAGACTGTCCAATGCTGACCAATCCTATAACCAGCCCCTCTAGCCTAGTGAAAAACCCACAAGACCTGGAGGAGTGAGGTAGGACCAAAAAGGCCAAGGAATGGCTTTTGCCTTGGTACTTGGAAAACTAAAAGATACCGAAAACGTTGTGTCAGGTATACTTTCTGTCTATGGTCATTTAGCTCATGTCCTAAGTGACTCTGGGTCAACTTATTCTTTTGTTACACCACACTTTTCCTTCTGGTATAGTCTATCTGTAGTACTAATATGTACAGATCATGTACTATATCCTTAAAAGGAAAAACCTTATACGTAGACTTGATTCCCTTCCGTATTGGGAACTTTGATGTGATCTTAGAGATAGATTGGTTGGTTGCCAACAACGCCTCTATTGATTGTAAAGCTAAAAGGGTTTCCTTCAGGTTACCAAACAAACCTGAGCTTGTCTTTGATGGGATTGGAGTTTCCAACCCTCCCTGTATTATATCTTCCATGACAGTTCAACGACTTCTAAAAAAGAGTTGACCGGGAAATCGAATTCATCATTAAAACTCAACTTAATATCCAATCAGTATCAAAAGCCCCTTACTGCATGTTAATGACAGAATTGAAAGAATTGAAGACTCAACTCCAAGAACTTTTGCACAAAGGTTTCATTCGACCTAGTACCTTACCTTGGCAAGCTCCAATACTATTCGTAAAGAAAAAGGATGGCACGATGAGGTTATGCATCGATTACCAGGAGCTAAACAAGGTCACCATCAAGAATCGGTATCCTCTACCACGAATCGATGACTTGTTCGATCAACTTCAAGGCGCCCAAGTATTCTAAAAAATTGACTTGCGTTCTGGCTATCACCGACTAAAATTCAAAACGGAAAGCATCGAAAAGACCGCATTCAGAACCCATTACGGGCACTACGAGTTTCTTGTCATGTCATTTGGTGTCACAAATGCTCCAGGGACTTTCATGTATCTCATGAACCGAGTGTTCAAACCCTATCTTGATGAGTTCGTCATCGTCTTCATTGACGACATCCTTATATACTCCAAGTCACCGGAAGAACATGAGCAGCACTTACAAATGGTTCTACAAACACTACGTGATCACAAACTTTATGCCAAGTTGAAGAAATACGAATTTTAGATCACTAGTGTACACTTTTTTGGTCACGTCATTAACAAAGATGGCATCGCGATTGACCCCTAAAAAGTTACAACAATCATGGACTGGCCACGACCTACTAATGTGTCAGAAATTCAAAGTTTCTTGGGTCTAGCTATCTATTACCGACATTTCGTGCAAGATTTCTCGAAAATAGCATCACCTTTGACTCAGAAGAATACACCCTTTGAATGGACTGACAAATAGGAGTGTTACTTCCAAGAATTAAAAAGTCGACTTGTGTTAGCTCCTAAACTAGCACTCCCTACAAGAGCAGATGGGTTCATAATTTATAGTGATGCCTCGTACAATGGTTTGGGTTGCGTTCTTATGCAAAACGAAAAAGTCATTGCTTATGCCTCGCGACAACTAAAGATTTATGAGAAGAACTATCCAACTCATGATCTAGAATTAGCTGCGGTGATCTTCGCCCTCAAGATCTGGTGTCATTATCTCTACGGTGCAACTTGTGAAATTTACACTAATCACAAGAGTCTTAAATATCTGTTCACACAGAGGAACTGAATATGAGGCAACGACGATGGTTAAAATTTATGAAAGACTACAATGTAGAAATCCATCACCATCCAGGCAAAGCTAACGTGGTGGCAGACGCACTAAACCGAAAGATGACCACACGTTTGGCATTTACTCTCGTTTCCTGCAAGATCAATGGACTGTTCGCCAACATAACAGTGGAACCTACCTTAATTGAAGAAATTTGAGCATGCCAATGTGAAGATAAACTTTTGAAGAAAAAGTACGAGGAGCAAACGAGTACGCCTGATCCTAATTTCACTATAAGCAATGGGATACTGAAATTTCAAAATCGAATTTGTGTACCCGATATTCTGGAACTCAAAAGGAAGATATTGGTAGAAGCTCACAGCTCGAGGTTTGCGGTCCACCTTGGCAATACAAAGATGTATCATGATCTAAAGGAACACTACTGGTGGACAGGAATGAAAATAGACGTAGCAAGCCATGTCTCCAGATGTCTGCATTGTCAGCGTGTTAAAGCAGAACAACAGAGACTTGCAGGAATGTTGTAACCACTTCCTATTCCTGAATGGAAATGAGAGCACATTACTATGGACTTCGTGGTTGGGCTACCACAGTTATTTTTGAAGGAAGATGCAATATGGGTTATAATAGACCGATTGATGACGTCGGTGCTTTTTCTACCAATCAAAATCATGTACTCCCTTAATAAGTTTGCCACTTTGTACATTAAAGAAGTCATTCGATTGCATGGTACCCCAGTTTCAATCATGTCTGATCGAGACCCCTGCTTCGTGTCTCATTTCTAGAACAAATTGCAAGAAACTTTAGGAACGACATTGAATTTTAGCACGGCTTATCACCCACAAACTGATTTGCAATCCAAAAGAACAATCTAGACGTTGGAAAACATATTATGTGTATGCATGTTGGACCTCAAAGGTAACTGGGATGAGCACCTATCTTTAGTGGAATTCGCCTATAATAATCTACCAAGCAAACATTGGAATGGCACCGTACGAAGCTCTTTATGGAAGGAGATGTCGATGACCTCTGTGTTGGACCGAAGTCGGGGACAGGAAACTGTTAGGCCCCGAGATTGTGCAAATCACAAGTGATAAAATCCAACTCATCCAACAGCGAATTCGCACTGCCCAGAGTCGCCAGAAAAGCTATGCAGATACACGAAGACGGGACTTGGAATTTCAAGTAGGAGATCATGTGTTCCTCAAGATGTCACCAACAAAAGGAGTTATCCGATTTGGAAAGCGAGGCAAGTTAAATCCACGTTACATCGGGCCATTCGAGATACTAGAAAGAATTGGTCCTGTTGCATATCGCCTTGCATTACCACCTAAATTGTCCAATGTCCATAATGTGTTTCACGTTTCGATGCTTCGGCAGTACTTTCGAGATCCAGAGCATGTCGTGGATTATGAGGACCTCAAAGTTTAAGAAGATCTCTCGTATGAAGAACAACCATTGTAGGTTCTCGACTGTGTAATCAGGTTCTCCGAAACAGGACTATTCCTTTTGTAAAAGTTTTATGGAGAAATCATCGAGTCGAAGAAGCTATGTGGGAAACGGAAAGTCAAATGTGAGCCAAATACCCGCATCTCTTTGAAAGCTAAGGTACGTCAAGTTTGAGGACAAACTTCTATTTAGGAGGGGAGAAATGTGACACCCCAAACGTTGAATTAATATAATAAGAATAAAAGTAAAATAAAATATTAAATTTTATAAATGTACTTGATAAGCATGTGTTTTAATTTAGGATAATTATAGAATTAAGCAAAGTTGTAGATAAGCTGAACAGAAATTAAAAAAAAAAGTGTAATTATTTTGGATATTGGTGTCAAGGTGTAAATAGGCATGAATTCTAACTAATCTCTTGCTTGGTTGGAAGTTAAGTAGCAAGCTAAGTTGCTAGGAGATAAGGCTCAGTCGAATTAGCTCCTAGGATAATAGACCTAGGAAACGTAACAGTAATTTACATCAGCAAGACTAGTATAAATAGGAGCATAAAGCATAGCTTAACCATCGGAAGATAAGCAACAAAGATGCTTTGAGTAAATCAGTAAATAAGTGGAGAATTCCAGTAACATAAAGGATCAATATTTAAGGTGAGTTATATTATATCTTGAGTCACTATAATATATTTTACGTATGTTTTGGATTACCATAATTTATTTTATACAAGTTATGTTTTGTAACTTATATTTATGTTTCAATTACGTTAATTATTTTCTGAATTCCATTTACTTAAATACCCATGAATATGTTTGTTTAAATTTTAAAAATTATTTGACAATGATTTTGTAAATAATTATTTTCTGTAAGTACCACCACGGGAGTCCCATGTCTTGGGGGATTTAAATAACCATTAGCCTCTGTTTGGCCATTTTGTGGTCCTCTGTTTGTCATGGATCTATTGACCTCTGTTCTGACTGTCATTTCTGTGACCTCTGTTCTGTTCTGTTCTGTACCATGGTTTTAATTTTTGTATTTCAGTTCCTGCCACTTAAATAATTTGGTATTCAAATTAAGTTATGCAAATGTTTTAGCTTAACTAACTATCCATAGTTATTTTGTGTTCCCTATACTCTTGGTATAATATTTCTCACTTTGCTATGTGCTTATAGCTGTTACCTTTTCAGATGGTGAGATATAAGGAAGACCCGTAATCTCGTATAGTGGAACTCGCACAAGAAATGATACTGATTCGTTATTTTGTTTTCTTTTGTTTTCTTCCTTTTGTTTTGTTTTTTTTTTTTTTGATTGATAGTCGGTCACTACATAATAAAATAATAAAAGCCCTATAAATGTATTTTCTTTTATCAAAATAGTAAAATGGAGTTAATTTTCTGTTTAATTATTATTTTTACTTCCATTTTGCCTCCGTCTGCGTCATTTAATTCATTAATATTAGAAGTTTGTAATTTATTAATGGAGTTATTTTTTTTTTATTGAAAAATGTCATAACAAAACTCCAATGTATTATAACAAAACTCACAAAATGTCATAATATTATTATCTCTAACTTTAGAGTGCACATTATAAACTCGCTATTCATAACTTTATTATGAAATGTCATAACACATATCACAAATAATCATAACATTCATCATAAAAAATCCCAACTTTTTTATAATATGCACCATTTTTAAAGGTGCACATTGAAAATTTATCCCTCTTTGAATTACTATAAGGTAGAATGTTACATGTGGGGAATAAAAAGGAAATATTGTGTGAGGAACACTTGTAGCTATGTTGGCTGGCTTTTTTTAGTGATTTTTTGAGTATCATAAATAAGCTGTTTATCAATTTATTTGTTATAGGTTATTATATTATTCTTTTTTATTTTTTTCATGTATTTTCGTAATAAGTTAATAAGCCACTAAATATTCATACCCAAACCACACAATTTATTATATCATTTTTTGGCTTATTTTCATTTTAGTAATTTTTTTTAAACAAAATGTAAAAAAATTTAGGCTTTCATATTCAGCTTGACAAGATGAATTGACAAATTAAAAAAAAAATTCAAAAATTCAAATGCGCAAATTACATTAACAATTCAAAAAAATTGCCTCATGTAATTTATTCATATTCAGCAGTATAACTTATTTTGTAATGTGGTGCAACTCATTTACTGTAAGGCAATATTTGTGCATATTTTTATTTATAAATAATTTCTCCTAATAATATGCTTCTAGTTATATAAAAAAAGGGAAAATTGTACCTAGTGGGATTTTGGAAATTTTTTTTTTAATTTTTTTTTAAATTTATAATTTTAATTATGAATATTTATATAATGTTCACTAATTTATAATTATTTTTAAAAAATTAAATTGGTTTAATATTTTTCCAAAAAGAAAGGTAAATTACACCCACACCCCAACTGTATCTTTGAAATAATACTAATCTTAAAATCATAACCCTAAACTCCAAAATACCACCGCACTTCCCTGTTTTTGATTTTTAAGTCTCACCCATCCATTAGTCAATTGTTTGTTGACTAACAGAAATAGTTAATGTCATCAAATAATATTTTTGAAAGTACCTATTTTACCCTTAAGCACAACCCACCACTCAACCCCATTGTAGGGAGTTTAGATCCTCTCCTTAGTCTCTCCCCTCGTCTTCTTACTTGCAACGGTAGAGATGCATTTCAAGATAATCTAATGATCTAGATCTGACTATTTTAAAATATACAAATCTAAACCGTTAGATCATTTTAAAATGCATTTATACCGTTGTAAGTAGAGAGACAAGGAGAAAGACTGACCCATATTTTATTTGACCAAATAACGAAGTGACCCACCATTGGTGGATGATCATACCAAGGACTGATTCAATTTTCTACATACATACATGTATGCATAATGTATGTATTAAATTCTTCATATCGATGGCTAGAATTGAAGATCCAGCAAAGGTCTTATATATATACACACATACATTTATATGGATAATATGGAAAACAAATCCATTCATCAATACACTCTTATAGCAGCCATAAATAGAACAAACCAACAATCAATTCTCAACTGCACAAAACAGAGCATCACAACCCAGCAATAGCCCCGATCAAGTAGAGTTTAATACAAAGCAAACTTGTATCAAAAAAATAATACAAAGCAAACTATGCATCTTTTGAATCCAAACTCCCATAGCAACTCATAGCCCTGACTAATCCATTAATTAATCTCAACCCTACAGCCCCACCAAAGCCAATTATTTCCATGAAAAAAATCATCATGAAGATTTCAGACGAATGCGAAAATTTCTCCTAAAGATTTTGTGTCTCATCTTTCTCCACGTGGGTTTCGATTAATTGGTGATGAGTTTGGGTCTTCATGACGCATAGAGATTGGATGGAGGTAGCTACTAGTTGATCGAGGAGGTGGTGAAATGAGGTGCTGATGGTGGGTTGTCGATTTAGAGCAAGTATGAAAAAGAAATAGAGGCGGGAAGAAGAGAAGATATGGGTGCAGGCCGAGCTATGTGGGATTGGGTTTCATGGGTGGTTCATGTTAGCCATAAGGGTGGTGCTTGGAAGTAGAGGCCGTAGTAGATATTGTGTGCCATGCATGTCTAAGATCATCTTCAATGTATCATCAATTCTTTCATTAAATTTAAATTTGATGAAAAATCGTTATTTTTTCTGCTCCAATGACTTCATCAGATAAGTATCAAATTAATGATATCATAAATTCTTTATCAAATTGAGGACGCCTAGAACTTTTTATCATTTTACTGTTTATAGCCGTTTGATGTGCATTATCGGACGTTCTACCACCTCCTTGCAAAAATTACACTGGCCGGTCGACCAGTCAAATATCTTTTCGATCATCCATCCGGTCGACCAGTGTTCTGATGAAAGTCGATTGGAACACGTGATATTAGATGGAGTTTTTACTCAAATTTTTATTCAAATTTAATGAAAAAAAAAATATAACATTAGTGATACTCTAATAGTGTTTCTATTCTATGTATATCATATCCACTAACCTTTGTTGAAGTTAATGGTGTTTCGTGAGTTAACTTGTTTGTAATGGATGTTGTATTGGTTAGAGAAGGCACTGCAGCTGCTTAGACCAAAATCAGAAAAAGAGCTGAAGGAGAAAGAAGATGGCACATGAAGAGGAAGAGAGTGTGTAAAGGGTGTTATAGTAAATTCAACCCATCACTTAACTCTGTTAACTGACAGGGGAGAGTAGTGCTATGTCAAAAAATAAAAGTTTAGAGATACAGAGGGGTGTAGGTGTAATTTATCCAAAAAAAAACTACTTCTTTCATCCTAAAATAATAGTTTTTTGAGGAATCTAACTATTTTTGATAATACATTTATTATATTTTAAAAACATTATTTTTTTAAAATTATCCTTTGATAGTCTATTTTTTTAGAAATATTAATTGTCATAATTATATTTTTTATGTTATTAATGAATTTAAAAAAAAGATAAAAAATTTGGCTTATATTATTTTATTTTTTAATTTTTAAAAATTTTAAAAAAAGATAAAATAGTTAATTTATATTATGTGGGTGGGACCCACTGCCACATCCCTAATGCAACCACTAATTAGTGGTCTGCATTATTTTTCTTAAAAAATCCCATTTTGTTTAATATATATATGGAAAATGAGTGAGAGCACTAATTAGTGCTACCACTAATGATGTGGCAGTAAGCCCCATCATGAATGATTTGATGTTTTGGCGTTGAGTGGTACATATGACGACTTGACATTCTAGATTGGTGGCGATGACTCACCTAAGCGTGTTGTTCGCGAATCACAATTTATTATCGGAAAATGAGTGAGAGTAGTAATTAGTGCTATCACTAATGATGTGGTAGTGGGTCTTACCAGAAATGATTTGATGTTTTGGCCTTAGTATTGTATTTTTTTTCTTTTTTTATTGAGTGTCATGTCATTAGTGGTCTTTTTAAAGCTCTAAAATTAGTAGTCTCTTTAAAGCTCTAAAATTAGTGGTCTCTATCATTATTATTTATTATTAATTAACATAAAATTATAAATTTTATATATTTCATCAGTCACGCACCAAATAACTTCTCGATCGATTGACTTTTGTGACAAATGATAGGACATGACATTAATTGTGTGTCTATTTGAGAGTCCAAATTCTCTACCGTTGTTTCTTGCCGCTGGTCAAAACGATGTCGTTTTAATCTCTTTTTTTTTTTTCCTTCTTTTTTCTTCTGTCTTCTTCTTCTTCATCTTCTTCTTCTTCTTCTGTTTTCCAGCACAAGTTGAAGCTCCTTGCTACAAAACTGGAACGGATGCCAAACCTCCTTTATTCATTTTAACCTCTACATAGGAATGCCAACAGTTCTTCAAACCAACACTAGGATCATTGATCGCACCTGCCATCGCCAACACATCAAAGACGGTTAAATCTCCTCACTGGCGAGACTATCGCCATGAAAGTCGTCACCAAAGACAAAATCATCAAAGCCGAAATGATGGATCGAGTGAAGCGCGAGATATCGATAATGAAGAATGTTCATCGCCCCAACATTATAAAGCTCCACGAAGTCATGGCTACCAAGTCCAAAATCTACTTCGCTATGGAGTACCTCTGCAGCGGCGAACTCTTCGAGAAAGTCTCCCAAGGCCGACTGAAGGAAGACTCAGCTTAGAATTTCTTCAAACAGTTGGTTTGCGCTGTTGATTTTTGTCACAGTTACGGCGTTTACCACCACGATTTGAAGCCCGGGAAACTCCTTTAAAAAAAAAATGGCATTAGAAATCGAAGAAGAGAAAGGGGAAGAAGAGCCAAGTACATAGGAAGACAGACAGATAGAGAGAGAGAGAGAGGAGAAGAGCACCTCTTCATGTTGGATTTATTTTTCTAGTGTGGCCCAATAGCCTACATATTTTCTACATGTTTTAATTTATTCGGACTCCACAAATAGATAAAGCCAATATTTTGAGATCAAGTTCAGTAAATAGAATTTTAATATAATCACTCTTCTAAGATAAGAAGGAAACCTTGATGGATTAGGAATTCTTCTGATAGAGTTTATCTGGCCCTCTTCTCTCCTCTATATAAGGATGGGTGACTCCCCTTTCATATCATGAGTATTTTTCCATCACTTTAAGTTTTATAGTCATCCTAATTAAGAGAGACAGAGAGAAGAAGGTGAGCCAAAATTAAAAAGGTTCAATTCTAAGGGGTATTTTCTCAACTTCTCTAATTCAATGGCTGTCAAAGGTATATTCGTTTTATTCTTGAGTTGTATTGAATTCAAAATCCTGTAAATTTAATTCCGCATTATTATTATGGTTACATGTATATATATAAAACATCATAAATTCTAGTTAACATTATGATTTCCATGGCACAGGGTCTCTTTGAATTTGGTATATTCAGCACTTTCTTTCCTGGGAGCGGGGTTCCAGATTGGTTCAGCAATAGGAGTATTGGGCCCTTGATATCTTTTACTGTGCCTTTGCTTTTTAATCTTTGTGTTACTTATGTACGTTCTGACCGTCATGAAGCTGGGAAGTTTTATGATTTTTATATCAAAATCAGTAATAAGACCAAGGGTCTGGATTGGACTTATGGGCCAATGTTCTATGGCAATGAACAAGAAGATATGATATGGTTAAGCCACTGGAATGTTGGGAATCAGTTTAAAGTTAGTGATGAAGTGAATGTTTCAATGGTTGTGGGGCTTGGTTTTCAGGTGAAGGAGTGTGGAATTGACCTTGTGTATGATCAAGAAGAGAAGTGTACCAAATCGAACAGTGGAAAATAATTAATCCAACATAGCACATATCCTTATTATCAGAATGTCATAGACGGAGATTTGTCACCATATCAGAGGGGCAAAGGTGTGTATGTCCTCAGCCATTATGATCTATATTCAGACTTATATCCCCCTCCTCAAAATCCTTCAAGTGATCACTGGGATGATCCAAGCGTCTAAGACCCTTCAATTTAGTGCCCGATTCTAGATAGAGGTATGTAGTCTCTATACAGCTCACCATTTGATTCAAGGATTAAGAATACTCCACCTCAGAAATAATCTGAAATTAACCTTTCCCTTAAGTGGTGAAAGATACCTTATAGTTACAATTTGACTATACTCATCAATTTGGTGGTGCAATAACTTTTTTAGCAAATGTATATTTGGCAAACTAAGTTGAGCATCTTCTAGTTTCTATTTTTGATAGCAAGGGACATTTCTTTTGAAGTGGATTCGGAGATTTAAAGAATAGCCATTCACATATATTTATGTAAAGCTTTGACACTTTCGTGATGTATATTTTTGTAGATGAAGAGGAAGACGACAATGAAGGAAATGATGACGATGAGGAGGAATTCTAAAATATCATATTTGATATCGAAATATGCAGATAGGAGTTATTCCTTCCTCATTGACATGGAATTGGTTCTACTTTTGTTTGCTATCCCAGGATTTAGGTTGGTAGCCTTATTTTTGAAATTAGATTTGATGTTTTCCTTTGTGTAACTAATCACAGTGTGCGAGTGTATATAGCAGAAGTAAATGTTTTTATTGGTATTGAGGCAACTGCTCATGATGCCACACTTTTTCGTTAATATTCTCATATAAGGAAAATTCAGTGATGGTCTAACGGTTGGTCATCGTTTAAAAAATTTATGAAAAGTGTATAGAAATATGTAAATATATGCGAGTACATGTAAATATATTGGGATTGAAACTAAGTTGACTTTTTCTTCACCTTGATGACAGCCCAGTAAGACTGGTGGAAAGATGAGAAATTGCTATTGTATAAACCCAGGGGAGGATTATGAAGGGGTAGGGGGTCATTCTCTCTCTCTCTCTCTCTCTCTCTCTCTCTCTCTCT
>NW_021028301.1:3933-46200 GCF_004153795.1 Camellia sinensis | reverse complement strand
AGAGGATGTAAATGTGCCATACTTATTTATTCGAAAATAGAATTTTACAATTTTTTATTCTTACTTATTTTAAACATTTCCTAAATACTTCAAATATTCAAATCATGATGTCACAATGGATTTAAGAATACTCTTTTTTTTTAAATACACACACAAATTTCAAATTACATAAGACTACCCAAAAAAAAAGGTACAGAATCTGATAATATAATAAAAATTTGAAGAACATTGATTTTTTTAAACAACGTGTGCACACACACACATACAACATTAAGAAAACAAAAACACAAATTTTATATACTCTGCTTTTTCCCAAAAAAAAAAAAAAACAAAAAGAAACAAAGAAAGAAAAAAGTTCTTTAATACTTAAATAGTCTTTTTAAAAAAAAAAGAAGAAAGAAACAAATTTTAGTTTTTCAATAAAGTGAACATGATGAACTGTGGAACTTATACAGCAGTTTCTAAAATGTGGGAAGTGAAAATGTGGAAGCTATTTACTGAGTTGGTAATTTACGATTTTACCCATAATTACAATTTGATATAAGTTAAAATAATAGATTATTTAACAAGTTATGGTCATTTTAGGAAAAATATAAAAAAATTTGTAAGCCAGGCTTCAGATTCATGACACCAAAATTGGTGTTCCTCTTCAATAATGCATGAAATCATGAAAGCCTAGTTCAAGTAGCGTTCTTCAAAATAATAATAACGAAGAGAAAGCAAAGGTATTTTTTATTTGTAGAATTACAAGAACTATTCAAAAACTATTGAAGCCGCCCTTCTCTAGCGCACAATCCAAGCCGTTTCTTCTGGTGCACCACCAAACTCGCCCCCTGGCGCACCATCCAAGCTGCCTCCTAGCGCACTCAGTTATCTGTTATCATCATCGTTCAGCACCACGTCATAAGTTATGTGTGTGCCATACTTGCTGGTTCAACATCCAGTCTCTACATCGGTCCGGCATGACCCCTTTAAACTGTCCCGATATTGATTCTGATTAGCTCTTGCAATGGTCCGACACGACCATAAACTGTCTCTCGACATTAGTTCTAGCCAGTTTCTACATCAATTTGGCACAACCTTAAATTGTCCTAGCATTAGTTTCAGCCAGTTCTTATAATGGTCCGACACGACCATAAGCTGTCTCTCGACTTTAGTTTCGGCCTCTGATCTATTTTAAGCGCATTTGCGCTCTCGTTCAGATTTTGCAATCTATTTGCCTTTTATTTTATTTACTTTTATTTCATATTTTAGTTTCTCTCTCCAAACTCAAGATGTTTATCCTTCTTGAGTTTGATGGGGGATGTTAATATATATATGGTATATATTCCTACATATATTAGGTATTGATTTCCTAAATATATTAGGTATTGCCATAGTTAGGTCTCTTATAGGATACTATTTCTTATAGTTAGATTTCTAGTAGGATACTCTTTCTTAGCCTATATATGTAGGCCTTCTATTGCATAGGATAATCATTCAATACAATACATATTATTTTCTCCCTCTCTCTACGATTCTAACACATACGTTATAATTTTAGAACTCTCTTACCTATAATATATATATATATATATATATTTAGACAGAAATAAGAACTTCAATTAATATGACAAAACAGTACGCAGTAGTTAATATAACAAACTAGCTAACTGGATAATCATAGTTACAAACAATAATAAAAATCAAAATAAAGCAAAACATTTCCTACTGCCTAACCTTTATCAAGAAGAAGGTGGGGGTCTAATAAGTAGGGATACGAGAAAACGCTGTAAAACGTGTGCCAACCTTCTAGTAGGAGTAATGCTAGTGATTTACATTTTTAGACCTACAAATCTACCATAATGATGTAGCAAGAGAGTTGGGCCCTACATTATTGGTTATGTAACAAATCAAAAATTGACATTTATGATACCACATCATTGTGAGAGTTTTTTTTGTGGGTCTTAAATATTTTCCATAATATATCATATATCATCATATATAAGAGAAGTAAAATAGTGTTTCAAGTAGGTTAAAAGTTGATTTTTTTTTAAGAATATACAAAAAAGTAGAGATATAATTTAACTTAAAAAAGTCAAAAAATTAATAAGTTGGTGTTTAACCTACATGCCAAAAGAGAAAAACAAGTCACATGTCAAACTATATAATTGCCATGTGTTCCTTTTCTCAATGTATAAAGGATTTTTAATGTATTGTTGTTTTCTCCTTTCATCTGTTTTTGATGTTTTTATTTTTTTTAAATTTTCTTATATTAAAAAATCCTATGACTCCCATCACTTTCTATTTTTATGTTATATTTCATGTGAGACTGTAAGAGATTTATAATAATAAATAGAATTTGTCAATTGTCTGAATTTTGTAAGCTGGATGATTGTTCGGACGATCGGTGACAACTGTGGCTGTTACCCTTGTCAACTACGTCTGTCACTCTTATTTCTGAATGACCAGCATACGCAAATTCGGATGAGTCAATAAAAGGGCACTCAGTTGAAAACTCCAATTTTAAATTTTCTGAGGCTAAAGGTCCACACTCTAAACTATCTTGTCCATAAGGACAAACTCTCTAAAAATGACCAAATGAACCCTATATATATACATACACGGTATTCACGGTCAAATAACCAAACCAACACTTCTCTCTACTCTTTTCTCTCTTCTTCACCTTCGCGAGTCCGCCGTCACCGTCTCACTATTGTTCTACCAATTCGCCTTCCACGGCATTTGCTTCGTCGTCGACGACAATCGCCACCAGAGATCCATATCCACCACCAGCACCGATCGAGGCATGAGAATATCGATCTGAGTTTCCAACGCACGATCCAAATATTGATCCATCGCTTCACCTTCGCGACAGTCCAGGAGGCGGCAAAAGAGTTTGAACAACTTGAGATCTCAAAAAAATTGGGTTGCACGTTGTCGACGTCATTACAGCAACTCAAGTTGTCGCTGCTCCATTTCTCTCTCGTTTGAAACCCTAGATCTTTAGAGGTTTCTGCTTGGGTTATTAAGCTTTCAAAATTTTGATGGTAAACGAATGTTTTTTATTGTCTTTTGCTTCAATTACTGCAATGCTTACGACATTTAGAGTAGACTGAGGTTCCGAGTAAGTTGGTTGTGGGGAAGAACAAGAAAACTCTAAGATTGAGGATTCCATATTATTGTTCCCTTGCAAGCGTTTGTTTACTGAATCATGCTCCTCACACACAGAAGTTGTATTTTCTTCACTACCTCCCTCACAAGCCTTACATTTTTTTTCCACTGTTTTGATATGCATATTCAATCATGTTGTTTTCCTTTTCTCTTGCACACATAAGTTGTTTTGTTATTGTTGATTGTGTAACACCCTAAAATAATTAACATTTAACCCAACTCGTAATAGTACTATAATTGATCAACTGTTTTATATTTCCCATTCATCATACCATTGTTCGTTACAAAAGATGACATATGCAATTTATATTCACAAATCCTAGATTCTGAATCTATAACATATGACATGGATACAAGAGTAAAAAAGGAATTAAAATCAAATAGAGAAATGCCCTAATAGGTTACAACTTTCCAAGACGATACTTGATAACAACAAAATGAGTTTAAACTCAATACAAGTAAAGTCCGAGGTTTGAACAAAATATTTACATCAAGAAACAAGGGAAGCTGTCATGATTCGAACCCGACCATAAGAGTTTGGATCATAACCGGCCAGTAATCCGTAGATTATCGAAGGCCTCAAATGAACATACAGAATATTTATGCTAATGGGGCTATAAACGGAAGCATATAATAATGAGAAGTCCATTGAGTTGTGCCAACATCAGCAAAATTATAAAGCTAACTTCAAACACATTCAATGATTTACATGCCCAAGCAAAAATATAAGTACAATAGGAAATATGTAGATATTGCTTACAAACCCAAGACCATAATAGCAAAAACAAAATGAAGTCAAGGTATGGCGAGAGTCAAAGAAAAAACTCCATCTCGAAGGAATGACTCGATTGGGTCACAAAAATAGCTCCTGAAACTAACTCTAGAGGTGTGCTCCATGCTGCGGATCACCTACATGTGCATACATAATATTGGATGAGCAAAGCATAATAAGTAATAATACAGTAAAGCAGTGTAAATAGATAGTCATGAGGTTCTCGCAAACGGAACTGTCTTAGGCTCAACATATATCAAAACGGCCTCGGGCCCAATCATAAATCAAAACGGCCTCAAGCCTAATCATATATCGAAACGGCCTCGGATCCAACATATATCAAAATGGCCTCGAGCCCAATCATATATCAAAATGGCCTCCAGACCAACATATATCAAAATGGCCTCGGGCCCAATCACATATCAAAACGTAAACAAAACGACCTTAGGTCCACATTGCACATGTCATATAATATTAATGAAGTTTTTTTATTTCGATCAAATCACAATGTCTGCACTATTCACCATTCATGGTTCGAGGTACACAATAAAGAACATATATGTACAACATTATTACTCATAGTGTGTTTGATCTCACAGCGTTTCCTCTACTACACGACCTACACTAACATTTCACATACACATTCAATAAATCATTTGTTTCAATTCATACACTTATCTTTCATTATTGGCAACCTTTTTTAATGACTTTCTAATCATCATTTCATTCCCAAAAGGGTTTAAATAAGGTTGAGAATGCGTTCCGGAGGTCGGGGGTACTAACACGAGAAAATAGGGTTTTCTCCCCTGTGCGGCTGATCCAACCGCTCTAGCGGTCTGGCTCCGCTTGTGTGGAAGCTCGAGTTGCTCAAGCACGTAGAATTGTTTTGCCCAGGTTTGGTTCATGGGCCGCTCATGTGGAGCTCGTGGCCACACGAGCGGTCTAGACACATATAGACAGTCCAAAATTGGCACAAAAATGCAATCTTCCAAAACTTATTTCCAATCCCAAAATCATGCAAAACCAACCCAAAAACATGATATACTAGCATGATACAAGTGTAATTTCACATTAAACCTATCAATCTTGCTTCAACATCAAATTCATGGTCTCATATTTTCACAAATTCATGATTTACATAAACAAGTTCAATATACATACAAACATGGGGAATCTTCCAACAAATCTTGTTTGTATGAACCATCTAGGGTTTATTTTATGGGTCAATCCTAAGAATGAACTAAAATCAAACAAAGATAAAGAGATTACGGTTCAATTTCATATATTTAGTTGTAGCCATTACATAACTCAAAACCTCAGCTCAAAATTCCCAATTCCTTCTTGATTTCATGACAAAAAAGATGAGCTAAAGACAAAGATTGTAAGTAATTTAACATACCTTAAGTCAAATCTAAGGTTTCCCCCTTGATTCTCTTCAAAATCCCTAGCTTTCCTCTTCCACTCACTCTCTAACTCACTCTTTAGAGCTCTCCACCAAGAATAAAGAATATAAGGGCTAAACACATGTATGCCCAACTCATAAAACATGATTTAATCATTACGAATCATAATTTTCAAAATTTCACCGTAAGCTCTATAAATCATGCTCATCACAGATATGATGTCGGTTTTTGTTTATCGCACATCTAAGGCTTTCAATTTCAGTTCAAATTTGTAATTGCAATAAATATTCCTACGTTCAACATATATTATTCTAAATTCCCATAATTCACATATTAAACTTGCAAATTCATATCAAACACATAATCACATGCATAATTAAGTAGAGTATGGGTTGGGTTATCACAGTCTTCCCCCTTTTAGGAAGTTTGGTCCTCTGAACTTGTTTACCTCAAGTCGAGAACAATTATGGATATCGTTGTCTTATTTCTTCCTCTCGTTCCCAAGTGGCTTTGTTCCCATAGTGTTCCCTCCATTCGAATTTTACCATTGGGATATTCTTGTTCCTTAGTTGCTTGACTTGTCGATCGAGGATTTGGATAGGTTTCTCCTCATAAACCATATCGTCATCTATTACGATCTAATGATAGTCAATAATATGAGAAGGGTCCCGAATGTAGCCTTGCAACATTGACAGGTGGAACACATTGTGCACTTGCTCCATGCCCGGTGGTAAAGCAATGCGAAAAGCAACTGGACCCAACCTTTCTAAAATATGGAATGGCTCTATGTACCAGGGTGACAATTTTCCTTTCTTCCCAAACCATGTGTGCCCTTTCATTGGGGTGACTTTGACAAAAATGTGATCCCCAACTTCAAATTCTAGGTCTCTCATTCTTTGATCTGCATAGTTCTTCTGTCGGCTTTGAGCAGTTTTCAATCTCTGTTGGATGATCTGAATCTTTTCCTTAGTAATTGCACAATTTCAGGCCCAATCAACGACCTATCCCCAACCTCCGTCCAACAAACCGGAGTTCGACATTTTATTCCATGCAAACTTCATATGGTGCCATTCCGATATTGGAGTGGAAACTGTTGTTATATGCAAATTCCGCCAATGGTAAATGACTTTTCCAACTTTCACGGAAATCCAAAACATATACCCGGAGCATGTCTTCTAACGTCTGTATAGTTCTTTCAGATTGTCAATTGGTTTGTGGATGAAATGCGGTACTGAACCTCAATTCCATCCCCAATGCTTTCTACAAACTTTGCCAAAATCTTAACACAAAATTAGAATCTCTATTCGACACAATGGAAATTGGAACACCGTGCAATTGAATAATCTCAGCAATGTATGAGCATTAAAAACAGTCTTCACAGGCAAAAGGTGAGCAAACTTAGTCAATCTATCCATAACAACCTATATAGAATCCATACCTCGGGAGTTTCGGGCTAAGCCCATAATAAAATCCATAGTTATATGCTCTCACTTTCCACAATAGGGAGAGGTTGAAGTAACCCCGCCAGTCTTTGGTGCTCCGCTTTCACTTGCTAACATTGAAGGCATCTTGAAATGAACTCTTCAATTTATTTCTTCATATTGCGCTACCAAAAAGCTTGCTTCAGATCTTGGTACATTTTGGTATTTTCGAGATGCATAGCAAACCTGTACTTGTGAGCTTCTTCCAAGACTCTTCCTTTAATTTCGGGGACATTAGGAGCACAAAATCTTCCCTTGAATTTCAACAATTGAGCTTCCAAAGAAAATTCCGGTATCGGCTTTGTTTCCATCTCATCATGTATTTTCATGAGAAATTCATCGTCCAATTGCCTTTGTTTAGTTTCCTCAATAATAGCCAGTTGTGCTGCCATTGCAGCTAACATTCCACCCCGTTCATGTTGCACAATTTCCACTTCCATTATTTCCAAGTCAAGTAATAGTTCGTTCCACTCCGTAAGCAAGCATGCTAAATTTCCCATTAACTTTCTACTAAGAGCATCCATTACCGTGTTGGTTTTGCCAGGATGGTAATGAATCTGCAAGTCATAATCTTTGATGAGTTCTAACCACTGTCTTTGTAACATATTAAGCTCCTTTTGAGTAAAGAAATATTTGAGGCTTTTGTGGTCGGTGTAGACTTCACACGTTGCTCCATAAGGATAATGCTGCCATATTTTCAACGCAAACACCACTTCAGCTAATTTTAAATCATGGGTAGGATAGTTCTTTTCATGCAGCTTCAACTATCGAGATGCATACGCAATCACTCTTCTATTCTGCATAAGTACACATCCAAATCCTTTATGAGAAGCATCACTATAAACAACAAACCCTTCTGTACCAGATGGTAAGGCGAGGACCGGTGCTGTTATGGGCCTTATCTTTAATTCTTGAAAGGCGGACTCCCGCTGTTCTATCCACTCAAATGGAACACCTTTTTGAGTCAACTGGGTAAGCGACACCGCAATCTTGGAGAAATCTTTAACAAATCTTCGGTAGTAACCTGCTAAACCCATAAAACTGCGTACTTCGGTAACATTAGTAGGAGCAGACCAATTCACAATAGCTTCTATCTTTTGCGGATCAATAGACACACCATCCTTGTTAATCACATGCCTCAAAAACACAACTTCATTCAACCAAAATTCACATTTCTTCAATTTAGCATATAACTTCTTGTCCCTAAGTGTTTAAAGAATTAGTCTCAAGTGCTTTTCATGTTCCTCCCTACTCGTTGAATAAATAAGAATGTCATCAATGAATACCACCACAAACTCATCCAAATACAGTTTGAAAATCTGATTCATTAAATCCATAAAAGCTGGTGGTGCATTCGTAACCCCAAATGGCATGACTAAAAATTCATAATGGTTGTACCTGGTTCAGAAGGCGGTCTTCTCAACATCCTCTACTTTGACTTTCAACTGATGGTACTCAGATCTCAAGTCAATTTTTTAAAACACTTGTGCCCCCTATAATTGGTCAAACAAATCATCAATCCGTGGTAAAGGATATTTATGTTTCACCGTTATCTTATTAAGTTCTAGGTAATCAATACACAATCGAATGGTCCCATCCTTCTTCTTCACAAACAAAATGGGTGCGTCCCAGGGTGATGTACTTGGTCAGATAAACCTTTTGTCAAGCAATTCTTGCAACTGTATTTTCAATTCCTTCATTTCTGCTGGAGACATTCTGTATGGAGCTTTTGAAATTAGTAGAGTACCCAGTACAATATCAATAACAAACTCAATCTCACGGTCTATCAGGTCCCCTGGCAATTCCTCAGGAAATACATCCAAAAAGTCACTAACAATGAGGATATTTTCAACACTCGCATCGGTTGTCTCTACATGTAAAATGCTACACAAATAACCCTTACAACCTTTCTGAAGTAGTTTACAGACTTTCATAACCGAGATTAGATAGGGAGGAGGAGCTATCCCATGTCCCACAAAAGTAAACTCATCTTGACCCGGTGGGCAGAAAACAACTTGCTTAGACACATGATCAATTATTGCATGATACTTAGCTAACCAATCCATCCCTAAAATTATATCAAAGTGTACCACATCAAGAGGCATCAAATTAGCACATAATGGAATATCTCCAAGTAAAAACTCACATGTAGAATAAATAGAAGCACATAACAATAGTCCCCAGATGGGAGAGACACACACAACACATAATTCAAGAGTTCCATAGATCTATTCAAATTAGAAGAAAATGTTTTCGAAACAAAGGAATGAGTGGAACTCGAATCAAGTAGCACATGAGCAGGTTGGCCATTGATGGAAAGTATATCTAAAACCACAACATCTGAATTCTGGACATCACCCAGAACAAGAGCAAAGACTCTTCCTTGCCTAACATTGTCTCTAGAAGTAGTAGACCTTGCTGGGGTCTTTGTTGTAGGAGTGGATCTAGCTGAACTAGCAATTGGCCTATTCCCTTTTCGTACCCTAAACATAAGACAATCTCTTATCATATGTCCCGTCTTTCCACAATTAAAGCAAGCTCCTGTTGCTCGATAGCAAACCCCGCGATGCTTCTTTCCACATTTCGGGCAGGTTAGTGCTGAATCACAGGTAGAACCCGAAGTGTTGGAAGTTCCCAAATTTTGCTTCTTATTTTGTGAGGACGCCGACCCTTTGTGAATATTAGAACCTTGTTTTTTGCCCATCCAATCTGAGTACCGGTTGCGGTTGGCGTGGTTATCTTCCGCTATGATGGCCCTGTCCAATACATCCACGTATTTAAATATCTTCAACACATTAATCATCTCAACAAATGGAGTCTCGGAGACCTCCTTCAAATTTCCTTGCCTTTTTGTAGTCCGGACCATATGTGGCATGAAGCAAGCTAACTTAGTAAATTGTGCCTCATACTCTGCTACAGTTTTGTTCCTTTGCTTCAAGTTTTTAAACTCCAACACCTTCCTGTCTCGGATACTCTGTGGGAAGTACTTCTCATAGAAGATCTCCAAGAATTGAGCCCAATTCATTCCTTGATGTTCCTCTCGAATAAGCATCCACCAATAGTGTGCCTCATTCTCTAATGTAAAAGCAACAAGTGAAACTTTCTGTGCCTCCTGCTTGGAAAGACTTCAGACAGTTTCTCTATGCCAAGCACCAAGGCCCTTCCTTTAGTGGGTCGATTCCTCTTTTGAACAATGGTGGTTTCATCTTCTTAAATTTCTTTGTGAGTGCAATAGTTCGGTTGTCACCTTAGTGGTCTTGCACTACAGGTAGTGGCACAGGCATTGGTGGCGATGGTGGTTGCTGTCGCTATTGTTGTTGTCTAAAAGCCTCTGCCATGTCCATGATCATTGCCTCCATTCTATCAAGTCCTACGGATGTTGAATTCTCTCCATCTTCCGCCCTTACTCTCACCATGATCTAGAGGAACAGACATTATAACTTTCACAGGTAATATGCACATAAGTCACATTTACAACTACACATTCTCAAGTCATACCTGATTATGAATGAATTATTGATGCAACTTAAACTTTTTCTAAACTCCTTATCGTTCACATGGACTCGTGTGTGAGATATTAACTCGTGCTCTAATACCACTCTGTCATGACCCGAACTCGCCCCTAAGAGTTTGGATCATAACAAGCCAGTAATCCGTAGATTACCAAAGGCCTCAAACGAACATACAGAATATTTATGCTAATAGGGCCATAAACGGAAGCATATAATAATGAGAAGTCCACCACTTCCCCTCACCCTCCACCTCTCCACCACCGTTTCCGCCATTCACCTCCTACGGCATTTGCTTCGTCGTCGATGACAACCACCACTGCAGATCCATATCCACCGCCAGCACCGATCGAGGCATGAGAATATCGATTTGAGTTTCCAGCACTCGATCCAAATATTGATCTGTCGCTTCATTGTTACGTCACTCCAAGAGGCGGGAAAAGAGTTTGAACGACTTGAGATCTCAAAGAACTTGGGTTGCACGTCGTTGATGCCATTACAGCGACTTAAGCTGTCTCTGCTCCCTTTCTCTCTCGTTTTAAACCCTAGATCTTTAGAGGTTTCTTCTTGGGTTATTGAGCTTTAAAAATTTTGATGGTAAACTGATGTTGTTTAATTGTCCTTTGCTCAATTACTGCAATGCTTACGACATTTGGACTAGACTGAGGTTCCAAGTAAGTTGGCTGTGGGGAAGAACAAGAAAACTCTAAGATACAAGATTCCATATTATTGTCCCCTTACAAGCATTTATTTATTGAATCATGCTCCTCACACACAGAAGTTGTAATTTTTTTCACGACCTCCCTCACAAGCCTTACATGGAAATTTTTTTCCACTGTTTTGATATGCATATTCAATCATGTTGTTTTCTTTTCCCTTGCACAAATAAGTTGTTTTTTGTTGTTGTTGATTGTGTAATGTCCCAAAATAATTAACATTTAACCCATCTCATAATGGTACTATAATTGATTAACTATTTCATATTTCCCGTTCATCATATCATTGTTCATTACAAAAATTACATATGCAATATATATTCACAAATCCTAGATTCGGAATCTATGACATATGACATGGATGCAAGCGTAAAAATGGAATTAAAATCAAATAAAAAAATGCCCTAATGACTTACAACTTTCCAAGATGATGCTTGATAACAACAAAATGAGTTTAAACTCAATACACGTAAAGCCTGAGGTTAGAACAAAATATTTACATGAAGAAACAAAAAGGAAGCTGTCATGACCCGAACCCGTCCCTAAGAGTTTGGATCATAACCGGCCAATAATCCATATATACCGAAGGCCTCAAATGAACATATAGAATACTCATGCTAATGGGGCCATAAACGGAAGCATATAATAATGAGAAGTTCATTGAGCTGTGCAAACATGAGCAAAATTATAAAGCTAACCACAAACACATTCAATCATTTACATGCGCAAGCAAAAATATAAGTACCATAGGAAATTTGTAGATATCGCTTACAAACCCAAGACCATGACAACAAAAACAAAATGAAGTCAAGGTATGGTGTGAGTCAAAGACAAAACTCTATCTCAAAGGCATGACTCGATTGGCTCACAAAAATAGCTCCTGAAGCTGACTCTAGGGGTGTGCTCCATGCTGCGAATCACCTACATGTGCATAGATAATATTGGGTGAGCGAAGCTCAATGAGTAATAATACAGTAAATTAGTGTAAATAGATAATCATAAGGTTCTTACAATATCCATAATCGTATAAACAGAACGGCCTTAGGCCCAACATATATCAAAACGGCCTTGGCCCCAATCATATATCAAAACAGAAACAAAAAGACCTTACGTCCACATTGCACATGTCATATAATATTAATGAAGATTCTTTATTTCGATCAAATCACAATGTCGGCACCATTCACCATTCATGGCTCGAGGTACACAATGAAGAACATATATGTACAATGTTATTACTCATAGTGTGTTTGATCTCACAGTGTTTCCTCTATCACACAACCTACACAAACATTTCACACACACATTCGATAAATCATTTGTTTCAATTCGTACACTTATCTTTCATAATTTGCAACGTTCTTTAATGAATTTCTAATCATCATTTCACTCCCAAAAGGGTTTAAATAAGGTTGAGAATGCGTTCCGAAGGTTGGGAGTACCAACACGAGAAAATAGGGTTTTCTTCCCCACCTAGCCGCACGTGCGGTCGGTCTAACCGCTCAAAGGGTTTGGCTTCGCTCATGCAGAAGCTCGAGCCGCTCAAGTGCACAAAATGGTTTTGCCTAGGTTTGGTTCATGGGCCGCTCATGTGGAGCCCGTGGCCACACGAGCTGTCTGGGCACATATAGGCCGTCCGAAAATGGCACAAAAATGCAATCTTTCAAACTCATTTCCAACCCCAAAATCATGCAAAACCAACCCAAAAACATGATTTACTAGCATGATACAAGTGTAATTTCACATTAAACCTATCAATCTTGCTTCAACATCAAATTCATGGTCTTATCTTTTCACAAATTCATGATTTACGTAAACAAGTTCAATATACATACAAACATGGTGAATCTTCCAACAAATCTTGTTTGTATGAACCATTTAGAGTTTATTTTATGGGTCAATCCTAAGAATGAACTAAAATCAAACAAAGATGAAGAGATTACGGTTCAATTTCATATATTTACCTCTAGCCATTACATAACTCAAAACCCTATCTCAAAATTCCCAATTCCTTCTTGATTTCATGACAAATATGAGCTAAAGACAAAGGTTGTAAGTAATTTATCTTACCTAAACTCAAATCTAAGGTTTGCTCCTTGATTCTCTTCAAAATCCCTAGCTTTCCTCTTCCACTCTCTCTCTCTAACTCACTCTCTAATGCTCTCAACCAATAATGAAGAACATAAGGGCTAAACATATGTATGACCCTACTCATAAAACATGATTTAATCATTATGAATCATAATTTTTCAAAATTTCACCGTAAGCTCTATAAATCATGCTTATCACAGCTATGATGTCAGTTTTTGTTTATCGTGTCTCTAAGGCTTTCAATTCAAGTTCAAAATAGTAATTGCAATTGACGTTCCTACGTTCAACAGATATTATTCCAAATTCACATAATTCACATATTAAACTTGCAAATTCATATCAAACACATAATCACATGCATAATTAAGTAGAGTACAGATTGGGTTATCACAGAAGCCTTAAGCTCCAAGTCCTCCCAAGCTATGTCTTTGGCGGAGGCATATCATCAGTACCTGAAAGTTGTTTTCTACATAGGGTGAGCCAAAACCCAGTAAGAATACTTTAACACAGTACATGAATCTTAGCAAAATCATAAGGTGAATGCACATGCATGCACTTTTCAAACATTCCTCGTTTTCCATTTCAAAACAATGCAATGCCAGTTTATATATCAATTCATGAAAATAATCCTTTTAATACAAAAAACAGGGTAGTGGATACAAAGCACTAAGAATCTTTAAGTACGTGTCTACCAATAGGCCATACAAACACTACCAAAGCCATTTTACCGGTACTAACCGAAAGGATCGGCACTTAACCATGTGGGTTTCTAGATTTTCACCAAAGACACACAGGCCAACATCATAACCACAACTACACCCCCTAACCAGATTCACCAAGGTATTCACCCATTTTTTCTTAAAAACGACACATTTAAAATGTTCAATGTATAATGATGCACAATGCACAATGGATAAGAAATTAGTTTCAATTCAACCTAATCCTCATGAAATGTCTATAACAATCAAGAGTATCTTCCACCCATAGCCCAAAACAAATATTTCCATACAATAGATACTTTCAAATCAACAGATATATTTTCATCAAATACAATGGGAGTGATACTACATATCCAACCCCATCATCATCATCAATATAACCCTTAATCCAATTTCATAATATCCAACATCAATTTCCATTTCCCTTTCTATAGCTCCAAATATTCAAAATTAGGGCGAAACCCCATTTTCTTTCAAAATCAATTTTTAAGAAAGTATTTCCATCATTACAACACATTTTCTCCATAACTATACTCCCACAACGATTATCAAGAATTAATTTGGAAAACCCCTCCTTTGATTTCAAAACCAAACCCTAGGTTTACCAAGAATTCCCAAATTGGTAACTCTTTTTAAAAAGGAAAATAACTAAGCTAAAAATCATAAAAAGAGTCAAAGAAATCTCTACCTCCAAGTAGAAGGCAATCTTGACCAATGGGTAGAATTTGACGGAACCGATTAAAACGAAGCCCTCGACGTGCTCTATCTTTTACTTCAAAGAGCAGAGGTGAGGAAACTAATGGATTGAGTGTATATGTAGCTAAAGGTTCAAGAACTAGAGAGAGAAAAAGTAGATATAGAGTTTTGGAATGTTTAGAGAGAGAAAGAGATGAAAAAGTGACTCAAAGACATAGCCTTGAAACTGATATACGCACAGGCCGCTCGATCACAAGAATGGTCACTCGAACAATAGACACAATAAGTGACAGTGCTCAAGTGATCAAAACCACCGCTCGAGCGCACAAAGACCTCCTTCCGAAGTTCAAACCGGCAAAAGTTTGCTCGAGCGTAAGAAAGACCACTCGAGAGAAGATACCAAACTCTCAGAAGTTTTACAGACTGAAAAAGACTGCTCGAGCACAAGAATAGTCGCTCTAGTAAACAGGGAAAATCTTGGGCAACAACACCTTGAAAAGCTAACTCTCAAACCTGTTTCAAACATAACCAAAACTCCCAATATCCAAACTCAATGAGCAAAAAGACACAAAATGAGTTGAACAACAATTGAATACATGATTTCTCAGATCTAAAAGCAATAAATGTGTCATGTCTAAACTAGAATCGTTATAATCTCCCCCCTTAAAAAATTTCGTCCCCAAAATTTTAAAATCAGTTTATGTTTGAAGAAAATGAAACGATCTCCATAATATCTAGATTGCAACAAAGATACGCCACTTCTTTCAACATAAACTATCACAACTTTACTTCCTCAAAACATATACAATGTTCATGTATCACAACACTTACAAAATTTTCAACATAAGTTTTAAACATTAACAAATAGGTCTGGAGACTTCTCACGAACTTCCACGGCATGCTCCCAAGTTGCCTCCTCAACCCTGTGGTGTCACCATAACACCTTAACCAATGGAATAGTCTTGCCTTGCAAGACTTGATCCCAAGAGTCTAATACCCAAACCAGTCTCTCCTCATATGAGGCATCCTCATCTACCTCTAACTCGGTCCAATCCAACACGTGTGAATAATCAAGCTTATACTTCTGGAGCATACAGATATAGAACACGACATGAACCCCGGACAGTTGGGGCAGCAAGGCCAAATGATAAGCTACCTCCCCGATCTGTTCTAAAATCTCAAAAGGCCCTATAAATCTAGGAGACGACTTTTCGCTCTTCCCAAACCTCATCAAACCCCGCATTGGTGATATCTTCAAGAACATGGGGTCTCCTATCTCAAAAGATAACGGTCTCCTCCTACGGTCAACATAGCTCTTCTGGTGGCTTTGAGCCAAAGCCCACCTCTTACGAATAAGTGCAACTTTCTCAATCGTTGTTTAGACTTGTAATAACCCGACACTCGTGCATGTTTTCTGGTATGCTTTCAGTCCCTTACTATGTATAATTACAGGTCTGATGTGCAATTCCATGTGAAAGTAAGTTTAATTGTGTGAATTCCATGGTTATGGATTGATATCTGTCAATATGAAGAAAAAAAATATCTGTTACAATTATGATGTTTAGATTAGGAATTGGAAACCTTAGAAGCTTGATAATCTGAAATTGACTTTATATTTGAGATCAGTATGATTTTTAGATCCTAATGTGATTTTCTGTAAAAATCTGATTCGAGATGATTAAACTGATTAAGTTTTGTTTTATTCAACTTATATGTTTATATCTATCCTTAAATATTTGAGTTTGGGGCTAGCTATACCAAAAATATCTCCTGAGAGAAGAGAAAGAAGAGTAAAGAGAGAAGGAACAAAGAGGGAAGATCAACAAGGAAGAGGATTGAGAAATAGAGAGGGTATCTAGAGATTGAAGCTCAAGGTGAGTTTAACCCACTAGTTCAACCCCTTTTCTTGATTTGGAGTAGGAATTCCTTGATATTATGTAACCTAGGGTTTGTAATTGAGATCAAGTGCATGATAATTGCTTAACTTGGAACATGTTTTATCACTTGGTTGTTTTGGAACTAATTTGGTGTTATATGGAGGAACTCATCCTATTGCTTGATTTTTCATATTGAACCCACATAGTTTTACAAATATGATGTTGTATGTTAAAGAGAATTGAGTTGTGTTTATGAATTTAAGGGAGATAAGAGTTAATTGAGTTTTGATTCATGTTAAAGTAATGTTATGCTCTCATAATGTCCCAAATTCCGCCATTTTAGACCTTGTATTATATTGGCCTTGGTAGGATGTGTTGTATTTCGAACTGCACAAAGCAGACGCAGCGACCGCACGTGCAGGGCTCATGGCCGCACGTGCGGGGCTCATAGCCACACATGCGGAAAATAAGGGGACCAGAGGCAGAGCTACTGAAATAAAAGCACGTGCGGGGCGCACGTGCAGCCATCTTCCCGCACGTGCGGCAAAGGGCTCCGCACGTGCGGCCTATGTGCAAAAACTTCGTCTGCTCCGTTTTCCTTGTTTAACCCTCTGGTATAATTAAAATCTGTATTTGATGTTTTTAAAATGTTGTAAATTCATTCGAAGTGAAATGAATTAAATATTGTTTAAAAAGAAAAATGGACTAATTTCTGAACTACATATGTATGTAGGGCACATACTGGAAGGAACTGTCGCTCCGCCACAGCACTGTGAGTAATAGTACTGTAGTAGTACGTTTTACTTATTGTTAATAATTATTATTAATGCTCTGTTATTCGCAAGTTAACTATGTTAATCTATATGAACGATTGGTTAATCTATGTACATCTATATGACTCTGAGATTGTTCTTCTTTGTTAAAGATGGGCCCGAGGCCATTCAATTATAAGCCACCGAGTTTGGACAACTTTGAAGAAGAGGGAGGTGAGGACATGTTACTGACTCACCGACCATGTTATGATTTTAATTAAATATATGTTATGACCTGTGGCCGAGGAAAGTGGCGTACATGACAATGTATCACTTACCCGTTAATGTTTAGATAGCTGTTGGTATATGGGCCCAAGGCCAATCTGTATGACATGTTGGGCCCGAGGCCAATCTATAAAAATCTATTCGGCCTGAGGTCACTCTGTATGATACTGGGCTTGAAGCCGCTCCGTATAAAGATTGGGCCCAAGGCCGCTCTGAAAATATTTACAAGATAAGATTAATCATATGACCTCTGCACTTATATACATTATGATTCAAGCTTATTCATTGAATTCTTTAGGTACTACTATTCACTGAGCCTTACTCACTCCATGTTATGTCTGTCTCTATAGGTAATCAACCCAGAGGTCAGTCTTAGTTCAGCTTTGGTCGCTTCATTTTGGTCAAGCAGTGTGAAGAAGCTTATGCATCTTGTGGGGTTCCCTTAATGACCCATAGCTTGGTCCTTAGTCTTTTGTCTAATGTGATTAATCGTGTATATCCTTCTTTACCAATATTTTTTCTATATGCCCACATGCGGGGCTGGATCTTTATATTAGTCTTTTGTCTAATGTGATTAATCGTGTATATCCTTCTTTACCAATATTTTTTCTATATGCCCACGTGCGGGGCTGGATCTGTATATATATATATATATCTATATATGTATTTGTGTGTATGCAAATATCTGCTTCTTGTATATCTGTTTATCATATGTTGAATTATTTAATGACACATTGAGATCCTGGCATATAGGTGTTAGCTCAATGGATGTTGTTTTATTTTATTAACTGCTTCCGTTCAGGCCCCATATGCTGTACATATCGTATTTGATGTCCGTTCCAAAGTGGTCATGCCGAAACTTTTAGGGGCGGGTTCGGGGTATGACAAATGGTATCAGAGCACGAGTTGCTATCTCACACACGAATCCATTGAGCCTTAGGATGTCTAGAAAAGACGTAAGCATCATGCATACTATTCTAAATGCATATGAAAAAATTGATGGCAACGTTAATTGTCTATGTAATATTTGCTATCTCCAATGATTACGATCCATTTCTATTGTATATCTCTTGTGTGTATTGTAATTGATTGTCATGTAGAATATGATGAAAACAAGAATGGAAGACCCGGAAGATTCTACTTCTGCACGTTTGGACAGAATGGAAAGAACGATCATGGAAATGGCGGAGACTTTACGACAACAACAGCAACAGCCACAACCACAACCGCCACCGATACCTCCGCCTGTGATACAAGATTTCCATGCTGATGGCTGAACCATTACACTCACAAAGGAATTTAAAAAGATGAAACCGCCATCGTTCAAGGGGGGAATAGAACCGATGAAAGCTAAAGCGTGGGTGTTGGGGATAGAAAAGTTGTTCGAAGTTTTTCCTTGTACCGAAGACCAAAAAGTGCAACTTGCTGCCTTTACGCTCGAAGACGAAGCACGGAGGTGGTGGATGCTTACGAGAACTATACACCAAGGATTAACATGGGACAGATTTTTGGAACTATTTATGACAAGTACTTTCCTCAAAGTATGCGAGATAAGAAGGTGACAGAATTTGAAACTCTCAGACAAGGAAACAAGACCGTTGCGGAGTATGAAGCCCAATTCGCAGAACTAGCCCGGTTTGCACCTCATATGGTGGATACGGATTATAAGAAAGCACGAAAATTTGAAGGGGGATTATGGAATGCTATCCTTGACCGAGTCAATATGTTGAAGTTACCCACCTATGTTGATGTGTTGGAGAGGGCTGTTATAGCAGAGGGAAACATTGCTGCTCAGAATCGGATTTTCGAGTGGAAAGGAAAGGGGCAGAACACTCAATTATCAAAGGGGTCAGCCACTCCACCAAACAAGAAACAAAATTCAGGAACCTCTAGTACTTCCACCCCTACTCGAGATTCAACTCCTGTTTGTTCAGAATGTGGAAAGAAGCACCGTGGGACTTGCTACCGATTGACTGGAGCATGTTTCAGGTGTGGCAAGACGGGCCATTTGGTGAAGGACTGTCCTCAAAGGAATCAGCAAAACGGGAATAGGGCTACTACAAGCTAAACAGGGTCTACACCAGCTCCCAACACCAAGTCAGTCGCAAAGGCTGTTAATAATAAAGACACCGCTAGGCAAGGAAGGGTGTTTGCACTGGTTCCAAGAGATGTGCAAAATGCTGCAACAGTGGTGTTGTAGACATCCCATTTTTGACCGACCTTAAGACTCAGACGTCATCAATTGAGCGCTCAGTGATGACGCATGTTGTGCTCGTTCTGAGGTTACAGAGTCCTGGTTGAGAGCCTTGCCTCCGAACTTTGGGACTCTTTTGTGCTTTGCCTCGATTTACGAACCAGGTTCTGTTTTCTCTTCCCGAAGGGAGGGAGAGGTCTCGTAGACCATCTCTTAATGGCCGTAGGTTACTTTTTCATGGTCGTAGACCACTGTTCCCGTTTGGAGACCAGTTTCTGATTTTCGGAGCCGTCGGCGGTGCGTCTCGGTTCGGGACCGCTTAACTTTCTCCATTTGCTCCGGTTTTTGGCACACACCTTGTGTCCTCTTTCTAGAGGGACACTGTGGCTCGGGAGACTACCTTTGTGGTCGCACGCTACTTTTGATGCTTAACAGTTATTTTTCGGGGCACCCGGCTACGCGTTTTGGCCCCCGAACCCGCGTTTTGCATCCGTTCATTTTTGGCATGGACCTTTTTTTCATTGTTTGGAAGGTGGTACAAGGGTGGGAGACCACCTTTTCTCCTTGGAGACCACTTTTCTCCTGCCGGCCAGTTTTCTTGTCCGGTAGCTAGTCTCCCTCACTTTTGGGCCACAATTGCTGGTCTCCCACCACACCACTAGCTTGCATTCAGTGTGGAGACCACCCTAGGAGGCAGCCAACCACCTGACCCTTTTGACCCTGGTCGGCCGACCAGGTCAAGTGGTCGGCCGACCACTTGAACAAGTCGGCCTACTTCCCCCTTTTTCTGTGTGAGTGTGTATCAGCTGTGCCAGCTGGAAGGCATAGATTGCATCCTCCATACACGTGTATGAAGGATTGGAAACCTTGTTTTGGGTTCTTAAAGAAACTTGGCCCTTTGCTCTAAGCTTCTAAGAGAAGCTTGAACCCTTTTTAGCTTCTTGAAGAAGCTTGACCCTTTGGCTCTAGCTTCCTCAAGAAGCTTGACCCTTTTTGCTATAGCTTCCTCAAGAAGCTTGGACCTTTGCACAAGCTTCTTGAAGAAACTTGGACCTTTGTTCCTCTATAAGAGAGACCCTCTCCCTCATTTGAAAAGGTTCAGAAAATTTGGTTAAGGCATATACATACACCCCTCTCTATCTCTCTATTTCGAGCTCCAAAGTCCCTTGTTCTTGCACCTTTACACTACACCTCTTAGTCTAGCACCTCCAACACCAACCTAAGCTTCTTGGAAGGTCTTGAGAGGTCCTAAGGTCTGAGTTTTTGGCCTCAAAGCTGCTAGAGCTGCTGAGCTTCAAGGGTAACACTTCTTTCCCTCTTTTGGCCTTTATTTTGCTTCATCTTTTTGCTATACTTGTAAGCATATTTGGGCTTTGTCATAAACTAAAAAAAGTCTTATTTTGAGGTCCATTACATGTTTTTTTAAGGTCATTTTTCTGTTGGGGGTCATCTACCCCCTTGCATGCTTGTTTTCACCTTGTTTTGAGCCATGCACTTAGACCTTTGCATTGAGCTTTGTTTGGCCTTCTAGCCACTAAAATCCAGTGAATTTTCAGTGGCTAGCATACTGTTTTGAGAGCCAAAATCAGAGAGGGGTGACCCTCTCACCCCTTGTTTTGTTTTCTAGCATATTTGGCCTAACAAGGGAGCCCATGTGTGCATACTTCCAAGCCATGTTTCAGGCCATTTTTGGGGAGTTTTAGGACTTGCATGAGCTCTGTGCAAAGCTGTTTTGGCCATATTAGGTGTCCCTCTTGCATGTGTAGAACAACCCTCTTCATGGCCTATCAAAGGAGCATCTCATTCTTGCATGCATAGACCATGCTTCAGTGAGTTTTTGGGATTTATTTGGCATGTCATTCCCCTGAATTTTGTTGGTTTAGTGGCCTCTTGAATGGTTAATATACTTGTAGTGTAAACCCTCTTCACTAACTTGTATTGCATGTTGTTTTGGCCCTTGATTCTAGCACTTTTTGGCCATGCCTTAACCTGATTTTGTGCATGTTTTGGACTTCCTTAGCTCTATTTTTGTGCCTCATAGTCAAATGATGCATGCTATGCACAGTTGTAGTTCAATATCCATGCCTAGCCTTGAGTTTTGTAGCCTCTTGCATGTTTGAATAGAGGTTTTTGCATGTCTTGGCATCATTGTGCATGTTATTTCAAACCTCATACTTCTGCCATGTTCCCATGTTTTCCACTCCTTAAGTGCATTTGAGAGTTGTGCTTGTTTGCCTCATTTTTGGACCATTGCATGAGCTTCATTTCCATGCCTTTTGAGCCACCATTTTTGTCCGTATTTGCTACTATTTTGGTCTGCATAGGAACTGTTCGGGGGTGGTTTGGTCATTTGAGCATCGCTTTGCATACCCCTAGTGTAATCCACTTCACTAGTTTCGGTATTTGGGCCACCTAGCATGCATTGTGTGAGGTGTTTGCATGATTCGGGACCCTTTCATATGTCATTTCAGAGCTAGAAAATGTGTTGTTGTATGCTATATTACATGCTTGCCATGCCTTGGTAGAGTTGCACTTGGTGCCTTAGTTTTGGTCCCTTGCATTTGAGCATGTTTGCATGAGTGTTATTGCTTCATTTCATCATGTTTGGCCACTGATTTGGGTGTGGCTGAGGCTCACCTATCTTGGTTTAAGTCCATCTTGCATTGAATATGCCATTTAGTCCATGTTGTTGCATGATTGACCATTGCATTGTGTATGCCTTGATCATTTCATTGTTAGTCTCCATGTGTGCATTGCGTATGCCATATAGTTTTCATGTGCATCGAGTATGCCACCAATTATTTCATAGCATTGTGTATGCTAGTAGCATGTTTGCATATCATCATTTGCATGTTTGCATCATTTAGTGGCATTATGTTTAAGTTGCATGTTAGAGTTGCATTCGTGCATGCCATGTATGTTGTGTTGTTTTTGGAGTAGGGTTTAGTCCAAACACGGGAAACGAGGGACGTTTCGTACTCCAAATGATGAAACGTGCCTCGATTCTCAGTCGTCGACACTCCGGATTACCCATGATGGAGTTTAGGCCTTATTGTGTTCATTTGTGCATCCAATTGACATTGAGTCATGCAATTCGACTCCTCGGCCATCATGCATCGAGATTCGTGATTGGTGGCATGAGGATCAAGGACTACACTCCCTAGAGTTTATGCAATGACGGGGGCAGTGGTCATGCACACATATGTTGAAAATACCTTGCCTTCTCTCTCTCTTGCCTTTGTTGCAGAAAAACCAGAAACCAGGGACAGAAACTGGTTGGCCAACCAGCTTTTCTGGCAGGTCGACCACCCTTTTGGGTTTCTGCCACAAAAGGTGGTCGGCAGGTGGTCTCCAAAGCCATAAGCTGCTCGGCAGCCTTTCCATGGGTTCCCAGGGTGTAGTTTCAGCCTTCTGGAGCTTTGTGCAAGTTTCTTAGATCAATTGCAAACAAAGGCGAGTCAAGGCATCGCGATGGATTTCCCGACAAGGCGACTCGAGCATGCATGCATACCTTATCATTCGGAACAGAGCTGAGGCAGTCCATTTCATGTAGCTTGCATGCTAATTTATTTGCTTCCTTAGTTTAATTTGTTAATTAATTAATGTTGTGTAATATTTAGCTGTAATTCGTTACTCATTTCGGTTGTGCAATAACTAGTTTAATTAGCTTAGATTAGCTAGTTTATTCTGTACTATTCATTCGGACCCTCCGAGGAGGGCAATGTTGTAATAAGTGTGCATGTGTGTGCGATGCATGTCTTCCAACCCTACGTCTTTCTCTCTTTTATTTACCAGCTTATGATGGTTAGTTTAGGGCACGTTTCAATTAGCATACTTATGCTCGCATGTTTGCATCCATTTATCTGTCTTGCATGCACCGGGCTCGGCGCATCATACTAACTGCATTGTATTTCAATTCTGAGTTCAATATGTGTATCAGTTGTTACATTTCCTATGCCATTTTAGAATAGCCGAGCCTATCTTAGTTGCATTTTTGCATGTGTTGCATTAGGCATTCCAGCATAGTTAGGATTCATGCATGATTTCTAATTAGCTTCTTTCTTTGGCTTGGAGTACTCGGTAAGTATTTATACTTTAGCATCGTTGCATGCGTGTGAGTGACTGCCATGATAGCATGCTTACCATGAGGCTATTTGCTTATGTGATATAACTGCCTGAATACCTGTGGGTGAAGGTTGGGTTATTTGAATTGGAACAATTCACCAATTGAGAGTTTTAAGCCCACTTAAGAGTGGTAAAATCATGTTTTCTTAAGCCCACTTGAGGGTGGCAAATCCACGTCTTAGCCTACTTGCGAGTAGCACCATCAAACCATCCTTCAAATAAACAAACATGAAATGTTTTGTTTCAACTCAAACGATCCAGTCTATACTTGTATGTTGTGTGCATCACATAGTAATTCTAGGCTAATAACTGGAATAAGAGCACATAATGTTTTCAAAACTCGATATCATGGATAGTAGAGGCCGATCTTTGTTCGGGCGAGCGGAGGTGCTCATGAAATGACCTTCCCTAATCGTACCCAAGTTCCGGAGCCGAGGCAACTTTGGTGATGACGGACACGTGGCCTTAGACATGAGTCAGGGTTTCCTAAATTCCCCACAAAATAAAATATTTAGGTGGTGACTCTGTATCTGGCAAAGCAGTCCATGTTTGGCACTTCTTTCTAAAAATCTGTTTTTCAAAATGATTTGTCAGACTTGGACTCTTTGGTGATTTATCAATCTTGCATTGCTCTTTGCGAGATCAGATTAAGAACCGTGACATTTGAGTCCGAACTGTAGTGAGCCCAAATGAACAAAATGGGATTTCTCCCAGGGCGCTCGGGGACATCTACAGCTTATGGCGACTCTGCTGGGGATTTAGAGAACTTGACTCGAACTCATGATATCTTGTTTTGACTGCACTTATGTGTGTCTTTGCATTGCATGTGCATTGGTGCGCCTAGGACACCATGTTTGCCATCTGCTATTCCTGAACGGTTTGCCGAAGGCTCACTTTGAGAAGCGTGCCATAAGGCTGACCGATTATGGTCTCTGCCATGATGGGAACACAAACCCTGATTTTTACCGGGCCACCCTTTTTGACCATTCGACCTAGTGCATATTCGGAATCTATAGTGACCATTCCGAACTAGGACAGGTTGCTTACTCGATTATAGGTTGTTTGAAACCGCTGTGTGCGTAGTGAAACCATAGCTCTTGACAAAATAGGACAGGGAAACCCTACCCCAACATAGGGGTGTTTTGGCTCTCACTTGTTTGCTATGTGCTTTTAGAGTGTGTCTCTAGAGGAATGCATGTATCAGTTTACAAGTTTGGGTATCAGACCTGCGGGCACCAGTTCAGTATTTTGGGAATCAGTTATCTGCGGGTATCAGATTCAGTTTTTGGGGCAGTAATTTAGGGAACAGTGATCAGTGGTTGAATATAGTTATCCAGTCATGCCTATATCTGTCCTAGTGAAATTGGGCTGAGCTACTGCCTGTTTTCTCTTTCAGTTCGGAGATTTAGTTCAGAGCAGTCAATATCTTCATTCCCTGAGGCAAAGTAGAGAAAGGCCAGTTAGGGCTCACCGGTTCATTTGATCCGTCAGTCACCAGTCACATCACCTCTGATCAGTTCAACAGACTCGTGATGACACAGAATTCAGAGGAAATAGTGGTTATGGAAGTTGCACTAAACCAGGGAATCATCATACAAGGTGATACCGACGTTGAAGTGCCACACCCACCCAGGTCACCTGCCGCACATCCGATCTGGAAACCCCAGTTATTTCAAACCCGTGAGCCCACCACTTTCGAGTTGATAGGAATGATTGGCGATCTTCAGAGATCCGTAGCTGATCTAGCCTACGGAATGTCGGCTTCGCCACCAACCACATCGTATGCCGGGAACTTCATATCGGAGGAGCCCTCGCTACTGGGGCAAATTGTAATCGAACTCAGCCAACCTGAAGCCATCCCAAGTTCCAGCAATGGCATGTCAACAACAATGGGGCTCCACTCTGATGTAGCAACTCAAACCTTCCACCAAGCCGAGGCGAGTGGTAAGAACAAGGTGAAGGTGGACACCGATCCCTACGAACAACTCTTGTGGGCTGCTGAGGCTTTGAAAGTCGGAGGACTGAATAAATAGCAGGTGCTCGTTGTTGCTGTAAAAACTGTGGATGACACTTTCCCCACTCAGAGTGAGAGCAGTTCAAGCCAAGGGGAAAACCGGGAGAAGGGCCGTCGTACCAGAAACGATCCTTTGAGCTCTAATCCTACACTCAGAAGAGATCGACAAACCAAGCCAGCACCTGCTGACCCTTTCGCTAGTGCGCCCAGCAAAAATCCACAAACCTCGAAGTACCCACCCCGAGGTCGCAGGGTCTTTCATGCCCTCTATATGCCTTTGTCTAAAGCGCTTTAAATCCTTGCTGAAAAGGGGCATCTTAAACCCCTTGAACCTCGGCCTCTCCCTGCTCATCTTTCACCGGGTCATGATGCTACCTAGTACTGTGTGTACCATCAATAGACTAGTCATACCACCGACAATTGTTTCTGTCTTCACCACGAAGTACAGGATTTGTTTAACAAGGGGGTCGTCCTCCCACCAAGCTCAGCAAAGTCTATCGTCACTGGATTAGTGAATCTGAAGGATAATGTGATGTGATCAAGGGGTGAACCACCCGCGGGCGGCGCTCGGTTTACTTCAGATATGGCGTATGGCACGCACTATTTTGAGCATTTCCAAATGCTAGTTTTTGTGGTTTCTGACTTGGGTATTTAGGTCAGTTCAATTGTGTTGTTTTGAGTCAGTCTTTTTGTTAAGGCCTGTCTTGTTGTATCGAGTCAATCCTGTTGTATAGAAGCCGAGTGATTCCGAGGATGTTACCTCAGATGCCACTATTTTGTTTTGTGTTTGTCTCTTTGCTTTCTTTTTGAGTCTGTTTCTGCCGTGGAGCCAGTTACACCAGAAGATCTGAATGAAGCAGCAGTGGTTTTTCGTACTTTGTGCTTATTTCTACTCTGAGCCTGTTGTGCCAGCAAGTTTAGAATGAAATGGCAGAACATTTCACCCGCTCTTCTGTGCCTTGAAATTGTTGCATTGACCTAAGTTTTTCAAAACTTTTTGAACACTGTGATGAAAATGAAGAGGAAGGAATTCCTCTAGCTTTGCAAAAATTTGATCAACTGAGAGAAAAGAGGCGTGCTAAGCCCTTAATGAATGAGATCATGCTTGTTAATGTGAGTATTGAGAAGGATCCTAGCTTGATCCAGATTGATTTCACATTATCTTCTGAGCGAGTGATTAGTCGCTTTCTTAAAAGATTTCAAAAAATGTTTTGCGCGGTCCTGCGAAGACCTGTGTGGAATCGCTCTTGAGATTGTGCAGCTTAGGATCGCTCTCAACCTTAAGACTCAACCCCTTTGCTTCCAAACCTTGAACCTTAATTCAAAATGTTCAACGGTCAACCACAATGTAAGGCCAGTGTGACCAGATCAGAAGCAGCCCATAAACTAGGGGCGAAAATATCAGATGTGATCAAAGGAAGCTTGTGAAACTAGATTAAAAGCAGCCCTTGAACTAGGGGCAAAAATATCAGATGCGCTCGAAGAGTCAAAGACGGGTCTTTTCTGTAAACCAGGGAAAACTGGCAAGAATGCCAAATCCCAGAAGGGGGAAAGAAGAAAGTATTGCTGAAGGACAACCAAGTTCCTATCCACAACACTAGGGGCAAATTCAGCCCCCATTGGATGGACTCCTACATCATCAGTGAACATCAGCCATTCTCTTGGATTCAGATTACTTCAGGATCTCAAAACCATTTGACATGGACAAAGCTACACTTTTACCCTTGAGAGGCTCGCTGGGCCGAAAACCTGGAAGGGCGACCCAGGCAAAAGTTAGAACAAGAAAAGGAAGAAAAAGAACAAAAAAAAAAAGAAAAAGAAAAATGCAAAGAATGAAAAAAAGAAAAAAAGAAAAATGAAGAAAATGAAAAGAAAAGATGAAAAAGAAAAAAGAAGAAAAGAATTGAAAAGAAAAGAAGAACAAAGCTCGCAAGGTTGAAAACCTAGAAAGGGCGGCCTTGGCAAAAGTTAGAGCGCAAAAGGAGAGGTTAATACCCGAGTGTACCTTAACCCCCCAAACTATGTAAGGCTTGATTCCCATGTTTGGGATACGTAGGCAACTTCGTTCTGAAGTCCAGGCGTAAAACATTTCAAATTCGACTGTGTCATGTAATGGTTCTGATCATCGTTGTCTTCTCTGTATCCGAGAGTTCGGTTGTGATCATCACCTTGAAAACTGGTTACAGTGTGCTGCGATACTATTCAAACAAAGGGGCAACTTTCTGTTTCCATACGATGCGCTGCGGTGCTATTCAAACAAGGGGCAACTTTCTGTTGCCATGCAGTACCGTTCAGACAATGGGCAATTCTCCTTCGGATCTGAGGTTGTGCATCTCGAGAGTAGGTTCTGTGCTCGTTGAGCAATGGCCGTTTGCAAAAATAGTTTTGAGAATTTTTACTAAGGTTGACTAATTCTCTCGAAAATTATTCCACTTTTCCAAAACTGGACCATTTCTTGGACCCAAAAAGAAAAATTTTCAGTGCTCATAACCTAACTTGCATGATTTCAAATCAGAAAATCGAACAAGTGTGTTAATCTAACCCTCATATTGGTCAAAATTGTTTCAGTAGAACGTCAAAAACAAAAAATGGTCAAAATAATGAACTAGGGGCACAGTTGAGTCAGGTGTTCTGTCTTTTCCCCGTTGTCAACATACTTGCCAGAAAATGGCACTCTACTTGCCAGAAAAGGCACCATACTTGCCAGAAAGGGCACTCTACTTGCCAAGAAGGGCATTCTATCTGCCAGAAAAGGGCACAACTGAGGATAACAACGAAGGGCTAAAAGCTCTCTCATCCTTCAAACAGTGAGGTATCAAGCCAAGTGCGAAGCACAAATTGGAATGGATCAATACATTCCACTCCCTCATCCAGGGCATCAACTAGACGTTACTGGAAGAAGTAGCCGTGAGCTGATAATGTTGGGCATAAACCCACAGCTATCTTGTTTATCCATTAATCACCCAGGGGGAGGGGATTAAAGATGAGAGATTAAAGAATAGAGAGATATGCGCTGAGAGGAAAAGCGAGGAGAGGGTTTTGAGAGAAAAACCGAGCTTGAGGACCGAGCTTGAAGGCCGAGTGATGTGAGAATCACAAATAAGAAAGGGTGGGAGAATAATACCCAAAGAAACTGGCTCTTCGTGCACTGAAAGGTCTCTTGCCATTGGAACACATCTGTGTGTCGTGTTATTCGTTTTGACTGTCTCGATTCTTGTTTTGAGTCGTTTCGGGTGTCTATTGATGTGTTTAGGTTGTCTTACCTTGTCTTTCTCTTTGTTGTTAAGTCGTGGTGTGTTGTGTTCAATCGTAGGCTCAATACCCAGTTGAGAATTTATTCTCACTCTCAATTTCAAAAAAAAATCATTTTGTGCTTAGAGTGCCGTGCCGTTCTCCACATTTGTGCAAAACAAGATTTTGTTCTTTCAAAAACCACAGGGTTCAACCCGGGTCATATGGGAGCAATAAAACCAGGACCTATCTGAAACTATATAGGTTCCAGACTTCGAAGCAAAAGAAAAAAGGAAAAATATCGGGCATTTGAGTTTGTTTCAACTTCTGCAAGTTCCGTCATCGCATCCTGTATGTTCAGAAGGCGCTGTGTGTTCAACATTAAAAGAATACTGTGTTATAAGCCGTGTGTTCAGATCGAGTAGTGTTGTGTTATGAGCTGCATGTTCAAAATTGAAACATATGAGCTGTGGGTTCAGAACTGAAATGTGTGAGCTGTGTGTTCAAAATAAAGTGAATGAGCTGTGTGTTCAGAATTGAAAATTTATGAGCTGCGTGTTCAGAATTAACAATGAGTTGCGTGCAAATGAAAATGTATGAGCTGCCTGTTCAAAGTGAAATTTGTGAGCTGCGTGCAAATGAAAATGTATGAGCTGCGTGTTCAAAGTGAAATTTGTGAGCTGCGTGCTCAAAATGAAGTGAACGAGCTGTGCGTTCAAAAATGAAAATGTATGAGCTGCGTGTTCAAAGTGAAATTTGTGAGCTGCGTGCTCAAAATGAAGTGAACGAGCTGTGCGTTCAAAAATGAAAATTTATGAGCTGCGTGTTCGGTATTAAGAATAAGCTGCGTGCACATGAAGTTTATGAGCTGTGTGTTCAGAATTGAAAAGTGTGAGCTGCGTGTTCAACATATGAGTTGTGGGTTCAGAATTGAAATGTGTGAGCTGCGTGTTCAACATGAAGTATATGAGCTGTGTATTCAGAATTGAAAAGTGTGAGCTGCGTGTTCAACATATGAGTTGTGGGTTCAGAATTGAAATGTGTGAGCTGCGTATTCAACATGAAGTATATGAGTTGTGTGTTCAGAATTGAAAAGTGTGAGCTGCGTGTTCAACATATGAGCTGTGGGTTCAGAATTGAAATATGTGAGCTGCGTGTTCAACATGAAGTATATGAGCTGTGTGTTCATAATTGAAAAGTGTGAGCTGCGTGTTCAACATATGAGCTGTGGGTTCAGAATTGAAATGTGTGAGCTGCGTGTTCAACATGAAGTATATGAGCTGTGTGTTCAGAATTGAAAAGTGTGAGCGGCGTGTTCAGCATATGAGCTGTGGGTTCAGAATTGAAATGTGTGAGCTGCGTGTTCAACATGAAGTATATGAGTTGTGTGTTCAAAATTGAAAAGTGTGAGCTGCGTGTTCACCATATGAGAAGTGGGTTCGGAAGTAAAATGTGTGAGCTGCGTGTTCAACATGAAGTATATGAGCTGTGTGTTCAGAATTGAAAAGTGTGAGCTACGTGTTCAACATATGAGTTGTGTGTTCAGAATTGAAAAGTGTGAGCTGCGTGTTCAAACATATGAGCTGTGTGTTCAGAATTGAAATGTGTGAGCTGCGTGTTCAACATGAAGTGTATGAGCTGTGGGTTCAGAATCGAAATGAGCTACGTGCCCCCAAATGTGCTGTGTGCCCTAAAATGTGTTGTGCGCCCGAAATGAACTGTGTGGTCAGAATAAGCCGTGCGCCCTAAACGAGCCGTGTGCCCCAAATAAGCCGTGTGTCCCAAAATGTGTTGTGTGCCCCAAAATATGTTGTGCGCCCGAAATGAACTGTGTGTTCAGAATAAGCTGTGTGCCCCAAACGAGCCGTGTGCCCGAAATGCACTGTGTGCTCGAAAAATGAGCTGTGCTCGAAAAATGAGCTGTGTGCCCTGAAATGAACTGTGTGCCTGAAAAATGAGCCGTGTGCCCGAAATGAGCTGTGTGCTCCAAAAATGAGCTGTGTGCTCGAAAAGAACTGTGTGTTTAGAATGAGCTGCGTGCCCCAAATGTGTTGTGTGCCCCAAAATGTGCTGTGCGCCCGAAATGAACTGTGTGTTCAGAATAAGCCGTGTGCCCCCAAGATGAGCTCTGTGCCCGAAATGAGCTGTGTGCTCGAAAAATGTGATGTGCGCCCGAAATGAACTGTGTGTTCAGAATAAGCCGTGTGCCCCAAACGAGCCGTGTGCCCAAAATGCGCTGTGTGCCCGAAAAATGAGCTGTGTGCCCAAAATGAGTTGTGTGACCGAAATGTGCTGTGTGCCCTGAAATGAGCCGTATGCCTGAAAAATGAGTCGTGTGCTCGAAATGAGCCATGTGCCCGAAATGAGCTGTGTGCTCGAAAAATGAGTTGTGTGCCCGAAAGGAACTGTGTGTTCAGAATGAGCTGTGTGCCCCAAAATGTGTTGTGCGCCTGTAATGAACTGTGTGTTCAGAATAAGCCGTGTGCCCCCAAGATGAGCTGTGTGCCCGAAATGAGCCGTGCGCTCAAAAAATGAGCCATGTGCCCGAAATAAGCTGTGTGCCCGAAATGAGCCGTGTGCCCGAAAAATGAGCTGTGCGCCCCCAAGATGAGCTGTGCGCCCAAGATCTGCTGTGTGCCTGAGATGTGCTGCGTGCCCGAAATGTGCTGTGTGCCCAAAATAAGCTGTGTGCCCAAAATGAGCTGCGTGCTCGAAATGTGTTGTGTGCCTGAATGAGCATTGTGCACAGAAGAGCTGTGTGCCCAGATAAACAGAATGCTGTGCTTTGAGCTGCGTGCCGAATGAACAGAATATCGTGTTGTGAGCCGCGTGCCAAACAAACAAAGTGTTGTGTTGTGAGCTGTGTGCCAAATGAATGGAATGCTATGTCCTAAGCTGTGTGCCAAGTCTTGCATGGTACATGCATTTTATCGCGCTATTTTACGCATCGCACTGTTTTGTGCAGTTTACACTCGCGCTTTCTTGCGCATCACACTGTTGTGTGCAGTTTATCACTCGCGCTTTCTTGCGCATCACACTATCTTGTGCATTTCATTACAGGCTCTCATCTTGCGTAGAAAATGCTTGTATCTTTTGCATTAAACGTCTTCGCGCTTTCGTGCGCATCTTACCTGCACTTGTTAGTGCATTGCATTATTCACACTTTCGTGCGCATCTTACCTACACTTGTTGGTATATCGCATTGCTCACGCTGTCTTGCACATCCTTTGTCATCGCACTGTTTTATGTATCCACCCTGCATCGCACTGTCTTGTGCACCTATATAGCACTGTTTTGTGCATTCCCTTTACATAGCACTGTTTTATGCATTCATTTTCACTCGCACTGTCTTGTGCACATTGTTTTTTTGTATCATTCGCATTGTCTTGTGCATTCCCTGGTCTAGAAGACCTTAAATCCTGCATCTTCATTCGTACTGTCTTGTGCACTCTCTGGTCTAGGAGACCTTAAATCCTCTAAAGGTGCAATTCCTTTGGTGTTTGTCGTGCCCGAACGACTTCTGATGGTCTGGTATAGCCACCTGCCTGTGTTTGCGGTGAGTTCCTAGGAGACCAACTGAGACGGTGGAAACTAGAGTTCGAATGGCTTATGCCTAGAACGCAAAGGTTCAGGATTTCCGAGACTAAAGTCTGGTTTAAATACCCAGGGGTATATCCGCGACTTGAAATCTGTATGGAAGCCCCATAGGTTGAGATAGCATGTGTATGCGCCTCAATTCTAGATACTGAACCAACCTAGTCTGTCACCCTGTTGGAGAATAGGGAAAGCTGCGACCATAGCCAGGGAGAAAAGTAGTACTTGTGGTTCAACCAAGGAGGAGCAAAAGATCCCCAACAGCATGAGGCACGATATTGTATGTACGGTCCATTTGAAGCTGGTGCGACCAGACGAATCGGACAGGTATCGTATCTTCTCCGTGTGAGACGTAGCGAGAATTGTAATTCTCTTACATTCTTACTACATGAAATATAGTTTTGTTTTGCATTCTTGCTTAAAACTGTTGTATGTATTGTGAATATTTGCTTCTTTACAGCTTGCTACTTTGCATCATCATGACATATGTTCGGCTTTGTGCATGTCGTTTTGCATTTTGCCCCTACCTGCGGGCACGCCTACGGCCCCATCTCTTGTTTATCTCGCCTGTTTGTCTAAGTCTTCAGCCTTGTCAAAAATGGGTCATCTCTGGGCTTTGACATTCACTCCCGTCATTTACGACTTTCGAGTTCTGTCAAAGAGGGGCAACTTTAAACACCCCATTTTTGACTGACCTTAAGACTCAGACGTCATCGATTGAGCGCTCGATGATGACGCATGTTGTGCTCGTTCTGAGGTTACGGAGTCTCGGCCGAGAGCCTAGCCTCCGGACTTAGGGACTCTTTTGTGCTTTGCCTCAGTTTGTGAACCAGGTTCTATTTTCTCTTCCCGAAGGGAGGGAGAGGTCTCGTAGACCATCTCTCAGTGGCCGTAGGCTACTTTTTCGTGGTCGTAGACCACTGTTCCCGTTTAGAGACCAGTTTTCGGTTTCCAGAGCCGTCGGCCGTGCGTCTCGGTTCGGGACCGCTTAACTTTCTCCGTTTGCTCTGGTTTTTGGCACACACCTTGTGTCCTCTCTCTAGAGGGACACTGTGGCTCGGGAGACTACCTTTGTGGTCGCACGCCACTTTTGATGCTTAATAGTCAGTTTTCGGGGCACCCGGCTGCGCGTTTTGGCCCCCGAACCCTCGTTTTGCATCCGTCTTGGTTCATTTTTGTCATGGACCCTTTTTCATTGTTTGGAAGGTGGTACAAGGGTGGGAGACCACTTTTTCTCCTTGGAGACCACATTTCTCCTGCCGGCCAGTTTTCTTATCAGGTAGCTGGTCTCCCTCACTTTTGGGCCACAATTGCTGGTCTCCCACCACACCACTAGCTTGCATTCAGTGTGGAGACCACCCTGGGAGGCAGTCGACCACCTGACCCTTTTGACCCTGGTCGGCCGACCAGGTCAAGTGGTCGGCCGACCACTTGACCACTTGACCTGGTCGGCCTACTTCCCCCTTTTCTGTCTCTGTGTGTGTATGCCAGCTGTGCCAGCTAGAAGGCACAGACTGCATCCTCCATACACGTGTATGGAGGATTGGCAACCTTGTTTTGGCTTCTTAAAGAAACTTGGCCCTTTGCTTTAAGCTTCTAAGAGAAGCTTGAACCCTTTTTAGCTTCTTGAAGAAGCTTGACCCTTTGGCGCTAGCTTCCTCAAGAAGCTTGACCCTTTTTGCTATATCTTCCTCAAGAAGCTTTGACCTTTGCACAAGCTTCTTGAAGAAGATTGGACCTTTGTTCCTCTATAAGAGAGACCCTCTCCCTCATTTGCAAAGGTTCAGAAAATTTGGTTAAGGCATATTCATACACCCCTCTCTATCTCTCTATTTCGAGCTCCAAAGTCCCTTGTTCTTGCACCTTTACACTACACCTCGTAGTCTAACACCTCCAACACCAACCTAAGCTTCTTGGTAGGTGTTGAGAGGCCATAAGGTCTGAGTTTTTGGCCTCAAAGCTGCTGGAGTTGCTGAGCTTCAAGGGTAACACTTCTTTCCCTCTTTTGGCCTTTATTTTGCTTCATCTTTTAGTAGTACTTGCAAGCATATTTGGGCTTTGTCATAAACTAAAAAAAAGTCTTATTTTTAGGTTTTTTACATGTTTGTTTAAGTTCATTTTTCTGTTGGGGGTCATCTACCCCCTTGCATGCTTGTTTTCACCTTGTTTTGAGCCATGCACTTAGACCTTTGCATTGAGCTTTGTTTGGCCTTCTAGCCACTGAAATCCAGTGGATTTTCATTTTCAGTAGCTAGCATATTGTTTTGAGAGCCAAAATCAGAGAGGGGTGACCATCTCACCCCTTGTTTTGTTTTCTAGCATATTTGGCCTAACAAGGGAGCCCATGTGTGCATGCTTCCAAGCCATGTTTCAGGCCATTTTTTGTGAGTTTTAGGACCTGCATGAGCTCTGTCCAGTGCTGTTTTTTTCCATATTAGGTGTCCCTCTTGCATGTGTAGAACAACCCTCTTCATGGCCTATCAAAGGAGCATCTCATTCTTGCATGCATAGACCATGTTTCAGTGAGTTTTTGGGATTTATTTGGCACGTCATACCTCTGAATTTTGCTGGTTTAGTGGCCTCTTGAATGGTTAATATACTTGTAGTGTAAACCCTCTTCACTAGCTTGTATTGCATGTTGTTTTGGCCCTTGATTCTAGCACTTTTTGGCCATGCCTTAACCTGATTTTGTGCATGTTTTGGACTGCCTTAGCTCTGTACGCTATGCACGGTTGTAGTTCAATGTCTATGCCTAGCCTTGAGTTTTGTAGCCTCTTGCATGTTTGAATGGAGGTGTTTGCATGTCTTGGCATCATTGCGCATGTTATTTTAGACCTCATACTTGTGCCATGTTCCCATGTTTTCCACTACTTAAGTGCATTTAAGAGTTATGTTTGTTTGCCTCATTTTTGGACCATTGCATGAGCTTCATTTCCATGCCTTTTGAGCCACCATTTTAGTCCATATTTACTATTGTTTTGGTCTACATAGGGACTGTTTGGGGTGGTTTGGTTATTTGGGCATCGCTTTGCATACCCCTAGTGTAATCCACATCATTAGTTTCGGTATTTGGGCCACCTAGCATGCATTGTGTGAGGTGTTTGCATGATTCGGGACCCTTTCGTATGTCATTTCAGAGATGGAAAATGTGTTGTTGTATGCTATATTGCATGCTTGCCATGCCTTGGTTGAGTTGCACTCGGTGCCTTAGTTTTGGTCCCTTGCATTTGGGCATGGTTGCATGAGTGTTGTTGCTTCATTTCATCATGTTTGGCCACTGATTCGAGTGTGGCTGAGGCTCACCTATCTTGGTTTAAGTCCATCTTGCATTGAATATGCCATTTAGTCCACGCTGTTACGTGATTGACCATTGCATTGTGTATGCTAGTAGCATGTTTGCATATCATCATTTGCATGTTTGCATCATTTAGTGGCATTATGTTTAAGTTGCATGTTAGAGTTGCATTCGTGCATGCCATGTATGTTGCATTGTGTTTGGAGTAGGGTTTAGTCCAAACATGGGAAACGAAAGACGTTTCGTACTCCAAGTGACGAAACGTGCCTCGATTCTCGGTCGCCGACACTCCGGATTACCCATGATGGAGTTTAGGCCTTATTGTGTTCATTTGTGCATCCATTTGACATTGAGTCGTGCAATTCGACTCCTCAGCCATCATGCATTGAGATGCGTGATTGGTGACACGAGGATCGAGGACTACACTCCCTAGAGCTTATGCATTGACGGGGGGAGTGGTCATGCACACATATGTGTAGACACCCCATTTTTGGCCGTCCTCAAGACTTGGACGTCACCGTTTGAACACTTGGTGATTATCCATGTTTGTGTTCGTTTGGAGTTCCCGGAGGTCTCAGCTCGCGCGCCTTGCCTCAGGATCTCCGAACTCAACCGTTTAGTGTCTGGTTTCACACCAAACACTTGTGTTTTGCCTTGGAGGGGCAAGGAATGCCTTGTGAGGCATCCCCACACACCACTGGCAGTGGCTAGAGGCCACCGGCTGGTTTTTGTTGCCATCGGCACTATTTGTTGCCGGTCGGCACTTTTTGTTGCAGGTCAGCACTATTGATTGCTGGTCGGCACTCTTTTTTGCCAAAATGGCATTTTTGGCCGGCCGACTACGGTGCATCTGCTTTTGCAGATATTTTAAGACAGCTGTCTTGCTTTTTGCTCCCCTCCATACACGTGTATGGAGGGATCTCCCTCTTTGGAAGCTTGTCTTGTAAGCTTTACAAGACAATAAGCTCTATAAAGAGAGGGGCTCTCTCTTGTTGCAAGGTTTGGGGGACTTTAGAGATTTTAGAGACAAAAAACACAGAGAGAAGCTCTGGTTTTTAGGGTTAGGATCCATACATATCCTATCTCTCTTTGTGTTCTAGGTGTTTTAGTCCATACTATTGCACACAAACACCTAGTGTTTCACCTTCCTTTGGTTACTGAGGTTCTAAGGGACTGTTTTTAGTGTTTTGGTGTTGGATTCAAGCCAAGGAGGGCCATTGGAGCACCATTGCTGAAGAGGTCTTCAAGGGTAAGAATTTTACCCATTTTTACCCCTTTTTTGCATCTTGTTTTTGCCTATCATTGAACTATTTTTGTGCTTAGTGTATAACATAAAAAAGTTCTGTTTTTTATCCCTCTTGATTGTTTATTAAGAGTGTTTTGTGGTTTGAGGGTGTTTGACCCCTCTTAGGCCTTGAAAGGCCCCATTTTGAGCCATTTTGAGCAAGTTTCGAGACTTTGGTGTTTGGGCCTCTTCACCACTGAAATCTTGAGGGATTTCAGCTGTGGAGAGGTGCCGTCGTTGAAGTCTCCAAAAGGGGCAGAGGCCACCCTGCCTCTCCTTACTCCTTCTTGAAAAGGCAGCCTTCTTGCCTCTGAGAGGGAGCACTAGCTAAGTGTTCTGTTGAACATGCCTTAGTTGCTTTTGTTTGTGCTTAATATGTCATATTAAACCTCTGTTTCGTTGGTTTGGTACACCATGCATGCTTAGCATTACCTACCATGTATGCATATTATTGCCTCAGTGGCCTTAGGTTGTTAGCCTTGGCGGGGCATGTTTAGGCTTAGTCTTGTGAAGATTTGTGCATATTTTTGCCATGTCTCAGGTCCTGTCTAGGTTGTTGGGTTGGATTCGCTGCAATCTGGTATAGCCCCACTTTGCATCCCGGCTGATGGCTAAGTATAGAGTGAATGTAATAGCATGACTTTTGGTGATTTGCCTGATTTGGGAATCACTCCACCATTGTCATTTCAGTCCATTTGCAATTCCTAATTTTGCCTTGGAGCTCTTTAACATGTTTGGACGCTTGGTAGTATGCTCCTTGTTTGGCCATTGCATATGCTTTTGATCTTTGAGCCTTAGATGCCATCTGGGGTCCCCTTTATGCATGGTCTAGGTTTGCTTGAACCTACCTTCAGCCCCCTTAGCCTGTGAGGCATTGGTTGGCTTAGATAGGTCAATGGTTCAAGCCCATTGACTTGCTTCAAGAACTTTGGACCATTTTGCATGCTAATGTTTAGCCTATTCTTGTTGCTTGGTTTGACACCGCATCTTACACTGACTTTCATGCTTACTTTGCATGCTAATTGTCCCAGGGTATCCTTCGTTCAATGTGATTTCGGAGTTGTCCAAGTTATGTGCCTAAGTGGTTGGCCTTTCAACATGCGCATCTGTGCATGTGTATTTGGCCCTCATTAAAGCACTTTGGCCTCTTGTTTTGCCTAATTAGAGCTAGCCTAACATCGCAGTGAAGATCCATCTTTTCATCGGTTTGTATCTGCCCTCATGTTTGCTTGTATGCTGTGCATAAGTGCTTGCCATGACATGTTGCATCCTTAGTCGCATGCCTTAGTTACCTTGCATCTTGCATGCATGCCTTGTTCCACTTGACTTGAGCGTGATAGGATTTGCATTGATTTGGCTGTTCTGGTTTGCTATTCATTGACATGAAAGTGCATACTGCATTCTTCTGGCTCATGCATATGAAATGCGTGATTGGTGTGTACGGAGAATCGAGACACATCGCCCTTCTTTTGAGCCACAATCACTTGATAAGGACATGACTGGTGCAAGTATATGACCTTGAATTTTCATTGCCCATGCCTTGCCTTGCCCTGTTGCTGCAATTGCAGATTCATGCAGAACATCTGCCCTGACCACGGAGTGATCAATGCGCCGACCGGCATCCTCTTCTCGACCGATAGCATCACCAACATGGCGGTGGCCAACATCCTCAACTGCCGCGTGACAATTTCATTTAGCGGTTGGTAGTTCCCCCGCATATCGCTAAGGAACGCAGTCCTCGAGGTTTCGAACAGGCCTCCAGTAGGAGTGAAGGAAGGAAAACAAAGCAGCCTTCATTGGCGATGCATTTCCAAGCAGGGCGCGCATTGCATTACATCGATGCTCTTCCCCTCAGGTGCGGTTTATCTGTATTTCCTAGAATTTACATGTTTAGTATAATAATTACGGCCAATTTGTAATTTATTAGCTTGCGCTTAGTTTAATTAATTTTATTTTTATTTGGTCCCTCTGAAGCTTGAGGGCAAATTTCGTAATAAGTGTGGTGAGTGTAGTGAATGTCTTCCAACCGCCCACTCTTTCTTCCCTTTTAATTACCTGTTTTATGATGGTGTTTAGGGCAATGTTTAAATTTAGCAACCTTTTGATATGCGATCGTGCATCCATACATTTGTTCGCATGCACCGGCTCGGTCATCCCAGCTAACTGCCATCTGTATTTCAAATTCCAAACTGAATGACATGTGTAGTTGCGCATTTTCATATGTCCATATTCATAGACTAGCCGAGCCTACTACATCAGCTGACCTTTCTTGCCGAGCATTAGCACGTAACCGTGGACCTGGATCGATCGCAATTGAATTACTAACAGTTCCTGTGTTTACGCTCGACCCAGTAATACTGTAAGGTATGATGCTTTACATCTCGCAAGCGTCAGTGCAATGTTGCTCATGACAGTATGTTTACCAGCGGCAAATGCTTACGTATATTATGGATTGCAATGCCTGTGGCGTGAAGGTTGATTGTTGAGTGGAACAAACTCGTCGAACATCCCGTGTTTAGCCCTACTTGAGAGTAGCAATTCCAAAGCAGTTTTCATAAACAACGCGATGCAATCTTGTCTTCCAATATAGGCACATCAGTCTATAGCTTGTTATGCCTGCTACGCCATAATCAATAGTAATTCTAGGCTATAAATGGAATAACAACACATATAACGTTTTCAAATCGAGATAGTCATGGTTAGTAAGAGGCCGTCTTCAAACCCGGGCAAAAGGGTGCTTCATAGCTGACCCTTCCCCGATCGTACCAAGCCCCGAGCCCGAGACAACTGCTCCGGGTGAATGACGGACATGTGCCTTCGGACTGAGTCAGGGATTCCTAAATTCCCCCATAAAAAATATTTAGTGGCGACTCTGTATCTGGCAAAGCAGTCCATGTTTGGCACTACTTTTTCAAAAATCTGTTTCTCAAAACGATTTGCCAGATTTGGACTCTTTGGTTCAAATTTAGAACCGTGACCACAAATCGAGTCCGAACTGTAGTAGCGAAGGCCCCACGCGGGCGTGTCTACAGTTTCTGGCGACTCTGCTGGGGATTTTAGAGAGCTTGACTCGAACTCGTGATATCCTGTTTTGATTACAGTTATGTGTTTCTTTGCATTGCATGTGCAGTGGTGCGCCTAGGGACACCGTGTTTGCCATCTGCCATTCCTGAACGGTTTGCCGGAGGCTTGTCTTGTCAAGGCATGACCATAAGGCTTACCGGTTATGGGCTCTGACAACATGGGAACACAAACCCCGATTTACCGGGGCACCCTTTTCGACCATTCGACCTAGTGCATATTCGGATCCATAGTGACCATTCCAAACTAAGACAGGTTGCTTACCCGATGTTAGGTTGTTTGAGAACTGCTGCATGCATAGTGGAACCCTAGCTCCTGACAAAATAGGACAGGGAAACCCTACCCCAACATAGGGGTGTTTTGGCTCTCTTTACTTGCTATGTGCTTTTAGAGTGTATCTCTACAGGAACGTACATACCAGTTTGCAAGTTTGAGTATCAGACCTGAGGGCATCAGTATCAGTTTATGAGAATCAGTTATCCGCGGGTATCAGGTTCAGTTTTTGGGACAGTAATTTCTGGGGAACAGTGATCAGCAGTAGAGTACAATTGTTTAGCTACACCCGTGTTTGATCTGTTTGGGCTGAAATACTGTTTGTTTCTCCTTTCAGTTCAGAGTGTCCAGAGAATCGATACAAAATAGCTAGTGCTCTCCCTTGCCGAGGCAGGGCTTACGATGACGCAGAATTCAGAAGAGATCTTAGTTATGACGGCTGCATTGGAGCAGGGGATCACTCTGCAAAGTGAGGCCAACACTGATGTGTCACATCCACCGAGGTCGCCTGTTGTGCACCCAGTTTGGGCCCCCCAGCTATACTAGGCTCGCGAGCCTACTACATTTGAACTGATGGGGATGATAGGTGATCTCCAGAGATCTGTGGCGGATCTCGCCTATGGAATGTCAGCTTCACCCCCAGCCGCACCATATGCCGGGAGTTTTGTACCCCAGGAGCCCCCGCTGTTGGGGCGAATTGTGATTGAACTTAGCCAACCGGAGATGGCCTCCAACTATGGCAATGACGTATCAACATCAACTCAAACCCTCGATCAGGCTGAGGCTGGAGGAAAAGACAAAATGAAGGCAGATGCCGATCCTATTGAACAATAGCTGTGGGCAGTCGAGGCTTTGAAAGCCGGGGGGATGAACAAGCAACAGATATCCGCAGTTGTGGCAAAAACTGTGGAGGATGCTTTCCCCACTCCACCTGAGGGTAGTTCAAGCCAGTCAGAAAATCGGGATAGGCCCCGTCATGCCAAGACAGTTCCTCCTATTCCCGCACCTGCACTCGAGAAAGATCAGAAAGCTAAGGTGGCGCCTGCCGACCCTTTCGCCTGTGCAGCTAGTAACAGCGCTCAAACTCCAAAGTACCTGCCTCGGGGGCACATGACCTTTCATGCTCTCTACATGCCTTTGTCCAAGGCACTTCAGATCCTTGCCGAGAGAGGGCACCTTAAACCCTTGGAGCCTCGGCCTCTCCCGAAGAATCTCCCCGCTACGCATGATGCTGCTCAGTACTACGCGTACCACCAGCAGACGGGCCATGCGACCGACAATTGCTTCCGCCTCCGTCATGAGGTCCAAGATTCGATTGATAACGAGGTTATCCTCCCGCCTACCTCCGCCAAGTCCGTTACCACCCAGTTATTGGATTTTGAGGACACAGATACTGCAAGTATGTAATCAGAAGGTGAACCACCTGCGGGTGGCATCTGGATGTATTTTGAATGTGGCATCTGGCACGCATTTTTGAGTGGCTGTGAATGCTAGCTTTGTAAACCCTGGCTTGGGTATCGAGTCAGTCTTTTGTTTTGAGTCTATCTCTTTGTCTTGAGTCAGTCTTTTTGCTTAAAGACCTGTCTTGTTGTAGCGAGTCAGTCCCCCTTGTATAGAATACCAGGTGATTCTGGGGTTGTTATCCCGAACACCGTTTTGTCTTGTAATTACCTATTTTTGTTTTGAGTCCGTTTCTGCCGAGGGGCCAGTTACACCAACAA
>NW_021028300.1:3187-13850 GCF_004153795.1 Camellia sinensis | reverse complement strand
GGCTCCAAAGCAGCAGGTATTACAAAATATTAATTAATCTGGGACAAGCTATTGTCTATTAAAAGTTTTTATTATTGTACTTCCTAATTTGCCGATTAAGGTTGTATAATACCTATAACAAATTATAAGTAATTTTTATATTTATATGTTCTTTTTAAACTACAATCTAAAGGGACTTATAATATGTAGAATTTGTTTTTATAATAACAATTCTTTTTTCCTTATTATTATACCAATAAGTGAACTCACTCTAAAAATATTAATGAAAAATGGAAATGGGCGCGCTGTTTGCATCGAGACCCGTAATTTAACAATTCGTCCAAACATTAATAGCATCTCTTATTAAATTTTTTTAGCCTCTCAATTTCACTTAATAAAATTAAAATTCAAAAATAAAGTAAAATAAACATTTTAATTACACATCGCTCAAAGAAAGAATTCCCTCAAATGGACTTACTCTATCTGGGCAAATAGAAAAATCCCAAATTGGATACTTAGCTAACAGGCTACCATGTTCCATGTAAAAATGAGCTGGTGATTAACTGTCGCTTCTCTGAGAGGCCTCTAGCGCAGAGTGAGGTTCTTTTTCTTTCTATCTGACACGTTCTTCATACGAGACATGCGTCACTTCATCATTCTGTTAGTGGGCATTGTTAATGAAATGATTTACTGGGGGCGGCAGGAAGAAATGGGTCCACATCTTAAGCCTTTTGTAGCTTGCTCTGATTGTGGACCTTAAGCCATCAAATACCACAGTAAACGTGGAGAAACCTACTACCACCATATAGCGAGCCTCTAACTGAACATATCTTTAGAGAAAAGAATTTTTATACCACCACGGATCTAGAGGAAAAAGTATAATTCTTGGTGTGTAATGTTTAAAATGGTTAATCTACCAGAGATAGAGAACTATGCGACTGTGACAGTGATCGAGTTAGTCACAAAGTCGAAGCACAACATCCCGTCCAAGATCACTAAGTAACTTTTCACGTTTAAGTTTAAATGGTATATGAAGATTGGATGAGTTCAGCTGAGACTCTTCTTGTTGGTTTAATGTTGCAATGGTAGGTTGAATTATCTTATATCTAAGAGTTTAATCCTCTAGTTGGTTCATTTCTTCAAGCGAGCCTCAATATATAATATTTACGGAAAAAAGTTAAATGATTCGAGACGTGATATAGTAATATTTTATTATTTTTAATTGAATATAAACCTATAGATTCTTGCCATAAAAAATAAAAAAAAAGCGAAGTATGTTCCCACTCGTCTTTTAGAGAACAATTGGAGACTCCCCGCTACTCACTATCTCTTAGTTAAAATAGTTAATAGGATAGTTGTTCGAAGGTGCTATCTAGGAAGAGAGTATTAACTAGACGAAACTTATGAGAATGTTAATGCTCGAAAGATGGAAATAAATTAGTAATTTTTTTCTTGCGAAATAATAAATAATGAATGCACCTAAACCCTTACACCATTAAATATAAAAATTTCGACTCTGTAGATCATACAAACCACAGAATTCGGGATCGCAAACACAACATTATTCCGTCGGTGTTCAAATATTATTTTTGAGTGAAAAGCTATGAATATATACTGGACATTCCGCTAACTTAAATCACATGAAATCGACTAACAGTTGAATTTCAACTCAAATCAGATAAAAATTTTCGGGAAAAAAAAAAATCAGCGAAAAACTACTTTAACCATACCAAGATATTTGTTTTCACTGCCTTCTTGATTGAGTGAGAAGGCGCTTATCCTTTTGGTCAGAGCAATGTTAGAAAATTTACCTCTATAGAGTTTGTAAAAAAATTCAACTTCTTTCTTCCGTACTTTTCTTTTGAGAGGCAGATTTCTTATTGGTAAGTAAATAATTGCTCAAAAGGAAGGTTCACATTAAAATAATGATCTTTTTTGCGTTTATATAGAGAGATCTGCACATTCTTAGATTAGGATCTGTTTATTGAGTCTATCAGTTCTGTCATTTTATATTGGTCATAAATGTGACGTGTAGTCTAATGTCTGAAGACTTTCTAGTAATACACGACGTCCAACATTGCCACACGCAAGGTCTTCGTTTGAGATTCATAGATCCACCCCTAAGAGAATGTAATCACTCTCGGGGTATTGTGTCGTTCCTGGCACACGAGAACAACGGCTTCTAAAATCATGGCCTTTTAAATGAATCTTTTAAATAGTCGCTCTGTAGCTTATCTATACTAGTGTTTAATATATCTAGGAACTAGTATACCTTGCTTTCTGGCCAGGAGTAGGAGAGATAAATCACAAGTTGTCAATACGCTGTATCTAGCTAGACATGAATGTGTCTCAATAAGTGCGGCGCTAAAAATAGCAATGTTAATGGTGTCTTTGTTTTGCAATTATTCTCATCGATTAACTATCGATTTATTTAACTACTGGTATTATTAGCACTCTCAAAAAATTTGGCTTTTTATTACACTTTATATAATTTAGAGATTTATGTACCGCATCTGAATGTTATTCTTTTCCTAAAAGAAAATTGAAAGAAGTGTACAGATAATGGACCACCGAAATATTTGGGCTTGAATATGTTTGTGCTTCAAGGGTGGGAGCTTAGAATCTCAAGTTAATTTTTAAAAGGCATAATATCCTAGCAGCTATGACGCTGTGCTACTTTTTTTTTAAAAATCATTTAAGGAATGGTCCCGGCTGTGCGAAAGTAGAGCATCAATACAAGGCTATGGGCTAAAGGCTTCACAACTTTCCCAAAGCTGATAGTCAGAGGCAAATACGCAAGCACCATGAGATTAGGACGTAGAGCATGTAAGGGGATATAAGGTTCCAAGTATTGGTCAAAACACAAATAATCCACCATAATCAAGTCGGTATGAGAAGTCTTTATTATAGTGGGAGAAAGTATAATTGAGCTGCTATGAGACCCTTAATACTCGAGTATAGTTGTATGTAAGCAAAACAAGCCAATATCAATACAACATACATCCAAATATATGATCTGAACTGATTATATGAGGAGACGATACAGGAAAACTATGTCCTGCTTACATCTACAAAACAAATCATTGTTATAGATATTTTGTGTTGTTTAATGTGAATGCTAGAAACAAAAAAATATATAGAGATTTGGAATATAAAAATTTCGAGAGAAAGTATGCGATCAGTTTAGAAATCATAGCGCAAATAGCCTTATATATTTGCAACCTGTATTTTAGAAAATTATTTTGAAGAGGGTTGAGGAAGATATAGGAATGCATGTGCTTAAATTAGAAATATATCTGGGCACACTGCGTATGGAAAGATTATGAAAGTGAGTGTTAAGTGATTTTTCTCTATATTCTAATTCATTTGCTCTTGAAATCTAATCAAACAACTATTTTATCTAGTAATTGTGTGTGTTTTTTCTTCACTACACTTATACCTATCGAGAAGCAGACGATATAGAGTATGAGATTAAATAAGATGTGAGCTGGTCTAGCTCTAGTAAGAAATACTACCTTTTAAATGAGAGACGTTCAAATCACTAGAGAGAGAGACTATAAAAAGTGTGTTTGATGTAACTTATGCATATTAATGTTATGAGAAAGCTCTAAAGGGAATCTTAAATCCTATTGCATAAAACCCCGAATTTGTAATTATTGGTTGTGACAGTGATAAACAATATTAGAGTAGAACATGAACGCGTTGAAATTAATTATTATCTGTGATTCTTGTAATTATTTTTAATTCGTACAAGCCAATGTATAGACTTTGTTAGTTGTAATTTACTTGCAATCATTGAGGCAGAAGGAAATATATGGATAATTCGTCAACGGAACATGGCCACTAGAGCACACATATAAAGTTATTACTCGACTCAAAGAAATTACAGTTCAAAATCATCGACTTCAATACAAACAATGAAGACGTCTCTATGAATCAGAGAGATTAATCAAAATATATAACACTAATTTATCTATATACGAGAGTTATCATGTCAATGAAGTTTATGTAATATCACTTATTGTGAAAACATAAAATAAAAAAAAATTATAATGTTCTCCACTATATAGCACATATTTGATGTAAAATAATCAACAAGAAATAGAAGAACATAGAACACTACTTGATAATATAAACTAATACCTAATAGATTATAGGCTAACCAACAGCGAGATACAAGGAAGAGTAATAAGTCAATCCGTAAATTGCTAACAAAAAACAGACATACCAACAGCATCTATACAGAGAAAGACAAGACACCTCAAATGAATATACGGTAGTGCGTTGGGCGAAAGATCGGTTATGTCTGATGAAAAAGAAGCCCCACCGATTTCAGAGGAGGCTATGATGCTCAGAGAATGAAGACTGAAATGTAGCGAAACACCTGCAATGGAAAACAGAAAGAACCATTGATCCTTCTTATGAGTCTAAATACAGCGAAACCATAGAATCATTAAACAATAACTGTGGGTCCGGAACACATTAAGTTGGATAGAGTTGTAACAACATAGAAGTCAATTGATCAACCGGTGGCAATAAGGAACAAATAGAGAATTTGTGTGAATCTTGGATAAGGAAACAAAAATAAAAAGAAAATATAATATATTGCCGTCGAATGTTTTGTTATGCATCCTCATCAAGTTTATTATCATCCACTATCTATAGCGAGATGTCTGTGAAACCATAAATGCAATATGAATACATATCGAACCTCACCTGTCGAGAGCAGTATATAGATGAGCGCTGAGTAGTTCTGTGATCTAACATAGGAGTATTGTGGCAATGATGGGGATAATGGAAACAAGAACCCCAAATGTGATAGTTGAGACTTTAGTCTCGCGTTTATTATGGGATATCCCATGCTATGATCATGATTGAATTAAGTCTTTCAAGAACCTAACTAATATTAAAGCATCTATCATAGATTTTTTTCTGCTTAATTAGAACAAGCAAGATGGAGCGTTCACAGAGTGACCATTGGAAAATTATGTAAGTATGTTAATTTATAATTAAATTGACACAAAAAGTGAGAGCAACTTTCATAGTAAGAGTATATTAGTTGATGAAAAACATGAAGAAATGACCTTTACATTCAATCAACTAATCTCCACCAAAATCTATAGATATCTTTAAGATGAGAAAATGAATGAATCTCGCTAACAGCCGATGAGAGCAGTTTTGATATCTTATTTGTGCAAAAAGCTGAAAGTGCTGACTAATTATTTGTTTGGTAATTAGTTAAGTATATTGGTCTGTATTGAATTAGCTGTATTAATTTATTGAATATGTCGTCACAACACACTATAATAATAGAGGTCTACCTAAAGTTGAGAGTATATATTCAGAATAATAAAATGATTTAAAAATCAAAGAGGTTACGTTTCCAGCTCGTTACGAATGACAACAATGGCACTTTAAGATACTTAATATCATGGATATAACCTCAAGAATAGAGGAATCAATAGTCACATTAACCTCGTCGTATACAATCTGTATACGTAGGCGATCTCTTCTCATTTATGGTACCGACATAGCTAATAAAAAATAGTATTATTATGTAAAGATCTAAGGTAATAAATTTATCTATAAGGTAGTATATATAGTGTTATAACTTGAAAAACATTGGAAAAGATTAAATGATCACATGTTCATAATATTATTAGTCTAAACATAAAGATGCTATTTAAATACACGTATTCAAAATTATTAATCGCTATCAAAGTTTAATATTTTTATTTTTATCAATTTTTTTGTTTTAAAATTTATAAATTTTTTTTAATTGTTTCTAAACTACAAGTGACTTAAAACAATAATTTTTTTTTTTAATACAATTCTTGATATATATATTATTGTATTAACTGAAAGACAAAAACATTAAAAAATGATTGACTTTTTCAAACAATTGACAAACAGGAACATAAAACATGGATTCCCATTTAATTTTTTTTTTTTATCTCAACTGTCAATTAACAAATTAATAAAAAAAAATAGAATCTTAGCACCTTATCGGAAAATTAAAGCTAAGTGACTTTTGTTAAAATTAAATATAGAAAATAAACATTTTTTTCCTCTTAAAAGAGTGATTGATGGTGAAATTTAATTTATTTTATATAATAAAAAATATAAGAAAATGAGAGTTACACTGCGATAATTTTATTATTCAGTAATACTTAAGACCCATCTATTCACCCACAATGAAATGTGGTAAGGGAGTTGGGCCCCAATGTCATTTGAGTGTATACAAATCAAGAGTTGCACACTATGATACAACATCATTGTGGGTACAAATGTGGGTATTTTTTTTGTGGGTCTTAAACATTTTCGTTATTGTTTTCTAAGACTTTTTTGTATTGCGAAATATGTGGATGCCGGTTTTAATTTTTTTTAAAATCTCATTGTCAATTAAACAAACAATAAAAAAATAGGAAAATTTTTAGCTCAAATTGCAAAAAAAGTGACTTTTGTTAAAAAATAGAAATAAATGTATTTTCGTAATAAGTAATGGTTCGTGAAATATCTTTTTTTAGTTGAAAAAGAAATGAAGGGTTTTATGTGATAATTTATGGTCATCTAGAATTATTTTAAGATCAAATGCAGAACTACCAAATTGCTAATTTCCTTCTTACCGTTTTTTTAATTTTTTATTCCAGATACTTTTAATATTGTAAGAAATTTAATTTTATTATATTTTATAATATTTATTATAATTTTAATTAAAAATAATTTTTGAAAAATATAAGTAAATTATTTTATGGACATTATAAAATGTAAAGTTGGCTTTTTAATATCAACTTTTTCGATGATCAATTTCTAAAAGGTAATATTGTTTTTGGTTTATTAATTTAAAATTTAATTTAATCTTATTTATTAAAAAATAAATATTGCAATAATTTTAAATATATTTATATATACAATTTTGTTTCGATTACTCAGGTTATTTGGTATTTCTACCCAAACCCATTTAAATTTATTCAAAATTTTGAATTTTACATAGGTTCTTACCGAATTAAAAATTATGTTGCCCAATCTTTAAAATTTTATAAGCTTGACTCGAGTTGATTGGATTGAACTCGCCCAAATTTACATCTAGTAAGGGAATTGAAAGTTACATAATTGAAATTGTGATAAATTAAAAATTAATACCTAAATTGTGATAAAATTGTAAAACTTCAATTACAGATTTTAACATTTTATTATTAGATTTTAACATTTCATTATTTTCATAATTTCCATATAAAAATCTAACTATTTATATTATTTTTTTATAAATATATTTTATTTATTTTTTCACATCCTGTGCTTGGGACGGGTTTTGGCAGACGTATAAAAGAAAGATAAACCAAGTGTGTGAGTTTTTATTTCGAAGGAGGGAGGAGGGGTTAGAGATTGTCTTATGAAAAAGTGCCACCCAATTTTTCAAAATTTGAGAATTTGATTTTAAAAAAAAAAATAGGAATGGTACTTTTGAGATCTCTTATGTACGCACTGCATTTGTACAAAGAACTTGAGGCCTCGAATTTGAGGCCTCGAATTTGTCCCGAATTTCAATTATTATTATTTATTTTATTTATTTTGTTCTCTCTTTTCTTTTCTTTTTTTTTTTGTAAGGGTAGTTATGTATAGAAGTATGCTAAAAAACTAGACATTCGGCAAGTGAATTAGGTCAGACTGATTCGGTGATAAATTTAACTGATCAATTTTTTTTTAATTTAATTTAATTTTATTTGTTGGGCTGTGTTGGTTTGTTTTTTTTTTAAAGGTAGTTATATGTAGAGGTGTGCCAAAAAACTAGACATCCTGCATCAATTCATCGCACAAAATTATATGGAATTAAGAAATTTTAATCAGCAGTCTAGCTGATTAGTCAATTAGATTGAACTGATTAAGTGATAAAATTGACTGATCAGTTAAGCTGTCAGTTAAGTTTTGTTAATTTCATATAATTTTATACAATAAATTGGTGCAGAATATCTAATTTTTTTGACACATCCCTATACATAACTACCCTTAAAAAAAACAAAAAAACAAAAAAATAAAACTAAACAAAACAAAAAAACTAACTACCACAGCCAAAAAAAGAAAAAGGAAAAAAAGGCATTCAAGGCAAATTCGAGGCCTCGAAATCGAGGTCTCTAGCACTACCGTTGTATAAAAATTAGGTGTGCAAATCAATTAAATGTAACAATTAGTATTTTTTTTGATTTTTTTTTTTTTTTTTTTTGGAACTGGATAGGATTAGTAATTGTTTCATGCAATTCTTAGTATTTGGTAACAACTCCAAGTAATTCGAGCTTGAACAGATTTCAATCTAATAATTACCTATTAAAATAATTTGATAACTGTTCAAAGCAATTTCCAGCATTTGATAACAACTCCAAGCAATTTCAACGCGACACAAGCTTCTATCTACACCAATTCTAGCCTTCTTTGATCCTTAAAATATAACTCATCAATCTAGCATGATAAGATTAGTATAATTGTAAGAGTGTTATTGCCACATCATTTGTATTGAATTATACATGAAAATTATGTATAAATATATTTTTCTTTTTTGTTTTTAAAATTTACTTTATAATTATTTCTTTTTTAAAATTTTTGTGTAGAAAATATTTTTAAGTGTTAACAAAACATTAGAAAATAAAAATATTTTTTTTTTCAGTCAAAATCTGTGTGGGAAATTTTCCGACCACACTGCCAACTCAGTAATTCAGCTAGAGAGCACTGGCAGAATAGATGGCACCTGACTGACCTGCAACAGAAATATAAGAATCCCGCGGTGGTTCGTCCACCCGAGGGCACTCCGACAATCAAGTCAGTAAAATATCTCTCAAAGATAATCAATAATGCTTAACTCACTAGACAGAGCATAAAAGACATCCCTTAGACCCATGGGGTATCTCCCTTTTATAGCCAACACAATCCTAATCCTAATAGAAGCCTAACTTCAATGGACTCAGGATTACTGCTAATCTTGGACTCCTAGTAAGATTATGATAAACTCTCCAAGAGTCTTATCTTAATACAAATTGAAATCTTCTCTCATTCTAGGACTCGTCCCTCATCCAAGTTGAGTTCTCTTTTCATTCTAGGACTCTTGTCCCTTATCCACTTATCTCGGATTCCGATATCTTCAGAGATAACCTCGGCCTTGCCGAGATCACCTCGGCGTCACGACCAAGACACGTGGCACCTCGGCTGACACGTCGGCGTCACCTTGGCCACGTGTTGGTACTCAGAAAATATATCCCCACATCTACTATGACAATAGTCTCTTTGACAGTAGTGGAGGCCAATAACATCAAAAGATTTAATGTAAATATATATCATATATATTGATGGGCAGGATTGTTCATAAAAAAATGAAAATAATTTTTTGTCAATCACGATGGAAACATATGTTCTTGAGGGGGTTTACAAATTAAAAAAATTGATAAGGTTGTTTAATTTTGGTTTCCAGAAAATAATTTTTAAAAAATTTCAATTTTTTATTTTCCGTAGTTTTTTGTTTTCAATGATTTTTAAAAATATTTTAAGTAATTTTTTTAATTTTTAGACACCTAACGTAAATATACTTAAAAAGTATAATATTCGTGAAAAAAAATCTTTAAAACATACATTAAATACGAAAAAATTTCAAAAAAAATGTAAATTTAATACATTTTCATATTTTTATGTATTTATTAATTTTTTAAAATATTTTTTCATAAATATTTTACTATTTAGATATATCTAAATAAAATGCATCTAAAAAAGTAAAAAAATTATTTAAAATTTAAAAAATATTCACAAAAAAAAAAAAAAAAACACGAAAACCACGAAAGTCACTTTTTGCGATGGCAGAAAATGCCGTCACGAAAAAGGAGAGTATTTGTGACGGTAGAAAATGCTGTCGCGAAAAAAGGCGAGTACGTATTTGCGAAGGTAGAAATTGTTGTCGCAAAAAAAATGAGAGTATTTGCGACGGCAGAGATTGCTGTCGCAAAAAAATAGAGTTTTTGCGACGGCACTAGCTACAATCGCAAAAAAAAAAGAGTAAGTTTTTTGCGACTGTAATAGGACCATTGCAAAAAAAATAAAAAATAAAATATTGTGGCTTTAAGACGGCTTCATATATATATAGTCACAAAATGGTTTAAATAAATCCAACGATATTTTTCTGTCACAAAAAAAAAATAAAAAAAAAACGACGTCGTCTTATCTTTTGATATAACATTTCTCTTTTTACCCATTTTTTTATCTTTCTTTCTCTCTATCTCTCTTCTCTTTCTTTCTCTCACTCATCACTCTTCTCTGCTTGTCTGTCTCTCTCTCTTTCTCTTTGTGTCTCTTGCTCATCTCTCTTCTCTCTATCTCTCTCATCTCTCTTCTCTCTCTGTTTCTCTTCTCTCTCTGTCTGTTTCGCTCATCTCTCTTCTCTCTATCTCTCTCGCTTATCTCTCTCTGTCTCTTTCTTTTTCTATGTCTCTTTCTTGTTTATCTCTTTTTGCTCTCTTTCTCTTTCTCTTTGTCTATCTCTCGCTCATCTTTTGTTTCTCTCTTTTTTGTCCCCCTCTCTCTCTATCTCTTTCTCTCTCATTCATCACTATTCTATCTCTGTCTACCTGTTTGTCTGTCTGTCTGTTTGTCTCTCTCCTCCACTGTGTTCGCCTTGCTCACTTTCTCTCTCTCCTCTTCTCTATTTACC
>NW_021028294.1:191581-240219 GCF_004153795.1 Camellia sinensis | reverse complement strand
TGGCTTCTCACCCCAATGTTGCCGATCATCAAGCCGACCCTCCCAATCCAAATGACCCACCACAGTATTTCACCGAGCTCACCAACAACATTAACCGCTTGGCCGAACAAAACTAAGCCCTGATTAATGCTCTACTCCAAAGAAACCTTTATATGCCTCCTCCACCACTTCCAGATATCCCACCTAACCAAGAACGAGCCCCGAGCCATACTATCCAGCAGCCTAATCCACCCAACTTGGAAGGCTTGCAACCCACTCCCCCAGGCATAAACCTGCCACCCCGGGGCCCACATCCATCGATCCCGGCACCAACCCCTGAAGGAGAGGCCAGCAGCGTCCAGCCCCCACTGCCTTTCGGTGGTGACAATATTTCTCTCTGGGACGCGGAACTCCGAGCCATGAGGCTCCAACTCCAAGGGGTCATGCAGAACATACAGCATAAACCATCTACCACAGCCAACTCCCCATTTGTTGCCTCCAACAGGGACAAACCTCTACCTCCTAAGTTCAAAATGCCCACGATCGACTCTTTTGACGGTACAACGGACCCAGTCGATCACTTGGAGACCTATAGAACCCTCATGATCCTCCATGCATTCCCCGATGAAAATCATGTGTCGGGCTTTTCCCGTGACACTCAAGGGGTCAGCTCGACTCTGGTTTAGTCAACTGCTAGCAGACTCTGTCTCCACTTTCCAGCACCTAAATGACTCCTTTCTCAACCATTTCATTGGTGCCCAGCACCAGCGGCGTCCGACAACCCAACTCCTCAATATCCGTTAGACCGAGGGGGAGTCGTTGCGCAGCTTCGTTACCCGCTTCAACACCGAAGCCCTACAGGTAGCGAAAAACGATGACAGGGTCATCCTCACGGCTTTTATGGCCGGTCTATGATCATTTGACTTCCTTTTCTTCCTTTCTAAAAACCCCTCGACCTCCATGGAAACCCTACTTTCCAAAGCCCAAAAATACATGAACGCCGAAGATTCCCTAGCCGCCCGACAAGATCCTACAGCAAAAAACCCGACCCCCAGAGAGAAGAGAAAGGACTCCGAAACCAGAAAGACCCGGTACACTCACCAAACGCCTCAATATACCGATCGACCACCCCGAGCCGACCGGTCGGCGCCAGCCTGACCGCCCGGCCGATTCGAACGATACACACCCCTCAATTCCCCATGGAACAAGTCTTGAACCAAATCCAACGAGACTGTCCCCTAAAATGGCCCCAACCGTCACGATCTCCTTCCAACCGGCGAGACCAGTCCAAATACTGCCGCTTTCATCAGGACCACGGCCATAATACGGAGGAGTGTGTTAGCCTCAAAGACCAGGTCGAGGGTTTGATACGTCAGGGATGTCTCAGTCGGTTCACGGAAGCCCACCCTCAGCAAAGGCAAAGGACCGAACCTATCAGAAACAACCGTCGGCGCACCCCTCCTCGACAACCTGCCCAACCTAACCAAGGTCATGATAGGCCTCCGTAGTAACCCCAGGCACAAGGCAATCCTGGCCCCCCTGTCGGCGAGATTAGAGTTATTGCTGGCGGGCTCGCTTGTGGAGGACAATCCTGCTCGGCCCAGCGGGCAAAACTCAGAAAAATAAGACAGGGCTCAAATAAAGAAGTTATCACACTGGACCGCCCTTCCAAACAGCCCAAGCAGTGGATGGAGCCCATCACTTTTACGGAAGCCGACTGCACAGGCATCCGTTACCCCCATGACGACCCCCTCGTCATCTCTGTTCTCCTCTCCAATTACAAAGTCAGACGGGTTCTCGTCGACAATGGCAGTTCTTCAGACATCATCTTCCTCAATGCCTTTCGCCAGCTCAAGGTTGGAGAAGAAAGTATGTCCCCTCTCTAAGCCCCACTGATAGGCTTTACTAGAGATAGGGTGACTTCCATAGGCTGCATCGATCTTCCCATCACAATCGGTGAATACTCGCGGCAGAACACAAAGTTGCTCACCTTCCTCGTCGTCGACTGTCCCTTTGCTTACAACATTATCCTCGGCCGCACCGCCCTGAATGCCTTCCGAGCTGTGACATCCACTTTCCATCTTGCCGTCAAATTCCCCACCGACCTTGGGGCCGGCACGGTGAGGGGAGAGCAGACCGTGGCCAGAGAATGTTACGTGGCTTCACTTAAAGAGGTCAAGCTAAATGAGGCTATGATCATTGAAGAACTCGACGTCAGAGACAAAGACAAGCTAGTTAGAGGGGAACCGGTGGAAGAGCTTATCGAGGTCCCCATCGATTCCACCAACCTGATAAAAACAGCCAAGATCGGCAGCCAACTATCCCTACAAGCCAAGGCCGACCTTACAACCCTCCTGACTGAACACAAAGACGTATTTTCCTGGACCCACTCCGACATGCCGGGCATTGATCCCTCCTTCATCACTCCTCGTCTCAACATTGAGCCCCATTTCCGACCCTTTCGCCAAAAGCAACGCATCTTTCACCCGGAACGCAATACCCTAATTGCTTCTGAAATAGATAAGCTCCTCGAGGCACAGTTCATCAAAAACGTGGACTACCCCAGATGGCTGTCAAATGTGATCCTAGTTCGTAAAAATAATGGTAAGTGGCGACTCTGTGTCGATTACTCCGATCTCAACTGAGCTTGCCCTAAAGATAGTTATCTCCTTCCTTGCATAGATCTACTTGTCGATGCCACGGCCGGACATCAAATGCTCAGCTACATGGATGCCTTCTCTCGTTACAACCAAATTCTGATGCACCTGTCTAACCAGGAACACACCTCCTTCATCATCGACCGGGGAACCTACCATTATCATGTCATGCCATTTAGGTTGAAAAATGCCAGAGCTACTTACCAACGGTTGGTCAACGCCGTTTTTCATCATCAGATAGGCAGAAACATGGAAGTATATGTCGATGACATGGTAGTCAAGAGCAAACTCTCCACTAATCATCTGGCCGACCTGCGAGAGACCTTCGGCACCCTACGAAAGTATCAAATGAAGCTCAATCCAGAGAAATGCACCTTCGGCGTAGGATTTGGAAAGTTCTTGGGTTTCATGGTCAGTCAGCGGGGCATCGAAGCTAACCCCGAAAAGATCAAGGCCTTGATAGAAATACAGTCACCCAGAACAGTTAAGGAGGTTCAGAGGCTTACTGGCAGAGTCGCCGCCCTCAACCGCTTCATTTCCCGCGCAATGGACAAATGCCTCCCCTTCTTCAAAGTTCTTCGGCAGACTTTCAAGTGGACGACCGAATCTGAAGAGGCTTTCCAACAGTTGAAGCAATGCATGGCCAACCCCCCTTTACTCTTCCAGGCACTCACGGGCGAGCCTCTTTTTCTCTATTTAGCCGTCTCGAGCACCGCAGTCAGTGCGGCCCTCATCAGGGAAGACGGTTCAGTACAGCGCCCGGTTTATTACATTAGCCGGGCTCTCAGAGACGTCGAACAGAATTACCCATTGCTAGAAAAAATATCCTTGGCCTTGGTCACCGCCTCAAGACGACTCTGTCCTTACTTCCAAGCTCACTCCATAGTGGCCCTCACAGATCAACCTTTGAAGAAGATAATGCAACAACCCGAGCTGTCCGACAGACTTATGCAATGGTCAGTCGAGCTCAGCCAATTTGACATCTCCTATCGGCCTCGAACGACGATCAAAAGGCAGGCTGTTACTGATTTCATCATGGAATTCACTAATCTCGCGCCAACCACGGCCCCACCGCCCCAGCAACCCCACACTAAGACAGAAGACCCCCATTCTTGGACCCTCAACGTCGATGGATCATCCCGCAAAGAAGGTAGTGGGGCTGGTCTCATCCTCACCGCCCCGAGGGTAGTTATTTCAAGTGTGCTCTCCACTTCTTGTTCAACGCAAGTAATAATGAGGCTGAATATGAGGTATTGATAGTAGGCCTCCGCCTAGCTAGAGACATTGGTGTCAGCCATATCCAGGTGTTTAGTGATTCCCAACTTATTATCGAATAAATTACGGGGGAATTCGATGCCAAGGAAGACACAATGCGAACTTACAGGGATATTGCACTCCCCCTTGCTCGCCTCTTCAACACTTTCCACATCAAGCACATCCCTCGAGAGGAAAACTCCAAGGTAGATGAGATGGCTCAATTAGCTTTTGCAGACCAGTCCGACCTCAGCCATGGTGTCCGCCTCGAGTATCTGGCCTACCTTGCCATTTCCCCAAACCAGCAGCAAGTCCACTTCCTCCAAAATGAACCTATTTCATGGGCGGCCGACATCTTTCTATTTTTGACAAAGGGGGAACTGCCAGATGACAAACAGCAAGCCGCCAAAGTCAGGGTCCGGTCGTCCAACTACATTCTCATCAGTGGCCTCTTGTACAAACGTGGCTTTTCACGCCCATACCTGCAATGCCTCAATCCTACTCAAGCCATCTACGTGATGAGGGAGGTCCATGAGGGTATATGTGGTAATCATTCGGGTGCCAGGTCACTAACCCACAAAATACTTCGCACCGGTTACTTCTGGCCTACTCTCAATCAAGATGCCACAGAATTCGTGCTTAAATGTGATAAGTGCCAACGCTTTGCCAACATCCCTCATGCTCCTCCTACAGAACTGATCACACTTTGCAGTCCTTACCCATTTGCCAAATGGGAGATTGAATTAGTTGGCCCATTGCCTACCAGCCGAGGCCAAACCAAATTCGCAATTGTCGCCATTGATTACTTCACTAAATGGGTGGAGGCGGAACCCCTCGCCACAATCACTGAGTGGAACATAACCAAATTCATCTGGCAGTCGATCGTGTGCCGATTTGGCTTCCCTCAAGCCATCGTCTCCGACAATGGCAAACAATTCGACAATGCCAAGTTCAAGAAATTCTGTGCAGAGCTTCAAATCCAGCCATGTTTCTCTTCCTCAGGTCATCCCTAAGCCAATGGCCAAGTTGAGGTTACCAACCGTTCTCTTCTGAAGATCATCAAATCTAAGTTGGAAGCTGCTAAGGGACTCTAGGCTGAGGAATTACCAAACGTACTCTGGGCCTACCGCACTACCGCCCGAACCCCTACTGGGGAGACCCCCTTCCGCTTAACGTACGGCGTTGAGGCGGTCATCCCAGTGGAAATCGGTCTGCCCACCCCAAGGGTTCTGCACCCGAATCCGGAACTAACTGAAGAGCTGCGTCAGGCAGACCTGGACCTGATTAAAGAGCTCCGAGAGACCACTGCTGTCAGGCGGGCCTTATATCAACAGAAAATGAGAACACACTACAACCGGAAAGTCTAACCGAGGGAGTTCTCCGTTGGGGACCTTGTTTTGCGGGAAGCAACTCTTGCCACCAAAAATCAGGCTGAGGGCAAGATGGCAGCCAAGTGGGAGGGACCTTACGTTGTTAAGGCCAGACCTCGTCTGGGTACTTACCGACTTTAGGACATGGAAGGCCAAGACCTCCTACATCCATGGAACGCCGAGCACTTGAAGTGTTATTTTCAATAAAAGCATTATTTTTTGTATTGATCAATTGTTATATGTTCTTTTTGACAATCTACGCACTTAGATGTTTTTTTCCTTTTCTCACATGGTGTAAATTTGTGATCAAGGGGCTACGCTCTGATATCTTAGTTATCTACGTGGTATTTCAATAACACCCTGTTTAAAGCCTCAGCCAGACTAAGTTACTTAAAGCCTCAGCCAGACTGAGCACGACGGGCTCAACCAGACTGAGTTACTTAAAGCCTCAGCCAGACTGAGTATGAAGGGCTCAACTAGACTGAGTTAATTATGGCTCAAGCATTCTTACAACTTCATGTTTGTAGCATAGTTGCCATACTTAGTCAAATTCGAGGTCCATGCTTTTACGCCTCTTAACATTCTTTACATTTTATAACTTTCATTTCCCAACCCAATCCTTCATTTCTCAACACTCTGACCACATGATTTAACATTTCAAGACTCTCACATTTTAAGACCTTTTCACTCTCACATTCTCTCAACACTCTCACATTTTAAGACCTTTACATTTCAACGTTTTTATTGTTAACATTCTTTGCGTCATAGTTTTCTCACAAGTTAGATTGGCTCCCTACTTCTCAACTTTCACTACAATTTATACACAAGCCTTATTTGAAATGACCATTCTCATTCTTTTCAACTCTACAAGAAATAAAGGAAACAGTATGAAAAACACAACTCATAATTTTATTTATTCACAAACTTACACATAAATTCACTACAAGCATTGCATGACCAACAACAACAAAAAAAAAAAAACAAACACAACAACAACCAAAATTCTATTTACAAATTTTAGTTACACCAATTATTCATCCTCGCTCAAGGCAAGGTCTTCTTCATCAATCCCCTCATCCAGGCGGGTCTGGGCAATGTCGTCCTCATCTATATTCACACTGCTGAAGTCTAAGTCTGGGAACAGCTCTTCCGCTTTACGCTTGAAGGTCTTCCAACTGCTGTCCCAGAACTCAACCATCTCGTGCTTATAAAAATTTGACCGCTGGAAGCTTTAGATCACTTCTTCTTCACTCCTGCTTCCAGCGGCCGCCCTCGACGACCCAGCCCCCCATTAACCTCCCTCTCTAAGCTCCTGGCAACTGCGGCATTAACAGCTATCTGAAAATCAGCAGACTCCTTGAATTGTTCCACTGCCGCCTTGCACAGGTTGGGATACCCCGCTCTCTCAGCCGCCAGTCTAGCCTGCTCGTCCGCCAGAGCTTTCTCCAACGCAGCGATTTTCTGGTCTACTTCTTCTTTTTCCTTGATTGACTACGCGCGCAGGTCTTCTTACAGACCATGGCCTCATCTCACCTTTCGTTGGCGACGGTGCAGGCTTTCTAGGCCTCTTCTAGCTTCTTTTGCTCGCCAGCCAACAGGAACTCGAGTGACACCACCTTGCAGCGTTCCGTCTCCAGCTCCAACTTGGTCGCGAGTAGCTCTGCATTAGCACGGTCTGCTGAATAGCCCTGCACCATCGCCAACACCTCCATTTTCTTGGCTTTTTGGGCCTCTTCCAGCCCCCTAACATACGCACTCCACGCGGTCTTTCTCTAGCCTGCGGTCTCCCTCCTCAAACTTTCAAGTTGGGCCTCCACCTCCTCCAACTTTGCCTTCAGTGGCCTAACTTCGCCTTTTACAGCCGCCGCCTTGTTCAGTAGGGCTCCTGCTAAGGCAGTTGCCTTCATCTGGGCAGAGCACAACCCTCTAGCAGTTCGGTCTCAGTGAAACTGGCCATCGAATGCACGGCCGCGTCCTTCACTACTCCCAAGAGGCGATCTGCAACAGTCTTGGCTTCACCTCCTTCTCCTTCCAGTCGCCCGAACACTGCTGGAGCGTGGTAAATGGCGGTCTTCAACCTGGCCCTCTCTCATTCTCCTTGGGGCGCAGGACCCCCCTTGGGCTGTTGCTCTACCCCCTCCTTAGGGCCAGTCGCCCCACCTTCCACTTGTTTTTCAGGGCCAATCGCCCCACTCTCCATCTCCTTCACCACTTTCTCCAATCCCACTTTCGGGGGTCTCCTCTGCCATCACCTCCTTCGTCTTCTTCAAGGCTGGCCCCTCCTCCCTCTCCCTTACTCTCTTCTTCTTCTTCTTCAACACAGCCTCCACCTCCTTCTTGCTCTTCTCCTTCAGAGGATCCACTGGAGGTGGTCGTGGCTCAAAACCGCTCAGACCCTTCGCTTTTCCCCCAGCGGCTTGGGGCGCGGTCGGATTCTTTCCCTCGAGATTGCCTTCGGCGGACTGTCTGCCTGTGCCTCTTTGTATTTATTAGCCTTTACAAAAATCATCATATCCTCCGCCTCATGCGCCCTCCTCCTCGCCTCTAACTCTGCTGGCACAAGGTCCCCACCAGTCGGCTGCGGTCCCAGCCCCGAGGCAAATAAGGCTGAGGGTTGAACGTGGTTGTCCCACTTGGCACCCTCATTCTCCCTCCACGCCTTCACCTTCTTCACTCTCTCCTCTGTCGCTGCCTCTAACATTGGCTCCACTGACTTGGTTGGTACCCTCCATACTGTGCGCACTCCCACTCCGCCGTTGGTTGACACGTAAAACCATCGTGGCCTCCACCCCTTCACTGACGACGGCAACCCCGCCACCAGACCCTTTCCTGCTAGTGCTTGTAAAGTGACCCAAGTCTCTTGCTGGCCTGAAGCCTTGTAACACACAAAAAACTCGTCCACCGTCATGGCGGCCCCCTCATTTGCCCGCGGCCACGCACTTGCACAGGCTAATACAATCTTCCACCCGTTGGGCATCAATTGGCCCGGAGCCACCTCCAGCCGATTCAAAACGTCAACTACTATTCGGGGAAGCGGCAATCTCAACCCCCCCTTCAACGTCTCTTCATAGAGGGCAAACTCCCCCGGTCGAGCATCGAACGGCCTCTCCTTTGATGTCGACAGTTTTAACTCTATTTCTGCGAGAACGTAATACTTCCCGCGCACCTCCTCCAACTCCTCCGCTATGAAAGTCGATTTGTCGGCTTTCGTGTGTCAGTGGTTTGGCTCTACTTGACTGATTGGCTTCACCGCTGCTATCAGTGTGGACGAGCGGGGTCGCCCTGCCGGCTCCCCCTCACTTCCTACTCGCCTCTCTGTCCTGTACTGTTCCGCCAACTCCACCATGTCATCATCGCCTAACGAATCAAGCCTTGCGGTTGCTGCTTCCTCTTGGGCCATTTCTCTTGTGTGTCTGTGAATGGTTTTGGATGTGGGCACAAGAAAGTTCACAAAATGTTGTAGAGGTGTATCACTGGAAACAAATGAGTTTACTTTTGGAATGTTTTGGTTTTTGGCAAAAAGATAGGTAAAGCGGACAACACCAAAAGCCCAAGGTTTGCCTATATTCCAAGGGTCACAATTAAATTTCGCCAGTTTGAAAATTTTCAAAAATTCGCCAAAATCGTCTTTTTAACACCCTATATTGACCTATCGCGTCATTTCTTGCTCAACGCCTAACCTTCCCCATTACGGGATTCCGCCACGTGTACGACCACAATCCACTGCCCCTTTCCCCTTCCTTGTCTATTCCACTTCACTTCACCACGTGCCCTACCACCCCTCGAGCCCCGTGCACCGCCACTCACCCTTTGCAGTCGGCCCTCCTCACGGTCGGTCCCTCCACTCGGTCACCCTTCGCGGTCGGCCCTCCTCACGGTCGGTCCCTCCACTTCGTCACCCTTCGCGATCGGCCCTCCTCACGGTCGGTCCCTTCACTCGGTCACCCTTCGCGGTCGGCCCTCCTCACGGTCGGTCCCTTCACTCGGTCACCCTTCGCGGTCGGCCCTCCTCACGGTCGATCCCTCCACTTGGTCACCCTTCGCGGTCGGCCCTCCTCACGATCGGTCCCTCCACTCGATCACCCTTCGCGGTCGGCCCTCCTCACGATCGGTCCCTCCACTCGGTCACCCTTCGCGGTCGGCCCTCCTCACGATCGGTCCCTCCACTCGGTCACCCTTCGCAGTCGGCCCACCTCATGGTCGGTCCCTCCACTCCGTCACCCTTCGCGGTCGGCCCTCCTCATGGTTGGCCCCTCCACTCGGCCACCCTTCGCGGTCGCTCCTCCTTAGGATCGGTCCCTCCGCTCGGCCACCCATCGCTGTCGGCCCACCTCTCGGTCGGTCTTCGCTCTTTCAGTCTCTCACAACCATCGTTCTCTTCATTATTCCCTTCGTTGGACTAAAGCTGCACTTGGGAATGAGGGACTACTGACACGGGTAAACCCACAAAGGATATAGCCCACCATTTAGGGCCCAATACATAATTTAAATACTAAAGCCCAACGTTGCTGGAGCTCAACATGGCATTAAGAACAAATGACATCTAAACACGTGGCAAGAGAAGGACAAGCCACATAAGCAGACAAAGATCCTGCAAAGTTATTGCATTGCACATCAGCCATTAATGAAGGCCCTTACAGTATTTATTGCAATAACGTCTCCCCGTCGAGATAGAACGGCCTCACTATGAACAAGGCAAGCTAGAGTATAGACTTTCGGCCAAGATGACAGGTCGGAAGGGACAACGAAATGATTACCAGAGGATATAAGCAGACGTCGAAGACAAGAAGAAGGTTAAGCTTTCTATCACTGATCTATCTCTACATTTCATCTCTTTTTTTCTAACTTGCTCGTTGGAGGGTTCGCTGGGGGACTCCCCGTTCCCCGTTGAACTCTTGTGCAGGTTTCTCTGTGGGCTTGGTACATTGGGCACCGGTTTGGGAAGCGTGGATCAGTCCGACCCATTCCATCTAGGACACATTGTATCATCAATATTTTTTCAATTATAATGTGTGTGATCCCATTGTCATAGCATGCAACCAATGCAATGCAACATGCAAGCATGCAAAATATTCAAAGATGGACTTATATTGAAACGAGAGGACCTCCGCCCACCCCCAAAACAGTGGCCTAAGAGGATGCACAAGAGCACAAATGATGCATGCAAGCATGCACACATCAAGGTCCATCACCTAAGCATAAAAGGGGACAACTCTAAACATACTTAAAGGCGATATATATGGGCATTAAACCAATATGCTAAGCTCTGAAAATGAATAGAGAATGATGCCAAATCAAACAAAACATGCAAGCAAGGCATGCAACAATGACCAACACTTGAAGCCAATAAAGGGGGTCAAACCAAAGCTATGTCAACCAAACCTTAAAGGACCAAAATGACCTAAAACAGTCCCAAGGGACTCCAAAATAAGACTAAAGCATACATCGATCATGGTCAAAACACGCTAAGGAATGAGTCCAAAACAAGGGCATTCAAGGCCACAAAAGGGAGCATTACTCAACACCTCCCCCAAGCAAACATGGCATGAATTTTTCAATACAAAACAAAGTTTTAGCATGCAAAAAGGGCCCTCAAAACCCACTGATATGGCAGCCTAATGTCTAAACACATAGGCATGCACAATGACCATTTCCAAGGCACAAAAGAACAACCCTTCAAAGCATGAAAGAGATGATGAATGCAAGCATACAAGCATGGATTAGGGGCTGAAATGGCATGTGAAATGACTCCAAATCAACTGAAACAACCCAACTCAAGCATGCTCATGACTCACACACCCGATGCCAACATGCTAGAATGCAAAGGGGCTATACAAAACATATCAAATACGACCAAAACAACACCCAAAAGACCTCAATCATGATAAATCATGACCAAAAGCTTCACAAATCTAGGCAAGAATATGCAAGCATGATGGTCTAATGGCTAGATGCATTTCTAGGCAAAATGGGGGAATACAAAGCAAGTGTATTAAGCATGAGAGAGGCCAACAAACCAACATGGGACAGAGGTAAAACATGCTAAATAAACACCAAATAACCTCTGAAATTAAGCCAAACAAAGCTAGGCATACATGCTACCCTTATGAGCCAAAACATAAACAAAAAGAGAGACTAAGGGAAAGGGGTGTCCCTCTCCTTTGCAAGACCTCAAACCCCCTTCTTCACCACTGAAAATCCATTGGATTTCAGTGGTGAGAAGGCTAATACACCAAAGAAATAAAAACTTAATAAAGGAAGCTCAAAAAGGGGCCAAACAAGGCCTAAGAGGGGGAGGTCGACCCCCAATACCAAAACAACCTTAATGAGATATCTTGAGCATGCAAATACAAGTCTTTTTTCAGTTATACACAAAGTCTAAAACAATGAGCAAGATAGGCAAAAGTCTAGTGCAAGATTGGAGAATCTAAAGTGAAAGAGTTATCCTTGAAGAACCCTTGATGAACAGCAAGTGCAGCCTTCTTCTTTTGATCAAAACCAGTCCAAAACCTCGAGAACAAACCCCCAAAGCCTCTCAAATTCGAAGTATGGTGTAGTAGTGTGTGTTTGTGTGCAAAACTAAGAACAAACACACACTTTAGGCCCTCAAACCACACAAAATGAAGAGAGAGAGGATGATATATATCAGATATATATGTGTATAGCTCTATTTTTTTTGCTCAACCCTAACAAAGGAGGAGGAGAGGCTCTTATATAGATAAGGGAAAGCTTTGAAGCTTCTCAAAGAAGCTAAACAAAAAAGAGTCAAAGGGGGCAAGGCTTCCTGAGGAAGCTAGGACAGCTGGCAAGCTTCTTGAGGAAGCTTTGCCAAAGGGTCAAGCTTTGTCAAGAAGCTTTGACCAAAAGGGGGCAAAAGGGGCAAAACAGCCACATGTATGCCTCGGGGTAGGTTTAGTGCATTCCAGCTGGCACAACTGGCATGCACCATGCCTGAAAAAGGTAAAAAGGTGTTACCGGCCAGAAAAGGTGGTTATCGGCCAAACAGATAGTCGGCCGGCCATACTGAATGCCGATCGCCCAATGATATAATTCACCAATGGCCGGTAGCCTCAAAACATAGCCGGTGGCCTCAAACCAAGGTCGGTGGGTGTCAGGGGTAGCTAACAAGCTACTTTCTACCCTCAGAAGCAAAAAAACAAATGTTTGGTGCAAAACCAAACACAGAACAGTCGAGTTGAGAGATCCTGAGGCAAGGCGCGTAGCCAAGACCTTCGGGAACTCAAAACAAAACACAAACATGAGTAATCACCGAGTGTTCGAGCGGTGACGTCCAAGTCTTGAGGACGGTCAAAAATGGGGTGTCTACACTCCGGCTCGCGTAGTAGGAGCTCCCCTGGCACACCTCACGCGAAGCTCCTGGACTGGCGAATACTGTCGGGAGGCAACACATGTACCTCGGGCTCGTACGTCGTCGGGTTGAAGGGCCGAACACTGAGCGGCAAGAGCTCGAAATTGGGATCCATCTCCATCCCTGGAGGAGCCCCACCCTATGGAATATCATCCGCCTTCTCGAGAAGAGGGAGAAAATGGTCGAAGGTATGGAAAATGGGCAAGAATGCCAAAAGTCAACCGAAAGTCAACCCCGAGGGGTGAAAAATGGAGAAAAATGACAAGGCTCGGAAGAGGGCATGGAAATTAAGGATAACTTGGGGGAAACAAATCCCAAGTGATGGAAATCAAGAATGTGGCACTGAAATCACTTTTCAACCGGTTCAAAGTGTGTAAAACAACGAGGGTTTCGCGAATCGAAAGTTGTGGGATGCTTGGAAAAGTGTGTAAAGCTCAAATCAAAGGGAGGAAAATGATCTAGAGAGAGAGAAGGAATGATTTCGGCAAGGGAGGAGTAAAAGAATAGGGTTTGAAACCCTATACTTAAAGACTCGAGGTGAATGGACAAAACTGCCCCAAATTTGCCACTTTTGGCCGATCGGCTAAATTGTTGGCCGATAAGCGTGTTTGGTGGCCGATGGATGGCCGATGATTCCCCCTTGTGGTCGATGCACCTCCAATGCCCTTTTTAGGTGTAGTTCTGTTGATTGATACCGTCATCTTTCAAGAAAGTACAAGAAAATGCACTTTTGAAGCTTAAGCGGCCTCCGTGGTGACCCTGAACCGTGTCTTCCGTGCGCGACACTTGATACGCACAAGGTGTATCCTTTTTCGTATCCTTTTGTACATTGCAAGATTCGAAAATTGCTTTTGAATATGTGGCATTACAGTGTTTTGTCATGTTTACAAGGTGCGTTTGTTATATGCCTTTTCACTCTGACATTGAGCATGTCTCATCTTGTTTTTAGGTTGTATCTCAACATTGCAAAGAACATGTCTTTACCATGCTTACATTGAATATGTGCATCCCCATGTTGTTGCATTGTCATGCACCACCTTACTTGCGTTGTCACGCACATTCATTGCATTGTCATGCACCACCTTACTCGCATTGTCACGCACATTCATTGCATTGTCATGCACCACCTTACTTGCGTTGTCATGCACACTTGTTGCATTGTCATGCACCACCTTACTTGCGTTGTCACTCACACTTGTTGCACTGTCATGCACACCTTACTTGCATTGTCACGCACACTTGTTGCATTGTCATGCACACCTTACTTGCGTTGTCACGCACACTTGTTGCATTGTCATGCATACCTTACTTGCTTTGTCACGCACATTACTTGCATTGTTATGCACACTTTACTTGCGTTGTCACTCACGTTACTTGCATTGTTATGCGCACTCATTGCGTTGCCACGCACATTACTCGCATTGTTATGCACACTTCACTTGGATTATCACTTACGTTCTACTGGCATTGTTATGCAACTTTTCACATGCATTGCTATGCACCTTTCCATTGGAATCATATGTGCACGCGTTTATCTTGTATTGAAATTGTATCTTGGTATAGCGTTGAACATGTGTTTCTACTATATTGTATCTGTCAAAGTTTCCTTTTGTGCAGGTCCGATATTGTATGTACGGTTCATTTGAAGTTGGTGAAACCAAACAATGTTATATGTGTTTCAGTCAGAGGAACTCGCGGTGAGATCGTTCCTATTCCCACTTAAAATGTTGTATTTATTTTGCATGAATGCTTCATTACAGCCCTCTTTGCATGATCATAAGTTATGTTCCGCACCGTGCATGTCATTTGCATTTTTGCTCCTGTCTGCAGGCACATCTTATTGTTATCTTGTATGTTTGTCTAAGTCTTTGGCCTTGTCAAAAATGGGTCATCCCTGGGCTTTGACATTCACTCCCGTCATCTAATGACTTTTGAGTTTTGTCAAAGAGGGGCAACTGTAGACACCCCATTTTTGACCGTCCTCAAGACTTGGACATCGTCATTTGAACACTCGATGATCTTCCATGCTCGTGTTCGTTTTGAGTTTCTGAAGGTCTTGGCCGCACGCCTTGCCTTAGAACCTCTCAACTTGTCTGTTTTGTGCTTGGTTGTGGACCAAGAGCTGGTGGTTTTGTTTCTGAGGGAAGGGGGTGGCTTGTTGGCCAGCCCTACAACCCATCAGCCAGGCCTCATGCCTGTTGGCCTTGTCTTCTCTCCATCGGCCATCAATGTTGGCCGGTCGGCACTCTTTTTGGCCGATCGGCCATTTTTTTGGCTGAGACCCCTTTTTTTGCTTTTGCAGATATTTTTCTTCTAGCTAGTGCCAGCTGTTGGTCACTTGGTGTATCCTCCATACACGTGTATGGATGGATTCAAACCAAGTCCTAGCTTGTTCAAGAAGCTTGGGACTTGGTTTTTTATAAGAAAGGAGGCCCCTCTCCCTTTCCAGAGGTTCTGAAAATTGATATACAAAACATATATCTCTCATCTCTCTATATTTGCCTCTCTCCCTCTCTCTCTCTCTCTCTCTCTCTATTGCTTAAAAGTGTGTTTTGTCTTCACTTTTGAACTACAACACCTTGTAAAGCACCATTGCTTTGTTGCTGAGGTACTAGAGGACCTTGTTTGAAATCTCAAAGTTTGTTTTCTTTGGCTCAGAAGTGCTGGTTTACAGTGGTTCTTCAATGGTGAGCTATTATCCCTTTTTAAGCCTTGTTTTGCTTAAGTGTTTGGCCTCCTTTGCATATTGTTTTAGGCCTTGCTTTTAATTGAAAAAAGTCTTGTTTTGAAGTGCTTAGCATGTTTGTTTAAGGCTTTGTGGGTGTTGGGGGTGGTCTATCCCCCCCCTCCTTTGTGCCTTGTTTGGCCTTGTTTTGAGCCATCTCTTTTAGGCCTTTGGATCACCTTTGTTTGGCCTCTTTACCACTGGATTCCAGAGGAATTTCAGTGGTGGAAATGTGGTTTTGAGGCCTCAAATAGGAGGGGGTTGTCCCCCCTCTTCTTCTCTTGTGTGCTTGTGGTATTGGCTCACCAAGTTGGCATGTTTTTATACCTCTTTGTTTCTCCATTTCAGCATGTCTTAGGCCTTGTTTTGCCATGATATAACACTGTTTTGTCTTGGTTTGATCACATCATGCATGCTCCTTGTACTTGTAGTGCAAATCCTCTTATTAGCCTAATGTGCATCATGCTTTTGACCATCATTCTAGCATGCTTTTGGCTCTACTCAAGGAAGCTTTTGTTCATGTTTTAGCATGCTTAAGCTCTGATTCATGTTGTTTTGGTCATCCATGCCTTGCCTTGTATAGCCATAGTTCATTGTTGCTCACTAGCCTTGAGTTTCCAAGTCACTAGCATGCATTGCTTGGGCTATTTGCATGATTTGGCATCATTCGGTATGTGATTTCAGTCTGTGTAGTGTGTTCATTCCCTCACATGTGTCACTCTTTCGATACCTTTGGAAGGTTGTTCTTTATGCCTTAAATGTGAGCATATATGCATGCCTTTCTGCGTAAGCTTTTAGGCTGCCATATCAGTGCATTTTTGGTGTTATTTTGACATACCATAACTCTAATTTTAGTTGGTGAAGTCATCCCATGCTTGGTTTTGGTAGGTGTAATGCAATCATCCTTATTGGCCTTGTATGCGTCATGTTTTGTGCCTTCCATTTTAGCATGAGTTAGCCATATTAAAGCAAGTTTCTAGCCTTGTTTTGACCTGCATTGGGACTGTTTTGAGTCACCTTGGCCCTTTGGGGCTTGCTTGATATGGCCATGGTGTAAGTCCCTTGGCTAGCTTTAAGCTTTGAGCCCACTAGCATGCTTTATTTGTCATTTATGCATGATTTAGCATCCTTTGGAGTATAATTTCAGAGCTTACTTCACTGCCACACTCTCACATTTTATACTCCTTCAATGTGCTTGAGAGTTGGTGCCTCCATGCTTTGTTTGTGAACCAATTGGCATGCATGCTTGCATATACTTTTGGACCCCATTTTCAGCATGCTTTGGCCATTGTCTTGGCATGCATGAAGCTTATTTGTGGTTGGTTTGGTCCTTTAAGTGTTGCATTACATAGCCCTTGCCATTGCATGTTGTTGCATGCTCATGTTGCTTGCATATTGTTGTTGCATGTTCATGTTGTTTGCATGTTGCATGTTGCATATTGCATGTTGCATTATCTTTGCATGTTTGTTGCATTGCATTGTGTTTGGATCAGATGTTGATCCAAACACGGGGAACGAGGGGCGTTTCATACTTGAAGTGATGAAACGCACCTCATTCCTTAGGTCACTGACACCTTTGATCATGCATGATAAGGTGGAGGTTCATGGAGTCTTATGTGTTATTTGTGTGCATTCATTAACATTGATTTTTGCAACTCGGCTCCTTTGGCCATCATGCATTGAGATGCGTGATTAATGGCTCAAGAGCCGAGCACTACACTCCTTTGAGCATGTGACACGATAAGGAGTGTGATTGCATGCACATTTCCTTGTAGATACACTGCCATGCCTCTGTTAGTGCTCTGTTGCAGCAAAGGGAGAATTTGCAGGAAGCAGTGGCCGATCGACCACTTAGTATGCCGATCGGCTATCAAAGTTGGTCGATAGCCATAAACTCTGGCCGATGGCCACTCCTCTTGGCCGACAACTTCTCAGCATGTCCATAAGGTGGATCAGAAGTATCTTGGAAGTTGGCACAATTTTCAGAAGTCCAAAACAGTGCAAACAGAGGCATCATGAGCCACGGTAGTGGATTTCCTGGAGGACGCGATCGAGCATACATCATTCATTATTCCGAGGCAGAGCTGTGGTAGCCTATTTTAGTTCTTTACTTAGTTGATTTTGTAATTTAATTAATTTGATTAATTAGTTAAAGTTTTGTAATAATTAATTAGCTAAGTTAGTTAATTAGTTGATTTGTAATAATTAGTTTAATTAGCTTAGATTAGCTAGTTTAGCTTATTATTCAGACCGTTCGTCGAGAGGGCACGACTGTTGTAATAACTGTGCGTGTGTGTGATGCATGTTTTCGAACCCCCTGTTCTTTCTCCCTTTTATTTACCAGCTTTTGATGGTTAGTTTTAGGGCATGTTTCAATTAGCATACTTATGCTCGCATGTTTGCATTCATTCATCTATCTTGCATGCACCGGGCTCGGCGCATCATACTAGCTGCATTGTATTTCAATACCAATTTGAATACATGTTATCTAGTTGCATTCACATGACATCTTAGAATAGTCGAGCCTATCTTTGTTGCATTTTGCATGTGTTGCATTAGGCATTGTTGACATAGCTAGGATCATGCATTGATCACTAACTAGCTTCTGTTTTGGCTTGGAGTACACTGTGAGTGTTTATGCTTTAGCATCCTTGGATGTGTGTAAGTGACTACCATGATAGCATGCTTGACATGGGGCTAATTGCTTAAGTGTTTAACTACTTGAATGCCTGTGGGTGAAGGTTTGATTGCCTGAATTGGAACAACTCGATGATTGTGAGTTTTAAGCCCACTTGAAGTGGCAAAATCATGTTTTTCTAAGCCCACTTGACGGTGGCAAATCCGCGTCTTAGCCTACTTGCGAGTAGCACCTTCAAACCATTTTCGAAAAACAAACATAAGTTGTTTTGTTCCAATCTGCGTGATAGAGTCTATACTTGTATGCTGTGCGCATCACATAGTAAGTTAGGTTAATAAACCGGAATAAAAACACATGTGTTTTCAAAAACAACATATCATGTTAGTAGAGGCCGATCTTTGATCGGGCGAGCGTGGGTGCTCATTTCATGACCTTCCCCCATCGTACCCAAGCTTCCGAGCCGAGGCAACTTTGGTGATGATGGACACGTGGTCTTAGGCATGAGTCAAGGTTTCCTAAATTTCTCCAAAACAAATATTTAGGTGGCGACTCTGAAATCTGGCAAAATAGTCCATGTTTGGCGCTTTTTGAATCAAAATCTGATTTTCCAAAATGATTTGTCGGATTTGGACTCTTTGGTGATTTATCAGTCTTACATTGCACTTTGTGAGATTAGATTCAGAACCGTGACATGAGTCTGAACTGTAGTAGCTAAGAACTACAATTCGGGCCCTCGCGCGTGGAGCAAAGTTCCGGGCGATCTACAGCGGACTGCGATCTCAGCTTGGCGGGTATCATCAAGCTGCATTGTCTCAATAGTCTGCTGGAGCTGACAAAGCATATCTTCCATCATGACTGCAGGATGCTGAGCTATCAAAACTAGTGAATACTCTCTTTCTGGAGTAGAAGTAGAAGATTGGGCCTGACTAAGTGCAAGCGAAGCAAAAGGAGACTGCTAGATTGGTGAATTCTGCCTGATCCTCCTCCGTTTGGTAACCGGCAGGAGTGAAACAAACACTGGCTGTCCCCTAACAAGATCCATGGATCTACAAATCCTTCTAACTTGGGTCCAGAGTGCTTAGGGGGTAACTGAATCGTCTGAAGTAATGGTGAAAAACTACCTTGCAAAAGAAAATAAAGCCAAAAGAAATAAAAATCAGAAACCGCACAGCACCTTGTGATCATAAGCTGGAGAACTGTACTCAACACTGATTCTGTCCCCAAAAACTGATACCCAAACTTGCAACTGATACATACATTCCTGTAGAGTTTCACTCTAAAAGCACATATCATGCAAGTGAGAGCTAAAACACCCCTATGATGGGGTAGGGTTACCCTGTCCTAGTTTCGTCAGGAACTAGGGGTTTCACTACGCAAAACATGCGGTTTCACAAAATTCCTACATTCAAGTAAGCAATCTGTCCTAGTTTGGAACAGTCTCTATGGTTTTCGATATGCAACTAGGTCGATTGGTCAAAAAGGGTTTCTCAGTAAGGCTACTGAATATACCTCTCACACCTAACACCGAGAAGTGAAAGAAGGATCAAACGGTACGGCAGTAGTCTAGATTCAGGGGTTGTGTTCCCATCGTGGCTGAGCCTATAACTGGTCAGCCTTTTGGCAAGCTTTTCCAAGCAAGCCTCTGGCAAACCATTCAGGAATAGTAGATGGAAAACACTTTTACTTAGGCGCACTGATGCAAATGCAAATACAAATTCAAAGAAGTACATAAGTGCAGATAAAATAACATATCATAAGTTCGAGTCAAGTTTTCTAAGTCTCCAGCAGAGTCGCCAAAAATTGTAGCTCGCCTTTTTTGCACCCCCCCTTTTGGAAGCTCTAAAAGAAGCCCTACAGTTCGGACTCCCGTGGTTCTGAATCTAATCTCACAAGTGCAATGTGAAATTGATAAGCACCAAAGAGTCCAAATCTGGCAAATCGTTTTGAAAAATTGATTTTGAATCAAAAAGTACCAAAATTGGACTGCTTTGCCAGATACAGAGTCGCCACCTAAATATTTTATTTTGGGAAAATTTAGGAAACCCTGACTCGTGCCGAAGGCTATGTGTTCATCATCACCAAAGTTGCCTCGGCTCGGGAACTTGGGTACGAAGGGGGAAGGTCATTAATTGAGCACCCCCGTTCGCTCGATCAAAGATCGGCTTCTACTAATCATGATATGATTTTTTTATAAACATTATGTGTTCTTATTCGGATTATTAAATAGCTTTACTATGTAATGTGCATAAGAAAATATAGACTAGTTTGCTCAAATTAGAACAATTCAATTCATGTTTGTTTGTGAAAATGGTTTGAATTTGCCACCTCAAGTGGGCTTAAAGTTTGCGGATTTGCCACCAAGCATAGTGGGCTTAAAACATGATTTGCCACTCAACAAAGTGGGCTTAAAATGCACATTCGTTGAATTGTTCCAATTCAAACAACAACTCTTCATCCACATGCATTCATGTAGTTTAGCCAGTAAGCACATAGCCTCATTGTGAACATGCTAATCATGGCAACATTCACACTTATGCAAGTATGCTAAAGCGTAAAAACTCACGTAGTAGTCCATGCTAGGAAGATATGAGTTAGAAAAATATGCATGATTCCTAACTATACAAGATGCCTAATGCAACACATGCAATATGCAATTAATAGGCTCGGCTACTAATATGCCATATGAATCGATTTGATAACATGCAATTAAACACGTATTCAAAGAATTTTTTGAAATTGCAATGCAATTTGAATGATGCACCGAGCCTCGGTGCATGCAATACAAATGAATGGATGCAAGCATGCGATATGCTAATTAAAACATGTCCCTAATCTAACCATCGAAAGCGAATAAATAAAAGGGAGAAAGACGTGGAGTTGGAAGACATACACACATGCACACACACTTATTTACAACATCATGCCCTCGTGAAGGAGGGTTCGAATGAATAAGCTAAGCTACACTACTTAAATTATTCTAATTAAGGTACTTAGACGAATTATTACAAATCAAATACATAAATAGTAAACTAATTACTAATTATTACAACACTTTAACTAACTAGCAAACTAATTAATTAACTTCCAACACAAACGTGCACGAACTAAGCAATTAAGAGATTAAACTATGCTGCCACTACTCCACCTCGGGAAGTAGGAGATGCACATGCTCGGTTTTCGCCCCCAAAAGACCTCCGTTTTGCTCTCGAAAGTCTTTGTTTGTAGGGTTAAGCATTTCCAGAATTTTTCTGCTCCACCTTACCAAATATTCTCTGAGGCTTACATCAATGGCCTGCCGGCCATTGATGGCTACTGCCGGCCCTCTACCGGCCAAAAGTGTACATTGCCGGCCACTGATGCACTGGGTCTCCATGCTACAACAGAGCACAAACAGAGCAAAAGAAAAGTTTTTCTAAGGGTTTGCTTGTATTGTATCCCTCCTTATCATCTCAATATGTCAAAGGAGTGACACATTTGGATCGAAAACCACCAATCAAGCAATTTCATCGCATGATGGCCAAAGATCCAAGTTGTACAATTTCAATAAGTGCACAAATATGACCAACAAGACCGCCACCCTATCATGCAAGATCAAGGGCAATGGAGACCAAGGAAAATGGTACATTTCGTCACTTTTGAGTATGAAATGTCCCGTTCTCCTTGTGTTCAAACTAACGTCCGATTTGAACACATGCAATGCAACACAAAGACATGCTTACCTTGTCACTTTTACTTGTCAATTTTGTCTACACATTTTAATTACTAAATCATTCTTTAATCCATTAAGTCCATTGATGAGTGTCCTCTAATGGAAAGAGATCTCAAACCACAAAGTGCTTTGGGCATGAAAAGGCATTACACTATTGGTAATGAACCCCCTAAGGGATTAAACCATTAGGTGTAACTGTAGACACCCCATTTTTGACCGTCCTCAAGGCTCAGTTGTGCTTGCAGGTACATCTGGACACAAGTTCGATTGCTCATTGGGCATTCGACTTTCCCAGTGGAATGTCACAGGTTCGAGCTTCCAGGCCCTATATCCTTTCTGCCCCATTTTTGGACCATGGTTTGGTCTCTCCATTTGGGTTCTGTTGGTGCATTGCCAGCCATCCACTTTGCCTTGTCGGCCATTGATTGAGCCTACCGGCCATCAATGAGCCACTGTCGGCCATCCCTGATGGCCAGCAACCCCCCAGTCTCACCTGATTTCGCTCCAGATCTTTTGAGCCAGCTGGATTTTCTTCATCTGCCCTCCATACACGTGTATGGAGGGATGAAGCGCTTGCCAAGCTTCTTGAACAAGCTTTGGCTTTGCTTTCCTTCTATATAAGGAGAGAGCCTCTCTCCTTATTAGAGGTTCAAGTTTGCCATTTTTATGTGTTGCATTGTTTGGATTAAGCCCTCTCTCTATATATATATACATTGTTGCCCATTTGTGCATTGAAGTTCATTTTCCTTGCACTTTTACACTACAACACATAGAGATACACCACCACCATTGGCTTGAGGTTCTTGGGAGGCCTTCTTGAGCTTTGAAAGTGAGGTTTTATCCCCTGAAGTTGCTGTTCTCGAAGTTGGTCTTCAAGGGTAAGTTTCTTCCCCTTTTTAGCATTTTCTTGTACCTCATTTTGGCCATCCTTGCACATTGATTTAGGCCTGGCTTTCAACTGAAAAAATTATTGTATTTAAGTTCTTTTGGTGGTTGTTTAAGGTCCTTTTGCTGTTGAGGGTCTTGAACCCTCTTGTTGGCCTTGTTTGGCCTTGTTTTGAGCCATGCCTTAAGGCCTCCAAGCTAGCCTTGGTTTGGCCATCGAACCACTTAAATCTAGTGGATTTTTAGTGGTAGGCATGTGGTTTTGAGGCCTTAAATCAGAGGGGGTGGCCCCCTCTCTTTTCGTTCTTGTTTACTTGCATTTTTGGCCTTCCAAAGGAGCATGCCTCTATGTATATTTTAGGCTTGGTTCCGGCCCTTTTTTGTGACTTTTAGGACCTTCCTTAAGTTCGTCCATGGCTGGTTTGGTCACATTTTGCATGCATCTTGTATGTGTAGTGTAATCCCATTCATAGCTCATCAAAGTAGCATGTTTGCGTAGCTTTTGTTGAGTCCATTTCAGTAGGTTTTTGGTGATGTTTTACCATGCCATAGATCTATTTTGGGTTGGTTTTGCCACTCCATGCATGTATAATACACTTGTAGTGTAAATCCCATAAATTAGCTTCATATGCTTCTTGCTTTAGCATGTTATCCTAGCTTATGTTGAGCCCATTTCAGCATGTATTTAGTCATCATTTGGCATGTCATGACTCTATCTTTTGCTGGTTTGGTCATCCTTTGCATCCTCCATATAGTTGTAGAACAAATCTTGTTTACTAGCCTTTTGTGCATGATGTTTTGACTCATCATCCTAGCATATTTTGGCTTTGCTCTAACATGATTTTATGCTTATTTTGGGCTGTTTTAGAACTGTTTTGGGCTGCCATGGCCATATCACTCATGCTTTGTATAGCTATAGTGTAAATGTTTAGGCTAGTCTTGGGTTTTGAGGCCCCTACCATGCCATACATGTGATGTTTCCATGTTTTGCCATCATTTCAAATGCTATTTCAGTCCATGAAATGTAGTCACATACTTGAATTTGACATGCTTTGAATGTCGTTAAGAGTTTGTGCTTTATGCCTCAAGAATGAACTTGTGTGCATGCCATTAAGCCTAAGCCTTTGGCTCATCATTTCAGAGCATTTTTGGTCTTGTTATACCATGATGTAACTCTGTTTTATGCTGTCCAAGTCATGCCATGTTTGGTTTTAATGGGTGTAGTGCATTGCCTCTTTTATAGCCTTGCATGCTCCATGTTTTTGGCCTTTTGTTCTAGCTTGTATTGGCTAGGTTCTAGCATGTTTTTAGCCTCATCTTGACCTTCCTTGGGACTGTTTTAGGTCCCTTGGCCCTTTGGGGCTTGCCTTGTATGGCCATGGCTTAAGTCCCTTTGTTTATTTTGTACTTTGAGCATCCTAACATGCTATGCTTGCATTGTTGAGTTGATTTGGCATCACTTTACATGAGATTTCAGAGCTTACCTCATTGTCATATATCCATGTTTGTTGCTCCTTAAGTGTGCTTAAGAGTTGTCCTCTTTGTGCCTTAATACTTGAGCCAATTGGCATGCATGTTTGTCTTGCCATTTCATGCTTTCCATGTCATCAATTCAACACTTTTGGCCACTGATTTGGACCTATTTGAGAGCTGTCCATCTTAAGTGTAAGCTCATCTTACCATGTTGTCACATGCTTGTCTCATCTTGTATGTTATCGCGTACTTGTCTTCCTTCACATGCCTTGTATGTTTGCATGTTCATGTTGCATTTTATCATGTTGTCTAAGGTTATTACCTCACATCATGCTTATATGCTTGTTGCATGCTTGAGTTACACTGCTTGTTGCATGCTTAAGTCATATTGCATGTTTGCCATTTTTATGTGTTGCATTGTTTGGATTAAGTGTTAATCCGAGCATGTGGAACGAGGGGCGTTTCATACTTCAAGTGATGGAACATGCCTCAATTCTCGGTCGCCGAAGCTGTTGATCATCCATGATAGGCTTTACATGTTTATTTGTGCATTCATTTTTATATTGATTTGCGCAAGTTGGATCTTTGGCCGTCATACATCGGGATGCGTGATTGATAGTTGTGGATCCGACTAGGCCTCTCCCTTGATGTTTTGAGGTGATATGGGGTGGCATAGTGCGTACATGTCCTTGGGAGACCCTCAATTTTCTCTATTTTGTGCTTTGTTGCAGTTTGGTGTCACAGCACACCGGTGACCGACACCTCTTCATCCTTGGCCGGTAGCCTTTCATCCTTCGCCGGCAGTGCCTTGTTGTTGGCCGATAGCTCTCCTTTCATGGCCGGCAGGCCACTGGTGAACTCTCCAGCAGTGTTTTGGTAAGTCTCCGCAACAAACACTGGAAGACACCCTGCAAACAAAGCCTCAACAGAGCAATGGGAAGGCGTTTCGAGGCGAGAAACCAAATGCGAGCATGCATACCCTCCTTCTTCACACAGAGCTGGAGCAATTCATTTTATTGCTTACTTGTTAGTTAGCCGTTGTTAGTTGTAATTAATTAATTTGTTAATTAATTAGGTTTTGTAATAATTAGTTGTAGCTACTTATTCAATTCAATTATGTAATAATTAATTTGCTTGTTAGTTAGTTAATTAGGTGGTTTGTATTATTTATTCGGATCCTCCATTGAGAGGGCCAATTTTGTAATAAGTGTGCGTGCGTGCGTGCGTTTCTTCCAACCCCACGTCTTTCTCCCTTTTACTTACCTGCTTTTGTTGGTTAGTTTTAGGTCATTTTCAATTAGCATACTTATGCTTTGCATGTTTGCATCCATCCATCTGTCTAGCATACTTATGTCTGCATGTTTGCATATATTCATCTATCTTGCATGCACCAGGCTCGGCGCATCATACAAACTGCATTGTATTTCAAATTCCAAGTTGAATACATGTATCAATAATTGCATCTCAAATGTCATATTAGAATAGCTGAGCCTATTTCTAGTTGCATTTTGTATGTGTTGCCTTAGCCATCTTAACATGAACTAGGATCATACATGATTACTAGCTAGTTCTCTGTTTTGGCTTGGAGTACAGTGTAAGTGTTTATGCTTTAGCATCTTGCATGAGTGTGAGCGCAGCCATGATAGCATGCTTGCCATGAGGCTATTTGCTTAGTTGATATAACTGCCTGAATGCCTGTGGGTGAAGGTTGGATTACTTGAATTGGAAGAATTCACCAAATCTGCATTTTGGCCTACTTACGAGTAGCAAACTTCAAACCATTTCCAAACAAACGGATATGCAATGCTTTGTTCCAAATTAGGCGATCTAGTCTATACTTGTTTTGCTGTGCACATCACATGGTAATTAATCGGAATAAGAACGCATGTGTTTTCAATAACTCGATATCATGTTTAGTAGTGGCCGATCTTTGATCGGGCGAGCGGGGGTGCTCATAGCTGACCTTCCCCAATCGTACCCAAGTTCCCGAGCTGAGGCAACTTTGGTGATGACGAACACGTGGCTTTAGGCAACGAGTCAGGGTTTCTTAAATTTTCCCAAAATAAAATATTTTGGTGGCGACTCTGTATCTGGCAAAGCTATCCATGTTTGGCACTTCTTTCTTAAAAATCAGTTTTCTAAAACGATTTGCCAGATTTGGACTCTTTGGTGATTTATCAATCTCACATTGCACATTGTGAGATCAGATTAAGAACCGTGACAAATTGAGTCCGAACTGTGGAAAAGCATAAAGCCTCCTCCCCGGGGCGCGTCTACCGTTTCTGGCGACTCTGCTGGGGATTTAGAGAGCTTGATTCGAACTCATGATATCTTGTTTTTACTACACTTATGTGTCTCTTTGCATTGCATTTGCATTGATGCGCCTAGGACACCATGTTTGTCGTGTGCTATTCCTGAACGGTTTGTCGGAGGCTTGCTTTGAAAAGCGTGCCATAAGGCTGACCGATTGCGGTCTCTGCCATGACAGGAACACAAACTCCAATTTTCACCGGGGCACCCTTTTGACCATTCGACCTAGTGCATATTCGGAATTCATAGTGACTATTCCAAACTAGGACAGGTTGCTTACCCGATTATAGGTTGTTTGAAATCGCTGCGTGCGTAGTAAAACCCTAGCTCCTGACAAAATAGGACAGGGAAACCCTACCCCAACATAGGGGTGTTTTGGTTCTCATTTGCTTGCTATGTGCTTTTAGAGTTGTGTCTCTGGAGGAATGCACGTATCCGTTTGCAAGTCTGGGTATCCGGCCTGAGGGCATCAGCGTTTTGAGAATCAGTTATATCTATGGGTATCAGATTCAGTTTTGGGGCAGTGATTTTAGGGAACAAGTGATCGGTAGTAGAGTACAGTTATTCAGCTATGCCTGTGTCTGTCCTGATAAAGTTGGGCTGAAATGCTGCTTGTTTTCTCTTTCAGTTCAGAGATTTAGTTCAGAATAACCAGTATTCTCCTTCGCTAAGGCAAGGCAGACATTTGATCCGTCAGTCACCAGTCATATCACCTCCGCTCAGTTCAGCGGATTTATGATGACACAAAATTCAGAGAAAATTGTGGTTATGGCAGCCGCGTTAAACCAAGGAATCACCTTGCAGGGTGAGACCGACGTCGAAGTACCACACCTGCCCAGGTCGCCTGCCGCACATCCGATCTGGGAACCCCAGTTGTTTCAAGCTCGTGAGCCCACCACATTCGAATCGATAGGAATGATTGGTGACCTTTAGAGGTCTATGGCTGATCTCGCCTACAGAATTTCGGCTCCGCCACCAACCATATTGTATGCCGGGAACTTCATGTCGCAGGAGCCCCCGCTACTGGGGCGAATTGTAATTGAGCTCAGCCAACCTGAAGCTGTCTCAAGCTCTGGCAATGACATGCCAACGACAACAGGGTTTCGCACTGAAGCAGCAACCTAAACCTTCCACCAAGCTGAGGCTAGTGGAAAGAACAAGTTGAAGATGGACACTGATCCCTATGAACAACTTCAGCAAGCTGTCGAGACTCTAAAATCCGAGGGGTTGAATAAGCAACAAGTACTCGTGGTTCTGGCTAAGATTGTGGATGACATCTTCCCCACTCAGACCGAAAGTAGTTCATGCCAGAGGGAAAATCGGGATAGGGACCGTCCTATCAGAGCAGCCCCGTTTAATCCTAACCCTCCACCAAGAAAAGATCAGAGAGCCAAGGCAGCACCCGCCGATCCTTTTGCTAGTGCGTCCAGCAAAAGTTCACGGACTGAAGCATCTCCCCCAAAGTCACAGGGTCTTCCACGCCCTCTATACGCCTTTGTCCAAGGCGCTTCAAATCCTCACTAAAAAGGGGCATCTGAAACCCCTCGAGCCTCTGCCTCTCTCTAGTATCTTCCAGCTAGTCATGATGCCACCCAGTACTGTGCGTACCATTAACAGACCGGCTACACCACCGACAACTGCTTCCATCTTCGCCATGAAGTGCAGGATCTGTTCGACAATGAGGTCATCCTCCCACCGAGCTCAGCAAAGTCTGTCATCACTGAGTTGGTGGACTTTGAGGATAATACAAGTATGTAATCAGGGGTTGGACCACCTGCGGGCAGCGCTCGGTTTATTTCATATGTGGCGTATGGCACGCACTATTTTGAGCATTTGCGAATGTTGGTTTTTGTAGTTTCTGACTTGGGTGTTGAGTCAGTTTTGTGATTTTGTTTTGAGTCTGTCTCATTGTTTTGAGTCAGCCTTTTTGGTTAGGGTCTGTCTTGTTGTCTCGAGTCAGTCCTGTTGTATAGGAGTCGGGTGATTTCGGGGTTGTTACCTCGGACATCATTATTTTGTTTTGTGATTGTCTTTTCCATTTCTTTTGAGTTTGTCTCTGTTGTGGAGCCAGTTGCAACTAGGAAATCTGAATGAAACAGCTGTGGCTATCATGTTTTTTGTGCTTATTGCTACTTCGAGCCTGTTGTGCCAACAAGTCTAGAATGAAATGGCGGAGCATCTAACCTGCTCTTCTGCACCTTTTAAATCATTGCATTGACCTAAGTTTTTCAAAATATTTTTTGAATACTGTGATGAAAACGAAGATGAAGGAATTCCTCGGGTTTTGCAAAATTTGTTCATTTGAGAGAAAGGGAGGCATGCTAAGCCCTTAATGAATGAAATCATGCTTGTTAATGTGAGTAGTGAGAAGGATCCTGGCTTGATCCAGATTGGGTCTACACTATCTTCAGCACGAGCGATTTGTCGCTTTCTTAAAAGATTTCACAAAATGTTTTGCGCGGTCCCGCGAAGACCTGTGTGGAATCGCTCTTGAGATTGTGCAGCTAGGATCGCTCTCAGTCTCGAGATTCAACTCCTTCACCTTCAAAACCTTGAACCTTGATTCAGGATGTTCGACGGTCAACCGCAATGTAAGTCCTGTGTGGCCAGATTCAAAGCAGCCCGAACTAGGGGCCAGAATATCAGAGGTGATCAAAAGAAGCTTGTGAAGCTAGATCAGAAGCACCCCTCGAACTTGGGGCAAAAGAATTTCAAATGTGCTCGAAGAGCCAAAGATGGATCATTCTGCAAACCAATGAAGGCCGGCAAGAATGCCAAATCCCAGAAGGGAGGAAAGAAGAAAGTATTGCTGAAGGACAATTGAGTTCCTATCCATAACACTAGGGGCAAAATTTAGCCCCCATTAGATGGACTCCTACATCATCAGCGAACAACAGCCACTCTCATGGATTCAGATGGCCTCGAGGTCCTGAAACCATTTGACATGGACAAAGCTACACTTTTACCCTTGAGAGGCTTGCTGGGCCAAAAACCCGGAAAGGCGACCCAGGCAAAAGTTAGAGCAAATAAAAATAGAAAAATGCAAAGAATAAAAAAAGAAGAAGAAAAGAAATGAAAACAAAAAAGGAATTGAAAGAAAGAAGAAAAACTGAGCTTGTAAGGTTGAAAACCCGCAAAGGGCGGCCTTGGTAAAAGTTAGAGCGCAAAAGGAGAGAGTAAATACACGAGTGAACCCAAACCGGAACTATGTAAGGCTTGATTCCCATGCTTGGGATACGTAGACAACTTCATCATGAAGTCTAGCCACAAACACATCCAAATCGACTATGTCCATGTAATGGTTCCGATCATCTTTTCCTTCTCTGTATCCGAGAGTTTGGTTGTGATCGCCACTGTGAGAACTGGTTACAGTGTGCTGCGGCGCTATCCAAACAAGGGGCAACTTTCCGTTGCCATGAGTCGCCATTCAAACGAGGGGCAACTTTTCGTTGCCGTGCAGTGTCGTTCAAACAAGGGGCAATTTTCCATTGTTATGGATCTGAGGTTGTGCATCTCAAGAGTAGGTTCTGTGCTCGTTGAGCAGTGGCCGTTTGCAAAAACAGTTTTTGAGAATTTTTACTGAGGTTGACTAATTTTCTCAAAAATTATTCCATTTTTCCAAAACTGGACCATATCTTGGACCCAAAAAAGGAAAATTTTCAGTGCTCATGCCTGACTTGCATGATTTTAAATCAGAAAATCGAACAAGTATGTTAATCTAACTCTCATATTGGTCAAAATTGTTTTAGTGGAAAACCAAAACAAAAAAAAAATGGTCATAATGATGAACTAGGGGCATAGTTGAGTCAGGCTTCCTGCCTTTCCCCCATCGTCAACATACTTGCCAGAAAGGGCACAGCTGAAGCTGCCAACAAAGGGCTGAAAGCTCTCTCATCCTCCGAGCAACGAGGTATCAAGCCAAGTGCGAAACACGAACTGGAATGGATCAAGATATTCCACTCCCTCATCTGGGCAGATCTAATCATGCCCAAACTCCCTAGCAGAACATCGTCAACCGATGTTAGCTGCAGATTTGCTACACACTCTGTTGTAACGTAACCCCTCTGCGAGAGAAACTCACTGTTGTGAACAAGAATGAGAATCTGGTAGAACACCAAGGGCATGAGCCCGCAACTTCCTGTTTATCTATCAACCACCCAGGGGAGGGATAAAAAAATCAGAGAGATTGAAGAATAGAGAGATGTGCGCTGAGAGAAAAAGTGAGAAAAGTGCTTTTTCAGAAAAACAGAGCTTGATGGCCGAGTGATGTGAGAATCACAATTAAGAAAGGGTGGGAAACAATACCCGGAGAAACTGGCTCCTCGCGAACTGAGAGGTCTCTCGTCTTTGTAACACGTATGTGTGTCGTGTTGTTTGTTTTGTTTCTCTCGATTCCTGCTTTGAGTTGTTCTGAGTGTTTCTCAATGAGTTTAGGTTGTTTACCTTTGTTTTCCGTTGTTGAGTCGCGGTGCGCTGTGTTCAGTCGTAAGCTCAATACCAGGTTAAGAACTCATTTCTTAATTTTGAAAATAAAATCGTCTTGTGCTCAGAGTGCTGTGCCATTCTCTACATTTGTACAGAATAGGGTTTGTTCCTTCATAAAGCCGCAGGGTTTAACCCAGGTCATGTGAGAACAATGAAGCCAGGACCTATCTGAAGTTATATGGGTTCCAGTTTGCGAAGCAAAAGGAATTTTGGAACATTTGAGTGTGTTTCAACCTCTGCAAGTGCAGTCATTACATCCCGTACATTCAGAATGAGCTGGGCATTTAGAATGAGTAGTATGCTGTTATGGGCTGTGTTCAGAGTAAACAGGGGTACTGTGTTATGAGCTACATGTTCAGAATGAGCAGTGTGTTGTACAAGCTGTGTGTTCAAAGCGAATAGAATGCTGTGCCAACTATTCTCATGACAGAATGGCAATCAGAAGTGCTCTCCCGGAGTATCAATTCGTGCCAAAGGTACCTTAGCTATGTTTGCAATGAGTTCCTAAGAGATCAATTGCGACGGTGGAAACTAGAGTTCGAACGGCTGTTGCCTGGAACACAAAGGTTTGAGATTTCTGAGACTAAAGTCTGGTTTGAATACCCAAGTGTCAATCCTCGGCTTGAAACCTGTATGGAAGCCCCATAGGTTGAGGTAGCGGGTATGCACCTCGATTCTGGATACTGATCCAACCTAATCTGTCACCTCTTTGAAGAATAGGGAAAGTTATGAGTATGATCAGGAAGAAAAGTGGCATCCGTGGTTTCCCTAGCAGATGTCGCTCCGTGTCAGTATTTTAGCACCTTTGTACTGTGAGTTAAAGGTTACCGTTCGAAGAACACAGGGGGAGATCCCCGGCAGAGTAGAGCGGTTTACCGCCACTCACATCATGAGGCGCTTTCTAAAGTGCTGCTTCGATTGCTTATGGCATCCCCTAAACATCATGCTCTATATTGCTTGTAATATGTATCATATCATCACACATATTGCATAAACGCATCTTGTACTATACTTAGTCTTGTTGTCACATAGAATATACACATTACATTGGATGTACGTCGTTGATCTTTTGCATAGAGTATGAACATTGCATGGAGCACGTTTTATTTGCTTTGTTTTACATCTTTATTGTGCTGTCACGCACATTAAGCATTGTATTGCATTCTACCTATCAAAATCCTTTCTCGTTCATGCACAGTATTGTATGTACCATTCATTTAGACACATTCCGGTTCAGTTTGATAGATACCTTTCTCCTCTCGCATTTGGCATGCATTTGGACTTACCTTTCTCCTCTCGCGTTTGGCGCGCGTTTGGATACCTTTCCTCTCTTGCATGTCATATGCTGAGAGATACTTTCCTCCTCTCTCGCGTATGATACGCTGAGAGATGCCCCCTCTGCTCCCTCTCGTGTGCTATGCTGAGAGACTTTTCTCTTTCCTCTCTCGCGTGTACTGCGCTGAGAGGCTTTTCTCTTTCCTCTCTCGCGTGTGCTACGCTGAGAGGCTTTTCTCTTTCCTCTCTCGCGTGTGCTACGCTGAGAGGCTTTTCTTTTTCCTCTCTCGCGTGTACGCTGAGAGGCTTTTCTCTTTTCCTCTCTCGCGTGTGCTACGCTGAGAGGCTTTTCTCTTTCCTCTCTTGTGTGTGCTACGCTGAAAGACTTTTCCCTTTCCTCTCTTGCGTGTGCTACGCTGAGAGGCTTTTCTCTTTCCTCTCTCGTGTGTGCTACGTTGAGAGGCTTTTCTCTTTCCTCTCTCACGTGTACTATGCTGAGGGGCTTTTCTCTTTTCCTCTCCCGCGTGTGCTACGCTGAGAGGCTTTTCTCTTTCCTCTCTCACGTGTGCTATGCCAAGAGGCTTTTCTCTTTTATGCTGAGAGGCTTTTCTCCTTTCCTCTCTTGCGTGTGATACGCTGAGAAGTTTTACCTTTTCTTCTCTCGCATGTGATACGCTGAGTAGTTTACCTTCCCTCTCGCATGTGATACGTTGAGAGGTTTTCTCTTTTCCCTCCTCGCGTGTGCTACGCTAAGAGGTCCTTCTTTTTCTAAGACACGGGGATACATCCCTATGTCTCTTCTTCCTTTTGAAACTCGGGGTTATCTCCCTTTGTCTCTCCATCTCTGGTTTAGAGCATTCGGAATACGTTCCAAATGCTTGTACCATTCCGGAACAGCAGGGATACGTCTCTGTGTTTCTCTTTTGTTTCTTCCTCACACAATTGCAGCGTGTTTGGAACTTATCTCAGGTTGTGCTAAATACGCGCCTGATTGTTTGTTTTTACACCTCTTCTCACGAATTCTGCGTGGTTAGAGTTTTGTTTCTTCCTCACACGATTGCAGCGTGTTTGGAATTTTTCTCAGGTTGCACTGTATACGCTCCTAATTGTTTGTTTTTAGACCTCCTCTCATGGTTTCAGCATGGTTGGAGTTTGTCGCCCTTTTTGCATCTAGTTTACATTTGCATTGTCTTGTATCTAGTTTAATTTGCATTGACTTGCATCTAGTTTACATTTACATTGTCATGCATCTAGCTCACATTTGCATTGTCTTGCATCTAGCATTAATTTGCATTGTCTTGCATCTAGTTTAACCTGCATTGTCTTGCATTCCATCTAGTTTAACCTGCATTATTTTGCATCTCATTAAACCTGCATTGTTTGGCATCTCATCGAACCTGCATTGTTTTGCATCTCATTACACCTGCATTGTCTTGCATCTCATTACACCTGCATTGTCTTGCATCTCATTACACCTGCATTGTTCTGCATCTCATTAAACTTGCAATGTTTTGCATCTCATTCAAACCTGCATTGTTTTGCATCTCCAATTTCTTATCCTAACTAGCGCTGTTACGCAAGTTATTGTGCGTTGTTGCGCAATTTCTTATCCTAACTTGCGCTGTCACGTAGGTTATTGTGCGTTGTTACGTAATTTCTTATCCTAACTTGCGCTGTCACGCAGGGTATTGTGTGCTGTTACGCAAATTCTTATCCTAACTTGCGCTGTTACGTAGGTTATTGTGCGCTGTTACGCAATTTCTTTTATCTTAACTTGCACTGTCACGCAGGTTATTGTGCGCTGTTACGCAAATTCGTATCCTAACTTGCGCTGTTACGCAGCTTGCGCTGTTACGCAGGTTATTGTGCGCTGTTACGCAAATTCTTATCCTAACTTGCGCTGTTACGTAGGTTATTGTGCGCTATTATGCAATTTATCCTAACTTGCGTTGTCATGCAGGTTATTGTGCGCTGTTACGCAAATTCTTATCCTAACTTGCATTGTTACGTAGGTTATTGCGCGCTGTTACGCAATTTCTTATCCTAACTTGCGTTGTCACGCAGGTTATTGTGCGCTTTCTTATCCTAACTTGCGCTGTCACGCAGGTTATTGTGCGCTGTTATGCAATTTCTTATCCTAACTTGCGCTGTCACGCAGGTTATTATGCGCTGTTACGAATTTCTTTTATTCTAACTTGCGCTGTTACACAGGTTATTGTGCGCTGTTACGCAATTTCTTTTATTCCAACTTGCACTGTTACGTAGGTTATTGTGCGCTGTTACGCACCTTTTTATCTTAACTTGCGCTATCACGCAGGTCATTGTGCGTTGTTACACACCTTTTTATTCTATCTTGCGCTGTTCTGCTGGTTATGTGCGTTGTTACGCACTTATTTTCTTTTACCTGCGCTGTTACGCATGTTTACCTGTTTTACTTGTGTTGTTACGCATGTTTACTCCTTTACCTGCGCTGTTACGCATGTTTATTTCTTTAACTTGCGCTGTTACGCATGTTTTACTCCCTTAACTTGCGCTGTTAGGCATGCTTATTCCTATACCTGCGCTGTTACGCATACTTTCTCAAACTGCGCTGTATCGCATGTTTTACTTGTTTTACTTGCGTTGTTATGCATGTTTACCTATTTTACCTACGCTGTTACGCATGTTTACCTGTTTTACTTGCGCTGTTACGCATGTTTACTCCTTTACCTGCGCTGTTACGCATGTTTATTTCTTTAACTTGCGCTGTTACATATGTTTTACTCCCTTAACTTGCGTTGTTACGCATGCTTATTCCTATGCCTGCGCTGTTACGCATACTTTCTTAAACTGCGTTGTATCGCATGTTTTACTTGTTTTACTTGCGCTGTTATGCATGTTTATTTCTTTAACCTGCGTTGTTACGCATGTTTACTTATTTACTTTGCGCTGTCACGCATGCTATATTTTACTCGCGTTGTCTCGCACCCTCAGGATTGCGTTGTCACGCACTCCCTCCACTTGCATTGTCACGTACTTTTCACTCGCATTGTTATACATGATTCTAACGATATTGTACCTATTGAGTTTCTTTCTTTTACAGGCACGATATTGTATGTACGGTTCATTTGGAGTTGGCACGACCAGACGAACCAAACGGTATTGTATGCACTCCACGATAGACGTGTTGATAATTGCATAATTTTCTTACATTCTTTCTGTCGAAATATGTAGGACCGTTTTTCATTCGCTTAAAATGTTGCATTTATTTTGCATACCTGCTTCATTGTAGTTTTCCTTTGCATAATCATAAGTTATGCTCTCGCATCTTGCATATCATTTGCACTATGCCCCAGCCTACGGGCGCATCTCTGCATGCTTACACTGATTGTCTTCCTGAGTCTTCGGCCTTCTTAAAAATGGGTCGTCTCTGGGCTTTGACACTCACTCTCGTCACTTTGTGGCTTTTGAGTTCTGTCAAAGAGGGGCAACTGTAGACACCCCATTTTTAACGGTCCCCAAGACTCGGTTGTGCTTGCAGGTACATCCGGACAGCAGTTCGATTACACGTCGGGCATTCGACTTTCGCGGCGGAACGTCACAGGTTCGAGCTTCCAGACCCTGTATCATTTCTGCCCCATTTTTGGACCATGGTTTGGTGCCTCCATTTAGGTTCTGTTGGTGCACTGTCGGCTATGTTTTGGCATTGCCGGCCATCCACTTTGCCCTGCCGGCCATTGATTGAGCCTGCTGGCCATCAATGAGCCACTACCGGCCATCCCTGATGGCTGGCACGCCCCCAGTCTCAGCTGATTTCGCTCCAGATCTTTTGAGCCAGCTGGATTTTCTTCATCTGCCCTCCATACACGTGTATGGAGGGATGAAGCCCTTGCCAATCTTCTTGAAGAAGCTTTGGCTTTGCTTTCCTTCTATATAAGGAGAGAGCCTCTATCCTTATCAGAGATTCAGCAATTTTGAAGAGAAATCTCTCCCTCTCTCTCTCTCTCTCTCTCTCTCTCTCTATATTGTTGCCCATTTGTGCATTGAAGTCCATTTTCCTTGCACTTTTACACTACAACACATAGAGATACACCACCACCATTGGCTTGAGGTTCTTGGGAGGCCTTCTTGAGCTCTGAAAGTGAGGTTTTACCCCCTGAAGTTGCTGTTCTCGAAGTTGGTCTTCAAGGGTAAGTTTCTTCCCCTTTTTAGCACTTTCTTGTACCTCATTTTGGCCATCATTGCATATTGATTTAGGCCTTGCTTTCAACTGAAAAAAGTCTTGTATTTAAGTGCTTTTGGTGGTTGTTTAAGGCCCTTTTGCTGTTGAGGCTCTTGAACCCTCTTGTTGGCCTTGTTTGGCCTTGTTTTGAGTCATGCCTTAAGGCCTCTGAGCTAGCCTTGGTTTGGCCTTCTAACCACTGAAATCCAGTGGATTTTCAGTGGTAGGCATATGGTTTTGAGGCCTCAAATCAGAGGGGGTGGCCCCCTCTCTTTTGGTTGTTGTTTACTTGCATTTTTGGCCTTCCAAAGGAGCATGCCTCTATGTATTTTTTAGGCTTGGTTCAGGCCCTTTTTTGTGACTTTTAGGACCTTCCTTAAGTTTTTCCATGGCTGGTTTGGTCATATTTTGCATGCATCTTGTATGTGTAGTGTAATCCCATTCATAGCTCACCAAAGTAGCATGTTTGCATAGCTTTTGTTGAGTCCATTTCAGTAGGTTTTTGGTAATTTTTTACCATTCCATAGATCTTTTTTGGGTTGGTTTTTTCACTCCATGCATGTATAATACACTTGTAGTGTAAATCCCATAAACTAGCTTCATATGCTTCTTGCTTTAGCATGTTATCCTAGCTTATGTTGAGCCCATTTCCGCATGTATTTAGTCATCATTTGGCATGTCATGACTCTATATTTTTCTTGTTTGGTCATCCTTTGCATCCTCCATATAGTTGTAGAACAAATCTTGTTTACTAGCCTTTTGTGCATGATGTTTTGACTCATCATCCTAGCATATTTTGGCTTTGTTCTAACATGATTTTATGCTTATTTTGGGCTGTTCTAGGACTGTTTTAGGCTACCATGGCCATATCACTCATGCTTTATATAGCTATAGTGTAAATGTTCAGGCTAGTCTTGGGTTTTGAGGCCCCTACCATGCCATACATGTGATGTTTCCGTGTTTTACCATCATTTCAAATGCTATTTCAGTCCATGAAATGTAGTCACATACTTGAATTTGACATGCTTTGAATGCCTTTAAGAGTTTGTGCTTTATGCCTCAAGAATGAACTTGTGTGCATGCCATTAAGCCTAAGCCTTTGGCTCATCATTTCAGTGCATTTTTGGTCTTGTTATACCATGATGTAACTCTATTTTATGCTGTCCAAGTCATGACATGTTTGGTTTTAATGGGTGTAGTGCATTGCCTCTTTTATTCCCTTGCATGCTCCATGTTTTTGGCCTTTTGTTCTAGCTTGTATTGGCTAGGTTCTAGCATGTTTTTAGCCTCATCTGGACCTGCCTTGGGACTATTTTAGGTTCCCTTGGCCCTTTGGGGCTTGCCTTGTATGGCCATGGCTTAAGTCCCTTTGTTTATTTTGTACTTTGAGCATCCTAACATGCTATGCTTGCATTGTTGAGTTGATTTGGCATCACTTTACATGAGATTTCAGAGCTTACCTCATTGTCATATATCCATGTTTGTCGCTCCTTAAGTGTGCTTAAGAGTTGTCCTCTTTGTGCCTTAATACTTAAGCCAATTGGCATGCATGTTTGTCTTGCCATTTCATGCTTTCCATGTCATCAATTCAACACTTTTGGCCACTGATTTGGACCTATTTGAGAGCTGTCCATCTTTAGTGTAAGCTCATCTTACCATGTTGTCACATGCTTGTCTCATCTTGTATGTTGTCACGTACTTGTCTTCCTTCACATGCCTTTCATGTTTGCATGTTCATGTTGCATTTTATCATGTTGTCTAAGGTTATTACCTCATATCATGCTTATATGCTTGTTGCATACTTGAGTTACACTGTTTGTTGCATGCTTAAGTCATATTGCATGTTTGCCATGCTTATGTGTTGCATTGTTTGGATTAAGTGTTAATCTGAGAACGAGGAACGAGGGGCGTTTCATACTTCAAGTGATGGAACATGTCTCAATTCTCAGTCGCTGAAGCTCTTGATCATCCATGATAGGGTTTTAGGCTTTACATGTTTATTTGTGCATTCATTTTCATATTGATTTGCGCAAGTTGGATCTTTGGCCATCATGCATCGGGATGCGTGATTGATGGTCGTGGATCCGACTATGCCTCTCCCTTGATGTTTTGAGGTGATATGGGGTGGCATAGTGCGTACATGTCCTTGGGAGACCCTCTATTTTCTCAATTTTGTGCTTTGTTGCAGTTTGGTGTCACAGCACACCGGTGGCCGGCACCTCCTCATCCTTGGCAGCAGTGCCTTGTTGTTGGCCAGCAGCTCTCCTTTTATGGCCGGCAGGCCACTAGTGAACTCTCCAGCAGTGTTTTGGTAAGTTTCAGCAACAAACACTGGAAGACACCCTGCAAACAAAGCCTCAACAGAGCAACCGGAAGGCGTTTCAAGGCGAGAAACTGAATGCGAGCATGCATACCCTCCTTCTTCAAACGGAGCTGGAGCAATTCATTTTATTGCTTACTTTTTAGTTAGCAGTTGTTAGTTGTAATTAATTAATTTGTTAATTAATTAGGTTTTGTAATAATTAGTTTAGCTAGTTATTCAATTCAATTATGTAATAATTAATTAGCTTGTTAGTTAGTTAATTAGGTGGTTTGTATTATTTATTCGGACCCTCCGTTGAGAGGGCTAATTTTGTAATAAGTGTGCGTACGTGAGTGCATGTCTTCCAACCCCACGTCTTTCTCCCTTTTACTTAACCACTTTTGTTGGTTAGTTTTAGGTCATTTTCAATTAGCATACTTATGCTTTGCATGTTTGCATCCATCCATCTGTCTAGCATACTTATGTCTGCATGTTTGCATATATTCATCTATCTTGCATGCACCGGGCTCGGTGCATCATACAAACTGCATTGTATTTCAAATTCCAAGTTGAATACATGTATCAATAATTGCATCTCAAATGTCATATTAGAATAGCCGAGCCTATTTCTGGTTGCATTTTGTATGTGTTGCATTAGCTATCTTAACATGAACTAGGATCATGCATGATTACTAACTAGTTCTCTGTTTTGGCTTGGAGTACACTGTAAGTGTTTATGCTTTAGCATCTTCCATGAGTGTGAGTGCTGCCATGATAGCATGCTTGCCATGAGGCTATTTGCTTAGTTGATATAACTGCCTGAATGCCTGTGGGTGAAGGTTGGATTACTTGAATTGAACAATTCACCAAATCCGCATTTTAGCCTACTTACTAGTAGCAAACTTCAAACCATTTCCAAACAAACGGATATGCAATGCTTTGTTCCAAATTAGGCGATCTAGTCTATACTTGTTTTGCTGTGCACATCACATGGTAATCAATCGGAATAAGAACGCATGTGTTTTCAAAAACTCGATATCATGTTTAGTAGTGGCCGATCTTTGATCGGGCGAGCGGGGGTGCTCATAGCTGACCTTCCCCAATCGTACCCAAGTTCTCGAGCTGAGGCAACTTTGGTGATGACGGAGACGTGGCCTTAGGCAACGAGTCAGGATTTCCTAAATTTCTCCAAAATAAAATATTTAGGTGGCAACTCTGTATCTGGCAAAGCAGTCCATGTTTGGCACTTCTTTCTTAAAAATCAGTTTTCCAAAACGATTTGCCGAATTTGGACTCTTTGGTGATTTATCAATCTCACATTGCACATTGTGAGATCAGATTAAGAACCGTGACAAATTGAGTCCGAACTGTGGAAAAGCATAAAGCCTCCTCCCTGGGGCGCGTCCACAGTAACACCTCCATTTCGTACTTAGGCAAGCAAGTGGTTTGAAACCACTTTCAAAGAAAAACAAAAGAGTGAAGAAATGAAAGAGATTGCAGAGATTACAAGTGCTGAAATGAAGTGAAAAAAGCACCAAAACATGCAAGTAACTCAAACTAATGATGGTTAGAGCCTTAAAACACAAAGCTAGTGAAAGAATTTACACTATAACCATGCAATACAAGACTAAACTGACCCAAATAGTCTGAAACTGAGCTAAAATAGTCTAAAACAAAGGTAAAAACATGCTGAAATTGAGCTAAAACAAGCTAGATTAATAGGCTAAAACATAAAGCTATTTAAGCATGCAAGCAAAGCACAAGAAGGGGAGGCTAACCCCTCCAATTTTGGAATTCAAAACATGTTTTTTGCCACTGAAAATACTCTGAAAATCAGTGGTAAAAGCCCCAAAAAAGATGATTTGAAGGTGGGAAACAAAGGTGAAATAGCCTTATCAACAAGGAATAAAGAAGAGTGAATCATCCCTCTAACCTGAATGGCCAAAAACACTAATTTCAGCCTACAAAATCAGAGTTTTGTAGAGCCCAAAAACAATTGAAAGAGATAGGTAAACAAGCATTCAAAATAAGCTAAGAAGATTAGTATTCTACCTCTTGAAGCAAGGAACACTTTTAGACACAAGTTCAAGCCAAAACCACCTTCAAGAACTCCAAGAAGGCCCCAAGTAACCTCAGCTCAAAGGTGAGAGGGTTTGGTTTAGGAGATGTAGGCTAAAGTGTAAAGAAACTAAGCAAACACACACAAATTTGCAAGAGAGAGAGAGATTCTAACCCCCATACATGAGAGAGAGGGGTCCTATATATAGAAAACACAAAATTTTCTCACAAACATCCATCCATACATGTGTTGGAAGATGCATGAATCTGTGCAAATAGCTGACACAAAATATCACAAAATATCTGTAGGAAACATTGGTGGTCGGCCGGGCGGCCATCAGTGATGGCCGGCAAGGCTTCCTTGACGGTCAGCAAGGCACATCAATTGCCGACAGGCCAAAAGCCCTGGCCGGCAGCCCTCAAAGATGGGCGACAGGACACCAAAAGCTACAGGGGAAAAAGACCAAGACAGGGTCCAAAAAGGAGACAAAAAGGATGCAGGGTTTGAAAAGCTCAAACCTGTGGCATTCCGTTGAGGACTTTGAACGCTTGGCGAGCAATCAGACTTGTCCTCGGATATACCTGCAAAAACATCCAAGTCTTAAAGGGCCGTCAAAAATGGAGTGTCTACAGCATTATAGAGAGTTGATAGTGAGGTAGGACCCACTATATGTCATGTTTGTTTTGAGAGATGGAGAGGTGACTCCTGATCCATTGGTATTAGAATAGGCCTTAGAAAGGGATTGTGATGGAGGATGTGGAGGTGGCATTAGAATTTTAGTTCGTGTCACGACCCAAACCCGCCCCTGTAGGTTTAGTGCCGTAACCGGCCTGTAATCCGTGATTACCAAAGGTCTGTTTAACAATAATGGTTATATTACAATATAAAAGGGGCTGGCAGAAGCCAATCAATAAAAAGAGAATGTCTAATGAGCTGTGAGGACCTGAATGAAAATAAACTTTCATATACATAGCCATTTATGCCGTAATCATATATATATATATCTACATAATAAGGGAGAAAGGTTTTTGAAAATATATAAAAATGTATGTGAGATACATTTTGATCCAATGGCTGAGATGAATCTTAGATATATATCAATGATTCAGATCAATCCTCTCAAATATTAGTTCCCGCCCCAAAACTCTTCTCTCTCCCATGTCTCTGAAAGGCCGCCCACCTACCCCCCCTCTCTCTCTCCCTTTCTCCTCATCCTTGATTTTAAACTCTATTCCTCATACTGTCACACAAACCTTCTACATCTCTCTGTCCGGCTCTCTGGTTTCGGTTCTGGATTGGAAAGTTTTGGTTATGTAACCTCCAGCAAATGGGTTTCTATCTCTCTTGAATAAATTGTTTCTAACTCTATTTCTCTTGAATATATTGCTCAGAATTGAATATATTGAATAAGTTTTGATTTCTCTTGAATATGAAATGGGTTTTGATTTCTAACCTATAAAGTGTAGTGCAGACATTGAAGGTTTTGGTCTTGATCTTCTCTCTTCCTGCCTCCCTCTTTGCCGAAATAAAATAGATCAACAGGAGAACAAGGGTTGAAAGGGAGTCATCACTGCTGGAACTGGACCGAAGTCTGTCCCCGGCCAGAGCATCACCGTCCCCGATTACCCCTTTCTTGGATGAAGATGTTATAAGGACTCTCCTCAATATTCGTTTATGGGAGATTGCTGACCTTGATCAACCAAGTGGAAAGGGTGATAAGAAGATTCTCGGAAAGGTGCGTTCCATTTCTTTTGTTTTGGTTTTACTTTCATATCAGGGCCATGTTGCAACACACAGTGCTTCTGCATTATGTCGTCTTTTGTTGCTTTGTAATTGATTTTTGTAAATTGAGTCGTCTTTTGTTGCTTTGTAATTAATTTTTGTGGATTTGATGGGTAGCTTGATCCTGTTTTCAATTTTTTGTACTCTTTCATGTGTGAATCTTGAGCAACATTAAATTTTGCTTATTTCTTGAAGGTTGCCCAATTGCTTGGTTTATGCAATTACTGTGGTGGCCCTCGAGGGTTTGAATTCGGGGTATGAAATAATGTTCTTTCAATTTTTTATTTTTGTGTCATTGCTGCAGTCTTTCAATTTAATCTATAGCACCATGTATGTGCCTATTTATCTAAAATCTGATCTTCCATTGAAACCTTTGGTTTATGCTTGGATTTGGTCATTCCAGATTTTGCCACAGTTGCTTTATTACTTTGGTGTGAAAAATGGTGTGGATTCTCTTGATTGGGCAACTATTGTTGTCTATACATGTGAGGCTTCTTGCTTATTTTTTGTACTCTTTCATCTGTTCTGCCTAAAAAAAGCAATTCAGGTGTGTATTTTTATTTATTTTTTATTTTGCTAATTATGATATATATAATTTGCTTATTTGTAACTGTGTATATATGATTCCAATATGTATGTATATATATACATATCTGTATATATATGATTAATCTGATATGGTTAATTTGAAATGTTTGATTTTTCACATGGTTTTGATTTATGAAATGAGTTTGATTATTATATATATAATTTTGAACACACACCCTCTGTAATCTGATGGCTCTATTAATTTGGTCCCTTGTGACTCTTTATTGAAACACCCATTATTCATCTTCTTTATGTAAAAAATTGTGCATATCTGTTAACCTTGGTAAAGTTTCTTTTGAATCTGTTAAACCCATGTTCTATTTTATTTTTTTGGTGTAAACCCATGTTCTAATTTTGGTTTGATGAGAATGTTTCTGTTTTCTGCTATTGCTCACTTTTTCAAATTTTGTGAAAGTTAAACCCATGTTTTCAAATTGCTCACTTTTGTGAAAGTTCAACCCATGTTTTAAATTTTGTGAAAGTTAAACCCATTTTGTGAAGTTGTGTTCGTATTGCTCACTTTTTCAAATTTTGTTCTAATTCTTGATGCTATCAATAGGATATTCTTGATGCTATGGCTTTCATTTGTGATAATCTGTTAAAACCATGTTTCAGTTTGTGAAAGTTTCTTAGATCTATCTTTATCTCATTGTTTTGGATCTAATATCTAGAAATCTTTTTTTTTTCTCTCAAAGAGTCAACTTGGAATTTTACAAATTGTTATTGTTTTCTTTTTCTTTGATTCAACCAGGTCTTTCCTTGCTGCACTCTGCTTCCACCATGCGTATCAGTAGGTAAAAAATTCAACTTCAGTGTTTCTTTCATTTGTCATTTTAAATTTGTATATTAAAAAAGTTAAGATGGTCTGAGTCTTTTGATAAGTTCAATTAACAATGACTATTCTATTGTTGCTTCTATGGTAATTTTTGTAATCACTTCCCCTACCATATTGTTATTAGCTTGCAATTTGTTTCATTCAGCATCTTAAATACTCAACTAAGGGTTCAATGCACTTTTGTCTTAATAATTACATAGAGTACAGGGATGTACATGTACAATGTTTCTCTTAGTTCATATCATCTCTTAGTTCATTTTGAATTTTGGAGAAAGAATGAAACAACAAATTACTATTTTACATAATACCAAGGGTTTGATGACATAGATATAAAACAACAGATTACTGCTCCTTTAAAAATAAAAACATCGACACTTATAAAATTTTATTTTGATGATATTGTTTCTTTTCTCTCATCCAAGGGTTTGTTTGGAAATTGTTTATTTTATTTTATTTTAGTTAAAATTTTATTTTGATGATATTTTTTGTGTTAGTTTTTGGCTTTTTTACCAAAATACATAGGAGTTAAATTAATCTATTTTTATTTCTTTTTCTTTTCTCCTTCAATTAATAAGTTGATAGAGTAATGTTACACGAACTAACAACCTTAAATTTTTTTTTACTTATTGATGTGACACTTAGGGCATGTTTGATTAGTAGTATTATAGCATAGGATTGGGATTGTTAGGTTACGGACCCACAATCCTATGTTTGATTGTTACTTCATAATTTTAAGTATAAAGAAAAGAAAATAAAAGAAAATAAAATGAATACATAATAAATGGTTATGTCACGAATTTGACTGGATAACGAATCCTTTACTAATTCATAGGATTATTAATCATGTCAATCAAACAAGGCCTTATTACGTTATTAAAGTAGTACTATTTCAGATTTTCAGTTTTATTTATTGCATAAAACACCCGCTCATAAAACATTGGTAACATTTATTAGTTTGCATACCATTTTGATAACATTCAAATTTGATTTACAAATAACCTCTCTGATTTTTCGTATTTTCAAAATAATGCATGATAATTTCATTTGGAATGCTATTAAATGTCATTCTCAATATACACAACCAACCAATCATTAAAATAAATAGGAGTTATTTTTTGTATTAGTTTTTGGGTTTTTAACCAAATAGATAGGAGTTAAATTAATCTTTTTTTCTTTTTATTTTTCTTTTCTCCTTCAAGTTATAGGTTCATAGAGTAATGTCATACAAACTAACAACCTTACAAATTTTTTCACTTATTGATGTGACACTTAGGGCATGTTTGATTAGTAGTATTATAGCATAGGATTGGGATTGTTAGTTTACGGACTCACAATCCTATGTTTGATTGTTAGTTCATAATTTTAAGTATAAAAGAAAAGAAAATGAAAGAAAATAAAATGAATACATAATAAATGGTTATACAAAAGGTCAAAAGATTAATTTATACAAAAGTTATACAAAAGGTCAAAAGTTGATTGTTTCAAGATATTGTAGTTTGTGAAGTTATTAGAACTGTGGTCATTTATGAAATTATTTGAACTAGGTTCTAATTCTAATCATTTTAGATTGGGCTTCTTGACATTTGTAGTGCGCTTGGTTTAAAATTATATTTAAGCTTGCAAATCTCAAATCGATTAACAGAAAGAGCTGTACAATCATGATATTTCTATGTCTATCTCTGTATTTATTTATTTGTGAGTTCCTCTCATTTGTGGTCATATGAACTTATGAAGGTTAAGTTGCATTTGTTGCATGCTAATTCTTATTTGGGTATAATCTGATCTCCACCGTCGCGTCGCCTCCGATCTCAACCCACTACGGCACCTCCGTCCTCCATCGCAGAGAAACTGTAAATCATCTATACCCATCTCTGATTTTATTTATTTATTTTTGACTAAGGGAGAATGGTTCTTTTTTTATTTTTAATTTTACATTTTGTTTGAATGGCTGAGATTTTTTTATTTTATATTTTTTGAATACGAGAGAACGGTTTTTTTTTTTAATTTATTTGCATTGGCTTTACATGGATTATTCTTAGCTATATCACTTGGTTGCGTCATGACTTTCAAAGTTGATAAAAAAAATATTTTTTCTTTGGTTTCCATGTCAGAGAATTTCCTGTTCGATTGGAGAACCCTCATGTTATATAAGCAAATCAGATATGGGCTAGAGTTGTACCAGTTGGTCCATCTGGTTACTCTTTCAACTCTTCATATTGGAGTCGTGATTCCATAGAATACAAGCTGGATCTTGGTAATGCTATTGGTATGTAATTAGGTACTGATAATGATGGTTTTAGGTGTTGGGTATCACAAGTACTATCAGTGGGTCAATGATTTGCATACCATGCACAATGATAGTTACAGGGGGTGATAAATTTTTTGACCCCCCTTGGTTTTAAGCCAAAATTGAGCTTTTTTAGATTGATCTGTTCTCCTGACAGAGGGAAAATTTGGGCTTTTCAGTGCCTTGAATGAAGATAGTCATAACATTCCTTAGCTAGAAAAATTGGCAAATGAAACCTGTATTAAATTTAGTCCTTCCTATTTGATATCAGTAGCCTCCAATTGCCCATATATAATCACTTCATAAATTATTATTTGTTCCTTAAATTGATGCTCATCAATTTTTTCATTATTAATAAATTATCTTTGTATAAGCATTTTGTGACACAATTTTCATTTTCCATTATTTTGCAGGTAACTCCATGTGTTATAAGCATTATTTGAATTTTCCTGGTTTAAGTCATTTTATATTTGAATTTTTAACATTTTATATTTTCCCTTATTATATAAATCAAAACCTTTTCACTTACTTGACAATATGTTAAACACTTTTTTTATTTTATTTTACTGTTTTTGTTGAATTTTCTTTCTTTGGGTCAAAAAAAAGGTTTTTGTTAAAGTTTTCATTGCCTAAACGTTAGAATACAATTTGCTATAGTTTTTCCTGAATGACCTATCTTTTTTTTTTTCTTCATTTTGGGCCATTATTTATTTGGTCATTTTATTGCAGAGGTGCAATATTTTTTAATGGACCTATTTTTGAAATGAAGTAACTTTCCATACAATTTTGAGTGATTTTTTATTATAGAGCCAAATGCAAAAATGCTTATTTTGAATTTTTGTCTGGAATCAATTTTGTTTTGCCTCTGAAAGTTATTGTGTAGTTAGTTCTGCTTTGCTTAATTTGAGGAAGGGTTGTGATGGGTGAGATAGTCGGCATAAATGGTTGTGTTCAAGAAATATGTATAAGTTCTGAACGACAGTTGATTCTTATGCTATGAATTGAGAAAGAAATACAAATGAAGCCATATTTTGCTATTTTTGTAAACATTGGTGCAGCTCATTTCTGTTGAAATATGGGACGAAGTTTTTTTTTTTTTTTTTTGCATTGGCTTTACATGGATTATTCTTAGTTATATCACTTGGTTGCTCATGACTTTCAAAGTTGATAAAAAAATATTTTTTCTTTGGTTTCCATGTCAGAGAATTTCCTGTTCGATTGAGAACCCTCATGTTATATCAGCAAATCAGATATGGGCTGGAGTTGTACGTATTTAGGTGGGTTGAAAGAGCGATTTTCTTTTTTTTTTTTTTTTGACTCATTTTGTAGTATGGTATACAAACTAAATACTTGGGTTTGAAATAATAATTGATCCTCTGAAATACGTTTTTCAAAATGGTTTTAAGATATTCCTTATGATTCTTTCAAATGGTTTTCAAAATGTTTCATTGTGTTGGTTTGTTTATTAATTTTTATTTTTTTTTTTTATTATTAATATTTTTGGTTGATTAGCGGTGTGTTTTCTAAGATTTCGGTTTCGATTTGTGTTTGTGTTTCTAAGATTTCCTGCTGTTTGGTTTTGTGTGATTAGGTATGCATCCAATGGAACCACAGAAAAAGTTGGAAACAAAATGCGGTTTTGTCTTTCACAATATTGTTTTTTTTGCATTCCTATTGAAAAAAATAATAATATATCAAACACATTTTGCATTCCTGATTGAAAAAAAAATAAAATAAATAACATCAACACCAATTTGAATAGCACAATAAAAATAAATAAAGCTGTGAATAGCAAAAACAAAACCAAATTGTTGAAAAAAAATGCGCAACACAATAAGAAAATCGACCTACTATTTTTTTTCTATCTTTTTTTCAATTCATTCCCATGTCTTCAACAGGGATAAAGAAAAGTCCATGAATTATGATGAAAAAATTTAAATTGGGTTATAGAAATAAAATAAATAAAACAACAAATAATGACCACATGACCACATACGGGGTTGAAGACAAAAAATAAGTAAGAAAACGTTGAAGCCACCAAACCAAATGTCAACAGCCCCCACAAACCAATGGTCAAGACCCTCGCCGCACAACACAACAAAGAAAAACAAATATATATCAGTTTAAGGTTTAAGAACACCAAACGCCAAATACATATACATAACTTAACACCAACCCATATAAATTGAAGATGCATAAATAAAAAATGAAAAAAGAAACAAGACACAAAAAAGAAAGAGAAATCCAAAAAACATATCAATTTAAGGTTTAAAAACACAACTCCAACACAAACAACATTCAATTTAAGGTTTAGAAAAACAAATTAAAACATCCCAAATCTTAGAAACACAAATCCAAATTGATGGGTCTCTTTGGCTTGGATTGAAAAGAAACATAATGAATTTTCCATGCTCTGTTCCCAATACTTATTTTGTCTCTTAAAGCTTTGTTTCCT